>JAOUQW010000023.1:8939617-8957433 GCA_028565825.1 Olivaichthys viedmensis
CAGGGTCAGCCATGATACAGCGCCCCTGGAGCAGGGAGGGTTAAGGGCCTTGCTCAAGGGCCCAACAGTAGCAGCTTTGGCGGAGCTGAAGCTTGAACCCACGATCTACTGATCAGTAGCCCAGTGCCCTAACCACTGAGCCACCACTGCCCCCTCAAATCACCTACCGATAGGAGAGAAGAGCCCTTTATTTCTGCATATTTTCTTTATTTCTTAAACAAAAGCACGTTAAAGATCTCTTGTTTGTCAAACTAAAAACTAATGGAACACGCTTCATAAACTTTTTGGGCTAAAAATGGACTCTTGTGTTGGAAAAGGGCTCTGAAGAAACGCATGACATTTACGGCATACTTCATTTTCCCACATTTTTAACATTGCGTATCAATTTTCTCATTAAATATAAAAAATTAACTAATATAGTTAATATCCTAAAAGTGATATTACTGTATGTGCACTGTAGCGCTACGGGGAATTCATATTCTACTAATTCATATTTGAATGCATTTGAGGAGCATCTTTTAAGAAATAAAAAAAAAATTTGAAGGAATTTAACAGCTCTAGTACCTTGGGTCCTGCAGCAGAGATGATGATTTGTCCGGGGGACTGGATCCACGGCTCACCGTCCACCTGCACCGGGATGGGCTTCGTCACTGTGATGCGGATGTAGCTGCCCTGAGCGAGCCGGATCCCTGAGCGTAGCCCGCTTTGGACCTGACCCTGAGACACACACACACACACACACACACACACACACACAGATATAGTCTCAGTTCTCAAGTTCGGTCACTCCAGTGTTACTCATTTTCTTTACTACATAGTTAAGCAATGTCCCCAATTTTCCCCTCGGCTCAAATGTGGTTGATCATGAAATATGTATTTGGTGTCTGAAGTGTGCTTCATTAGTTTTGCACTGGAAAAACAAGGCTCAAGAAGAGAAGAGAACAAGAGAGAAGAGAGAGAGAGAAGAGAGAGAGAGAGAGGAGAGAGAAGAGAGAGAGCAGACTCACCATGTGTACCACTCCAGTCACCCCCACTACCTCCAGCATGCCGTCGTCTATCCCGGGCTTCCCAAAGCGCGCATCACTGTCTGAACCCCACAGATCAGCACCAGAGCCCCAGCTACACAAAACACACACACACACACACACACACACATACACACACACACACACACACACAAGGCTATGTCAGAGTTCGAGACACTAGATAATTATAGATAATATAATACTACAGACACGAGATAATTATTATCTAATTACACACACACCTTTCTTTGGAATGAATTTGCGTCATAACCGACCAAGTGCTTGTCTATGTGGACAGACAGCGTGCGGTTGCGTGTGTGCCCACATGTGTGTAAACGGTCACCTGGGAATGTTGAGAAAGATGAGGCCCTCTATACTCGGCAGTTCTATGTCCTGCTTGTCCACCTGCAGCCTCAGGTCCTTGTGGAGGTTTCGCGTGTGGCTCAGCTTCTGCAGACCCACCTTCACGTACACACCCTTGTTATGAAACCTGGGGAAAATCCCAGAGGCAGCCAAACGAGACGGACAGAGCAGAAAAACAGGAGCAACACTTGTAATTGGGGTCCGTCGGAATATGTTGTTTGACAAATGAAAAAAATGACTTATTTTGAAACGGTGTTATACGATAGTACAACGTATTTGTTTACACGCCGTAACGCTGAGCTTCTGCTTCGTGAAAATAAGTTGTTTGTATATTAAGAGAGCATTACCTATTAGGGATCTGTAGTATTTTTTATTAATTTTTATTTAAAAGCAGTACTATTGTTGCTGTGTTATTATACAGTATTAGTTTGATACACTGGACATTTCTTTATTTACAGTACTGAGGGGTGTGTGTGTGTGTGTTAGGCAGGTCTTTATATTAGTGTGCTGTAATAAAAGTCCCACCAAAGTGTTTGTTTTTGGGAATGCGTTACACGCCGGCCAGCTGTCATTCCTGCCTGATGCGTTTCCCGAAGGCTGAGGTTTACACTGGGATCCTTACAACATGGCAAAGGTACAAAAATAGGAAGCTCTGATAAGGAGGCTGAGGTATTTGGCTTAAACAAGGATTTCAATAGCTTTTGTCATCCCATATTGTAAAGCATTTCAAAACAGGACCCTCAGGGTTTTGCAGAGGAGCTAGCAGTAAGCCTGGGTTCACACAAGCAAGCTGATAGGCATCCATGCATTTCCTGTGATGGTGCGAAACTCAACAGCTGCAAATCTGGCAACTTTGGAATTTCTCTGATCTTATTCAAACGCGGTATACGCGGTATAGCGACGCGATTGGTTCCAGTACATCTCTCAGACCAATTATATGTTTGTTTTTTTGTTTTTTTACTCTTCCAACTTTTAGTTCCTATTTGAGTTTGAGCTCAGCTAGAAATAAAAAATGGAAAAATGGACGAGAAAGTTATAAACGCAGTCCAAGTTTCAAGCCCAGTTAAGGCACAACGACAGCCAAGAGTCTTGCAAGTGTCACTGTTTCAAAATAAAAAAAATACAGATGTAAAATACCTGGTTATCATCGTGTTATACGTCTGTTATAACTGACCTGCTGTTGAATTTGCCTGGCTCTTCTTCCCGAGCGTGATGGAAGTCCAGGCTGAGCTCAGCATCGATCCCCAGGCCAAAGTAGTTATTCATCTGGACTATCTACAACACATAGGGTCACAGATCATCAGACGAACGTGCCTACAGAGACCCTGCTTGATGCGGTGTATTTAAACTCAAGGGTTTGAGCTGTAAGGCGGCACCTTCGGAGGTTCCAGGAAGCCGTTCTGCTTTCCGTCCTCGGTCATTTCCTGAGCGTCGAATAGGATGGTCCAGCGGTCCATCGCTACCTCATCTGCCTCGGCCACAGAGAGCAGGACGCTGTAGGGGTCCTCGCCGCTGTAGCCTGCCCCCCAACGCAGGATGCGTGCCAAATCATTACCTAAACACACACACACACATCATACACACACACACACACACAAAAGGATTATGTTTGGTTGCACTCCATGCTTGGGCGACATATTTACGCTTTCAAAAATAAAAAATAAAAAAATAAATCCACATTTGCATGTTTAAGTTCTACTTTTAGTCTCTGAACACGCGTCTATTGAAACATGTGCGTTCCTGACATTTTTGGCTAAAATGTTCTTTTTCAATTATACATTTAATAAGGAAAGTATTCCTTTCCTTGTTAAATATATATAAAAAATAAAAAACAACATGTGTATGAACGAAAGCGAAGTACGTGTCCTAAACGTGATATTACTTCAATAAAATTTCATCAGGCTCTTATTGGAGTCGCTTTTTTGTGTGGCTGAATCTCAAACGGCGTTCTATTGGGTATATAATGCACTACGTAGGGTCTACAACACCATCATGTTATACCCTGTACGACTAAGAAATGTCAAATTTCGCTAAAATATCAGCAAAACATTACTGTGGGTTAAAAAAAACTCAATTTGAAACATTATTATTGCCTCCTTGTCTTTTTTTTGCTTTAAAATAAACATTTGAAGCTACGTGTGTAGCTACTACTGCTGATGTAAAATTATATACTCATTATATACTCGTTATTATTTAAATGCATTCGAATACTAAATATTTTAAGTAATTAAAATTCAAGTGCAATTTTTAAAGCATCCCCCCAAAACAAAGTACGACTGAGTATTGTGTGTGTGTGTGTGGTCAGTATGTACCTGTACCCAGAGGGACGATGCTAATGGCGGGCTCAGAACAGGCTAGTTTGTGTCTGATGGTCTCCAGCACCCCCAGCACCCAGCCCACCGTCCCGTCTCCCCCACAAACCAGCATCCGGAAGTGGGGAACCTCCCGAAATGTGTGCAGCCTGACGCACAAATTACACACAATCAGGCAACACGCTGTATGACCAACAGAGTGAAATAAACTCCAGATAGAGTTACCCAAGGAACATATTCAAGAAGTCAAGCTAATCTAGAGCCCAGACTTTTAAGTAGATTTAATAAAGCCTGGTTCGCAATATTGCTGTGCAATGGTTTTTGCTAGTTTCTTCATTTTATTCACTCAGAAATTAGCCCCGCCCCCCAGCTGCTCAGCCCTGCCCCTTCGCCTTAAAGGGAAAATAAAAAAATAGATATATAGTTTCACCAGAGGGGTGGGGTCAGTTGGGGGGGGTTGCAGACAGCAGGGGGCTCGAAATTTTACAAACTGCCACTTGAACAGATCACACAGATGCCCTCACCCAGGCAGTGGCCCTCCGCTGGTCAGCTCGAACACCTGATGAGGGTTGAGAAGTTTCCGGAAGCCGTAAAGGATCTCTCTGCCTTTCAGGCCTCCACTTTTGGGGTTAACAAACACCAGCAAAGGACGAGAGTCTCTGAACAGCTTGCTTTTCTGTGGGAACACGGAGGACGGTAAAACTGATAGTAATCCACCTCACTGTATAGACATAGCAAGAAAACTTCTCCTCTTTATCAACCTACTGTGTGCTAGCTTCCACTTCTACACTAGAGGTCGCTGGTGCCCACCACTCACGCATTTATAACTGTCCAGCATGGTGGCGGTAGTACATATACGCAGGAAGTGCGTTAAAAACACGACAAATAGTAGCGCAGGGAACTCGAATCCAGTGTAAATGGACTATTTGGGTTCCTAATACTTGGGAGTAATGGTATTGTCAGACAGTTCTAGCTCACTCAGTGCTTCGCGTTGTGCCTCCGCATCTTTAGGCTTTACATAAGCTTCTAAAATGAGACGGAGAGCTAGACTGAGGAGATGAATAAGAAAAAAAAGATGGGTGACTTTGATGTCAGAGCTAAAATATGCTAACCCGACAAACAATGTGTGAACACTAGGAGGTACTAGTTAGCATTAAAGAAATGAGATCATGTCCACTTGTTTGTCAAAGGGGAGGAGAGAAAGAAAGGGATGGAGGAATAGGAACAGAAGGAGAGACAAAGAGAGAGGCATAAAGACACCGAGAGGGGGAGAGAGAAAAGGACAGAACGAGAAATAAAGCACTTCTCCACCAGACGATGCAGTGCAGCTCTGCAAATTAACCGTGATCCAGCATTTTTTTTTCTCCATTTCCATCGCCACGTGAGCCATGCCGTAACTAAGTACCTCTGCTGAATTTGGTTCCTCTTCTTGCCCTGGTACCACGCGAGCCGAGCCGGGACATACAGGTGGAGCTAAAAATAGTGCACACCATTTGCTGGTCATTAAAACAAATTCGCAGTGTCTAGTTCACCCTAGTCACCAGCCGATAACTTCACGAGAAACTCCTCCTACTTTCACAGGTGGAGTTGTGTGATGGGAAACAGACACACGCACTCGGTCAGGACACGGATAGCCCTGGGTTCGGATTTGGTAGCGAGCCGCACCGTGCCGCACTGATCGGTCAAAAGGTGCTTTTACAGAGAAGGATAGAGACAGAGGGAGCAAGAAAGAGACAGAGGGAGCAAGAAAGAGACATGGACAGGGAGTGAGACACAGACGGGGTAGAAAGACAGACAGGGAGTAAGACAGAGAGAGGGATAGAGACAGAGAGATAGAGGGGGGGTGCATACCATGATCTCAGGTATAACGAGAGAGGTGAGCTGCTTGCCATTGATGCTGGTGTCTTTGGCCAGCATGTAGATGCGCTCGGCTTCAGAGAAACAGCTGATCTGCAACACCACGGCTCCTGCACCACACACACACGCACGCAAGCGCGCACACACACACACACACACGCACACACACACACACACACCCGTTGTGTTCGACACGTTTCCATCAAGACTTTCATGTACTGCAAACTTCCCTGACTTTTCCCTCGCAGCCTGATGCGGCTGACGAAAGCAGAACGGACAGCGTCCATAGACCAGAATCGACATTCACTGGCAGTGCATTATGGGTAATACACAGAGAAAAATACCGGTCCAACAAAAATAATACTGTATGAACATGCACATTTCATGAGCTTTTTAAATAAATAAAAAGTATTCTCGTGTTTTGGACACAGGCTCTAGCTGAATGATCAAACAGGAAGTGAGGTCAGCTGAGGTGAAAGGATCACTTCAGGTTATTTATTGCAATGCCGCGTGACAGAGCAGGGGCGATGGAGGGTAACTGCCAGCTTCTCCTCGTGCTTCCTTGTGTGTGTGTGTGTAACAAAAATCTCATTTATAGATCTGTGTGTAGGACAGGCCTTTAGCAGCCATTCCACAGTCCACACACACACACCACCAACAATCAGTAGGATTCAATGGAGTCGAGAAGTCTGATTTGAAACAATGGCTGCCTTCTGAGACAGCGCTCCACAACAGAGGCACTTCACACACACACACACACACACACAGCATTATCCTCTCTTCTCTCCCCAAAGCCTGGATGTAGGCCAGGTTGCCATGGAATGTTGCTACGGTGACGAGTTCCTCACCTTGTGCTGAGTAGATGTGAGTGATGGTGACCAAGTGACCTGCAGACAGAGAGAGAGAGATGGAGACGGAGACAGAGAGAGAGAGAGAGAGAGAGAGAGAGAGAGAAAGAGACACAGAGAGAGAGAGAGAGAGAAAGAGACAGAGAAAGAGAGAGACAGAGAAAGAGAGAGACAGAGAGAGAGACAGAGAGAGAGAAAGAGACAGAGAGAGAGAGAGAGAGAGAGAGAGACACACAGAGAGAGAAAGAGACAGAGAGACAGAGAGAGAGAGAGAGAGAGATTTCTCTTTTCATTGGCCTTGAAATGACATCAGTTCCAGCAGGAAGTCGTGAGTATAAGCAGGGCTAAGATGTTGTTCCAATGCAATTTCCCCACAAGAATTTATCAAATACAAAAGTCTTAAGACAGAAATTCACACTGGGGCAGCAGCCATGCAATACCCACAGATAAAAACCTATCAGAGAGTGAGGAAGTGTGTGTGTGTGTGTGTGTGTGTGTGAGAGAGACTCACCTTTGATAGCGAGGTGTTCCTGGAGCAGCTCTGTGTACTCCGCTGTACTGAGCTGCAGTGGAAGGCCTCCGAGCAGCAGGTCCACCTGCACCACCAGATTCTTGTTCTCCACAATGTAGAGCCGCATCTGGTTCATCTGCCTCAGAGACATCTGACACACACGCGCACACACACACACAAACGCGCGCACACACACGCACTCGATCAGGAACTGAGAAAGAGCAGTTTCAAAACAAAACAAAATGACTCTTGATTGCTTTCACTTTCACTATTATTGCTTATCCTATGTTTGCTTCATTTAAAATAAAAAAATTAAAATAAAATAAAAAGCAGCTCCATGTACCTTCCTGATCTCCCGCCTCTTCTCCAAGAGCAGCTCCTGACCGCTAAGAACCTGCCTCTGCACTGCAGGACGAGCACAAACTCCAGAGTTTCGACATGTTCTTACACATGATATGCGTCACAAATGATCAAAACGTCTCACAGCGAGAGTGCTGATCCAGAATCAGCTGCCTCCTTTATTATGATCCTTTTAAATTACGACACGGACAAAAACGATGGCGGATCCAGAGCGCTTACCTTGTTTGCTGTTCATGAAAACCTCCACGAGGTTAAAGTCTGCAGGGTTTTCATCCTGGAACACACATGGCAGGGTTTAGCGAAACGAGGGGCAGCCGAGAGTCACTCCAGCACACAAAGGCCTGATTCACCGGCCGCCGCAGTTTGCGGATGGAATCATTTTCGTAAGCCATGACGTGTTAAAACGTGCGCTTCTGTTACGCTATCATTTATCTTGTATGCACCGCGTGCACAAAGCGCAACAGGATCCGAGCTGCGACACGTCCACTTTCGTATCGAGAGATTATGCTACATGTACCATATGTTCTTGTTTTCCAACCACAGGCCATAACTAAATACTAATCATCGACACATAAATTATGAAAGTAAGTAGCGCTACAGCACACGTGGTACTGTGCTTTCAACAGCAGGTCAGAGAGACGGAGTAGGCTTGCATTATGAACAATACACATTTGAACGCACCGTGTCATGTGCCCTAGTTTTTCCATTGTGCTTGCATAAGCAATGTTCTGCACCATTTCTAGCGCCGCCCACACGTTTCTGGTACACTTGGGATTCAGGAGGCGTACTTGGGTACGGTACGGGTCACTTGGCAATGGAAACGACGACAAAATGCGGGATCACTGTTACATTTGTGAAACTGAAACGCAAAGCTTTGCGGACAATAGCCTTCCTGTCTGGAAGTGCGTCTGGAGAGAATTTGCAACCGGCTCACGAGTGGGAGGAGTGGGAGTCACATCGATGGCAGTGATTGTTTAGAACGTGTCCTACTTGAAGAAATCATGTTCACAATCATGGCAACACACTCGTGCCCGACACAAGTGTGTTATGAGCGGTCAGACTTGGCTTGGAACGCTTATATTGTGTAAAATTAGTGTTGTGTGTTTTACAAAGATGAGGGTTGTACCTGTTTGCCGAGCTGGACGAGCACTTCCTTAATAACGGAGTCTACGGTACTGCTTTTCCCCCCAGTGATGGATATATAGGCAACGCCGACCCTGCCGATACATGTCCAAACACACACATTACTTATAACATCAAAATGCTCTCACAGTAGCTCTGTCTTTTTCGTCATAAACATTCAAGCACCATGACTACGACCGAAATGATGTCTGTAATTATTTTTGAATGCGGTTATTAACAGTTAGTTCTGACGAGAAATACCGGCTTCTGCATTCAACGGTGTTGGAGCGGCTTCTTGAACAAGCTGCCTTTTTACGATGCCCTGTGTAGGAATTAAAATAGGCAAGGCATGCTTGAAAGAAAACTTTTTCCCCCTAGCGTCACTCCACATAAATATGAAAGCCTGATGGGGTGGAAAGCGGAAAAAAAGAGAGAAAAGGAACCAGTCAAAATATATTAAGGTAATATAAAAATCATTGTGCCGCTGCTGTAATCTGGAATTCATCCGCCATCTTACACAGGACATTAAAAAAGGCTCACGCACTTCTCTGCATCACCATCATGCCTTGGCAGCTGAGTTTATGGGAAACCCTCGCCGCGATGGTTATGGTCCTTATGTTGGCATGGCAACAACACTCAACAGCGTCACGCTCTCGAATGCTGCTCGATAGCGCTTAATGACATTCGAACACACTCTTCTACGAGCGAGGCGCACAATATAAAGGACTGTCCGTGCGCTGTTTGGAAACGTTTCATGGTTTGTTTGAGAGAACGGACCAACAAGTGCCCTGTTAAAATAATCAGGATGTTAAATCTTGAGAGGATGCTGGAAGCTCGCGCTTCTCCATTTGTGTTCTGGTTTCAGTACAGCCTTTTATTTTTTAGCAAATAAGACCTCCATCTCATTCTTAATTATTTGTCCTAATTATTAGTTTTTTTTGGCTTGGTGGTACGTTTCGTGTGATAATAAATACACAAACAATAAACAAAACATCCAGGAGCGCTCACTTGAGCCAGCCAGCGTAGATCTTCAGCAGCTCCGCCTCTCTGGGTTTGGCTCGGAGAAGCCACGCCTCCGGTGGGCAGTCCTTAAACACAGCCTTGTTGTCGGGCGTGCCATTGCGGTTGATAATGTCATCGGTGAGCAGGCCAGGCTGAGTGCAAATCTGGAGCTCGTAATCGTGTGGCTCGTCCGGGATGTAGAACGCCCTCAGCGCCGCTTCCTGTTCAGACGGGAAGCAGGACTTTGAGAAATCCGACTAAATTATGGCGGCGCGGGAATTGCAACTCGACACCTCTCTTATCATTACAACAATTATCCGCCCGCTTTAATACATCTGTTATAAACATTTCAAAAATCGTAAACTATATTTCTGTGCTTCTGATCCACTTCACGCTTCCTTCCTGGAACGGACGATCTCCGTCAATACGGACTTGAACTTTACGCTCCTGCTATTGTTCTCCACTTTAAAACCAGTCCAGGAAGGAAAGAGCGAGCTGTTAAAATCTCACCACTACTTCCTCGTTCTTGGTGATTCTAGGGATGGAGATCAGCCGGAACTGATTACGCTTCATGGCGTCATCCCCGTCAAACACTCGAAGTGTCTGCTTCCCTGCAGGAGGAGGAACGTTTGTTTTTTTTCAACAGGATTAATGAAATCTGGGTCTGAAGTTATCAGTTTAATTTATTACTTCTTCAGACTTTTTTTTTTTTTAATGGCACTTTAAATGTAATTTAATTTGTAGTGGTGACGCACAAAATATATATATATATATTTTTTTAAACACACTTTTTACTACAGTAGAAAAAAAATACAGAACATCTTATGCAGAGGTAACAGCATTGCAGTGTGTTCCAAGACTATTTAATCATCATGAATAGCCTTTAATAATATGTCATTTCAGACAAATCGAGACTTAAGGCCCAGTATCCACCCTGGAAAACCAGCTTTCTGCATTCCGGGTATGGTGGGAATTGGCAGAGAGCTCCCGATTCAATACTATAATATCTGATTGCGGATTCTATACGTATTGCAATATTTTGTGGAGATTTCTTTACTTTTGGCTGAAAACAAGTGAAATACTGCTTACATTTCTTACTTAAGCAAGTGAAAACATGTTAAATATAGTCCAGTTCATCTAAAAAAGTTCTCATAACATAATTATAAAATAATATTGACGCAGTCTTACTAGTTTGAAATTGTCCGATAATTTTTGTACTGTTTCAACTAAATGACTGAAAGGAGCATAATTATCTGCCAATGGAATAAAGCAACTTCAAATGTGAACTTTACAAATTTTATAATAATCTCGTAATGAGTATTAGATAAATATAACTATATTCAAGACATTTCACTTGCTAAAACAGCTTTTTGGTTTTTTTTTTTAATACAGTGAGAGCTGCTATTACTAAAAGGCAGGCACGTACTCGGCAAGTAGCCGTGATGTCAAAGCTGTTTTATATTTTATGATTTAATTACCACCCCTAATTCCAGGTTTATTAACAATGACGAGTAGGGAGTCGGGACCCACAGCTGAGCTTAACACTCATTTTGCTTCATACCCATCCCAGACGGATCTTTACCGGTGTCCGATGAGCTTGAGGACTGATTGTCCTTCGATGCCACTGGGTTATGGACATCAGTGTCATCTAGATTATCTACAAAAAACAAACAAAAAAAACACATACATGTCAGAAGTCAATGGAAAATAAAGTAGCAGTTATCTGAACTCTTTGTAGTCAGAAATCAAACCACGAGACTGTAGCCAACGTAGTCATTTATTTAGAAAGGGGCCCTCATGTACATTCACAGATGTGAAATTTTATGTACAGTTTGGCCAGAATACAAAGTGAAAGTGTCTCTCTGGCAGCTCTGGGATTTGAGCTCACAACCTTCTGATCGCTAGCACACAACCTTAATGGCTGAGTTATTCATCACTGCCTCAAAGTGAGGGACTGAAGGTCAACGACCTTTAACTGGTGGTGCTCACTGCCAGTGAAGACCCTGAGGAATCCTGAGCTAATAACTTATGGGATCCTGAACACACACTTTGGGTCTAACACCACTATGGCTCTATTAACGAATGCCGTCTCGGCGGGCTGATTACCCAGTTCGCACTGCTGCGAGGGCTCCGAGATGCGGTAGCAGTGCATTTTGCTGAAGTTGCGCGAGCAGATGCGCACACAGCTGGGGTGCAGGATCATGCTGCGAAGGCGACCCAGACCGCACTCCGGAGGGATGATTATGTAACAGGAGGCGTGCGCCTGCAAACACAACACACACATTTGACGCATGGCGAGACTGACCAAACTTATTAGGATAAAAGCAGCAAGTTCTAGTCTCAGATGAAACTACAGGACAGTCTTGTAAATATTGCACGTGAGAAAATATCAACAATATTAGCAACAACAGTAGGATTAGAAAACGCTGCTTCCACAATGCAAACAAACGGCTCATTAAAAATGCAGATAACGGATGAATGAACACAGATCTCTCTTCAACCTGTATCGTTTATTAATAATAATAATAATAATAATAATAATACACACAAGTGTGCTCCTGTATAGCCTGTATAAAAACTTGTTTTTTGAAGCAATTTAACTTCCTTAATTAAATTAACCTCTTAAATCTGCATGGTTAGAGTTCGAGGAAACTGCTGCGGTTTTAAATTTTCCTCACTATAAAACTGAATTATTGATCACAGAGATTAAAGCACCTCTAAGAATAATCAACGTTTGTCATAACCGTGCAGTCCTGTTCGAGATCAGAAATCAGTGACGTCTATGAGATGAGAGATAAGTTTTCAAGTGGTCATTTCCTCAGAGTTGCTTTTCTCACTAGTGTGTGTGTGTGTGTGTGTGTGGTGATGTGTGTATCTGCTTTGGAGAGCATGTGGAAATGGAACAGCTCACTTGAAACTTGAAATTCCCCACTGAAAGATAAGCCGTAGTGCTAGAGCTAGAGAATGCAGTAACTCGCGTGTTTCTCCTGGCATCCTCCAAACCCAGAGTCGTCCATCAGACTGCCAGATAGTGAAGCGTGATTCATCCCTCCAGAGAACACGTTTCCACGGCTCCAGAGTCCAGTGGCGCCGTGCTTTACACCACTCCAGACGTTTGGCATTGCACGTAGTGATCTTAGGCTTGCGTGCAGCTGCTTGGCCATGGAAACGCATTTCATGAAGCTCCCGACGCACAGTTCTTGTGCTGATGTTGCGTCCAGAGGCAGTTTGGAAATCTGTAGTGATTGATGCAATAGAGGATAGGCCATTTTTACGCGCTATGCGCTTCAGCACTCGGCGTCCGCGCTCTGCGAGTTTGCATGGTGTACTGCTTCGTGGCTGAGCTGTTGATCCTCGATGCTTCCCTTTCACAATAATAGCACTTACAGCTGGCAGGGCAGAAATTTCCCGAACTGACACTGACACGAAAATGACACACCATTGTCCGTTTAAAGGAATACTCCAGCGTTCTGTCGTGTATGTGTGAACAAAAAAGCTAGGAATTTCGACATGTTTCCCTGTACTGAGAAAAGACCAGAGAATTTGTTTACTCCAGACTCACTTATAATAAGAGAAGGCGTCTAAGGGCAGTTGCTCTGAGGGCAGTTGCCGTCAATAAATGTTTAAACTAGGTGTCTATAAAACGCAAATTAAAACTACAACCATTACACGAACAATCAAGGTCTTAGGATGAGACAGACATGAGAGAAAGTCTTAACAAAACTGTTATAAAGTCTTAAACAACTTTCCAACACTGGAAAAGTACAGTGAAAAGTACTCTGTAAAGACCTTCGTAAGGATTTGTGGTATCTATGTGCCATTAGGATAAACTGAGGCACGTCCGTCTTTACTTTGAGATACTCTGAGAAAGTATCTGAAACGATATAGGTGTTTCGCAGAAATGTTTATTAACTTCCCCAACAGGTGCCCTTAGACTTTCGTTATAATAGAGTTTGAAGTAAACAGATTTTCAGTTCTCTTTTAATTACAAGAAAACGTGTCAAAAGTTCTGGCCCCTGGTAATCGCACATGCGCTACAGAATAGAGATTCGGTGAAAAAAAACAGAACATGCTCTGATGTAACCATGCGTCAGCCAATCAGAGACGGTCTGGGGCGGAGCATCCAAACCCAGTCATGAGGGCACATAGATGTCAACGTGCTTTATAATGGACACCAAAATGTCCTTGAGAACTCGGCCTAATACATTAAATTATACATGACCCACCACCTTCGTCACCAAGGTGCGATAAAACAGCAAATACTGCAGCTCTTTGAGCCAAACATCCACATTCAGAACTGAAATTACTTCATCTGCGGCTGGAAAACCTCTTATATATATATATATATATATATATATATATTAAACAGAGAGGATACTCTTTTAATGAATGGTACGGTCATGTAATGCAGCGGAATAAAACAGACAGACATTATGTCACTGCATTAAATCAGCATGTAATAGCTCCGGGCTTTTCTGTGAAATAATTAGCTGACGAGAGACAAATAACATCCCTGCTGCATTGAGGCTTTATCGATTTTGGCCACAACAACGTGTGAATTCTGAATTAACAGTCCAGAACTGTGCCCACTCAACGAATGACTTGCAGCGAGAAACAACGGGCAGAGAATCCATCAGGTCCATTTTAGTTCTGAATACACGCACGCACACACCCACTATATCTACTGTACATACACCTGTATATATAACCTTATATATTACATACTAAATAAAATCTTAATGCATCTCTCTCTCTATATTATATATATATATATAACATTATATAGGGAAATGGCAGAAATGTGTTTTTTTTTAAAGTAAGTATCTGAAGGCTATTATTTTTTTTTTTTTAAAGAACATTATTAATTAATATGCATAATAATTTTATATCATTCCACTATTACTTCTCTGTTGTCTCATAAAGGTGTTTACAGGGGGAAAAACACCAAACACACACATTAAGAGAGAAATAAAGTTCAATCCGATTTCAATTACAGCTTTTTTTGTTTATAAAAAAAAGTTGTGTCTCTGACCTGTATATAGTTTTATAAATACGTCATCTGTACACCTGTACATGTACATTCTGATAAATATAGCCTTAAATATGCTGCATACCTGTACAGATAGTTTTATATATTCTATCCTGCTTAAAACCATTTGATTTAATAACCTCATATATTCGGCATAGTTTGTGTGTAGATGGTACTTTTTTGCTAATGCAGTATAGTCAATACACCCGTTCGTCTGTACACGTCCATTTGTGTATTTGTAGATTTCCCACCGATGTCTCTGTGTTTATATTTTTGTTCTCATTTTGGGCCGAGCTGCACTGGCATGTGGATCGATAAAGTGTCATCTTCCCGCCGCAGTCAGTTAATGACGTTTTCTCTAATAAATATTTCAGCAAAGGGAATCGATTCAAAAGATGCTGAGAAAACAAGAAGGGAAGAGGAAATGCGCTGGGACTTAAACTAATAAATAACACACAACACCACCTTCTCAAACATGACCACAGCACACAGCCGTCTCGGAGCTTACCGTGACGCCACACCACTCGCACCTCATGCCGGCGAGGACGTCGGAGGAACCGCACACGCGCCGACACACGTCACAGCGCGCTCCAGACGCCGTGTTCCCCTCCCGCCAGTGGTGATGAAACATGTCCTGGCACGGGGTCAAATGTCAGCGGATTAGGACATACAGCAACTGATGAGGACACCCACGCATCTCACAACAGGCACCAGACAACTGGAACTGGGCTTTTGTCCACTACCAAATGTTTCACTCGTATGCTTAAGCCTGGTACCATCAGGAACTTGTGGTACTCGGGAGTTGGGCTAGCACGCTGTTTGCATCATAGTGCTGTTTTATTTCTTAACCTGCACCAACGTTTTATATTCAAGTTCAATTTCATCAACAACAAAAGCAGCACAAACACAGCCAGGCTTTTTTTATTGGGTTAAAAATCAGGTTAATTTTGTCACAACGTGGATTTTTCGTCTTGTTATTGTTGATGAAATTTAAAAACCCTTTAAATGACGTTTTTGTATGTTTCGCTGCTAATTTGCGAGCAATACGCGCCGATTACGCAAACGGCCGATCGTAAACAATGGGGCTTGTCCTGCGCCAGAGTGATGACGCAGTCGCCCGTTCCGGTCGTCTCTCAACCGTCCGTCCGATGGTTCCCCTTTGGGCCAGTTCTGGTTTTTAAACGTGCAGTGGAAAACTCTCTAACACGCAGTTCAGTAAATGATGAGCAGAAAAACAACAGAGGCTTTGAACAGCATCAATAAGGGCTTTGCGTTCGGAGCGAGATGGCACGCTGTGTGATTTAACACTTACGTAGTCCTGCCCTCCGTCCTGGTGACACAGGCGACAGTCACTGCAGCTGAACGCGGCGCAGTCGCTGTGAACATGCAGCTCACACACTGAAACACACACACACACACACACACACACACGTTGGCTCCGAGTCAGGGCTGATTTGTTTTACTTCGGTGTCTGCCGATCGGCACAGAAGTGCAAATGATTTGTGGCAATATTACGCTGACATTAGTCTAGCTTCGTCTCGTTTCACGCACACCTCCGGATCTTCACCCAAGGTTCCTAGAACTCGATGTCACTTCATGTTTTGAAAACAGGTTGTGTCAGTGCTTCTAAAAACAATCGCACTTGTTCTGACAACCCGATCCTTCTTCAGCGTTATCAGGCGCTCAATATATATGTGCGTATTACCAAGAAAGACAGAGGCGGAGAAAAAAACCTATACAGAAAGAAAAAAGAGGAGAGAAAAGGCAGAGCGAGCCGAGAGTGAGAACGAGGCCGACAGTGTTCAAAAGGTTTGTGTGAACGAGAGACAAATAGAGGGCAACAGTGAGAGAGAGAGAGAGAGAGAGAGAGAGAGAAAATATCTTCCTTTTTCTGGACGTAGTCCTCAAAATTCAGCCCCCTGAAAAAAGACCATGCTGCGTTGCCACGGCAACAGCAGATCCACACCAAGCAGGCACGGGGCAGGTACATGAGCAGTAACGAGAGAGAGTCAGAAGATTCCTCCATAAATAAAAAGCCCTGATGACTTACGGGATAAGAGAGTGCTCTACCCTTGTTGTTCTTCATGCCAGAAGAGAACAATGATAAAGGAGGAGAAGAAAGAACAACATGGATGATTTACGTAACTTCATAACCCTTAAACATCCGTTGCTTTATGCTCCAAGGTCCACACCGTAATTCTAAATAAAAAACGGTGGTCATAATTTTCTTTAAATAGGTAAACAGAGGAGGTGTGTATTAATATCGAACACACACACACTCACCCTCGCAGCGTAGAGCCGACGTTCCCTCCAGGTTCTTGCGGCACACACAGCAGAACCGCTTCTTCTGACCAGCTGGACCAAAGCAGTGAGCTATAGGAACCTGCGAGCACAAAACAGGAGTGAAGGAAAAAACCTCTGTTACACTGAAATTATTTAAATGTACTAGTTGTAGCGTTCGGGGGCTTCCCGCCGATTTAGCGGCAGCCATGCTAGCAGATCTATACTGCCCCCTACTGACACGCCCCTTTTCCTACGGCAAGCCACAGGGTCATTTTGCCGAAACGTTTGGGAAACGCGTTTCTACGGCGACTAAAAGTAAAACATGGGATCTTAAACATTCGAATGTGGACTTTCGCCTTTGAACGCGTAAATATTATGTAAATTCGAACGTTTCGGCAGCCCGACTAGTGACTAAAGGGTGACGATTTTAGCGAGCTGGCACGAGGTCGTTACCTCTTTTATACAAATAACGTAAATGCACAGTGACCTTAGAAACAAGACGAGAAAAATCGCCATTTCCTTCCGATGTGTTGGTAAATTACTAATAATAGTAATACTAATAAAATTACACTGGAATTACACTGAACATTAACCGCAAACCGAAGCGCCGTGCGTTCCGCCATATTGAGAGTACTCTCACCAGTAGTAACGGCATGTGGATGGACCTATTTGAGAATGACAATTCTGAAAACCGAACTACAAAAAAAGCAGCTACTCATATTTCTGCTAATCGTGATTATGTCATCTAACTATACAGTTAGCTTTAATTCCAGAATAGTGAACATTGGGCCGCCATGTTGAGTGACAGGCCACGGTTCGATAAGTGGGCGTGGCTCCAAAGGATCCTCCTACCTATTAAAATATATATATATATATAAAAATATAAATATAATGCCACGTGCAAGAGAAGAATTTCAAAAGTGAAAAAAGAATCAACAAAATTTCAAAATAAAAATTGCAAAAAAAAAAACAGGACAAAGAATTTACAAAAGCAAAACATTTAGCAGTTTAGGATATTAACTACTTTAATCAGAATCAGAATCAGAATCAGAATTAGGTTTATTGCCAAGTAGGTTTTCACATACGAGGAATTTGCTTTGGTAT
>JAOUQW010000023.1:8980096-8990214 GCA_028565825.1 Olivaichthys viedmensis
ATAAAAGTAATTAAGACAACAGACAAAAAGGCACCTACGCACACTTAGCCTCAGCAAGAAAACCCAGACACTGAAAATGCAAATTGAAAACACCTGAAACCTTCCAAGTCCCACGCAGTGCTGTGTGGTCTTAATTTGCATATAGAAC
The DNA here is from genome assembly GCA_028565825.1 of Olivaichthys viedmensis. Taxonomy (NCBI): domain Eukaryota; kingdom Metazoa; phylum Chordata; class Actinopteri; order Siluriformes; family Diplomystidae; genus Olivaichthys; species Olivaichthys viedmensis. Next base: position 8,980,245 of record JAOUQW010000023.1, read on the forward strand.
CTAATTGGCTTTTATATTTTATGACGTAACAAGACGTGCCCATCACATGTACAACACCTACTCGGCGGTTTTCCCAGCCAGAAAAATGCGAGTTAATAAAATAAATAAAACTAGCGCGAACGATCGCATGGAAATATAGTGAATCACAATTTTCCTAAAATATAAATAAGATAAGATAAGATTATTTGAAGTCTATAAATACTTTTAAAACTTTACAAAGTGCACCTTTAAAAAAAAATTAAAAAAATTGAAATGCAACAAAACCGCTGTAGTGACAATTTTCACACACTTTATTAAATTCAGAGAGTGACTTGAACAGCCCTATTCTCAGACGGAGCTTGGATTAGAATCTGCCTCAAGTATTTGTGAAATGCAACGCATGCAGAACACACCATAAACAGCCGATACGTTTGACCAACTTTATTGAGAAACCAAAACGGACAGCTAGCAGAGCTATTAGTTCACCGGCCGTCCACCGAGAGCTTCGAATCGTTTAAATTCAGTGCAACGAGCAAACAGTGTGGAGGAAGAGAGGTGAACTAACAGCTCCTCGTTCTAAAAACGACAAAAACAAAAACAAAAAAATACAGGAGTAACAAAAATCAAGTCCTCAGACTCCGTACAGGTGGACACGAGTGTTTTAACACTGTCGGTGTTTTCAGCAGACCACCGAATCGCGGTTAACATGCAGAAAAGTACATTTCATATTCGTCGTAACTGTAGATGTAATAGTATCTGGACTAGTTATATACCTAGATTTCACAGACCGTATCGTTGCTATTGTAAAAGCGTATAAAAAACGTGAAGGCCAACGCAAAAGATCTCTCATGAAGGACCATCGTGTTTTTTTTAATTTTATTTTATTTTATGGATTTATGTCATTATTTCTTCTTAATAGCACCTCCAGTATGTGGCGTGAGTTAATAAAAGCGCTCTTTATTTGCTTTCTTTAAATCTGTGGCTGGGGTCCTTGACACATGCTTCGGAGTTCAGGGAGTATTTTAATGGAGGATTAAAAGCGACTTGTTTGTAGCACATGGGAATTCGAAAAAAAGTGGCACAAAACAAGTGAATGGGGGGGAAGAAAAAAAAAAAATCTAATTTGGTCTGAGAGACAGAAGGAAGTGCCAATTCGCTGAAAGAGCTGGTGGGGCGGGGAGAGAGAAAACAACAAAACAACAAACAAGGGAGAGCCAGTTGTAGAACGTTCTTCCAGCTTTAATGCAGATTTGTTGGGGCGATTTTTGTTCGGGTATCACATGGCGTACTTCTGGGTCCATTCCCGGGCTATTCTGTTGTACCTGCAAGGGGAGAAAGAGCGAGAGACATAGGGAGAGACACAGAGAGAGAGATTAGCACTGGTGCACAGGATGGCTGATATAATTTTTACTGTCACATGCTGGGTTAGCACAGATCCTGCCAAACTGCGCTCCAGCCAACAAAATCGTCAAGGTCAAACTGTGATGAGGGCATCGCTCTTGTATTGTACACCGCATCCCCGTCGGCCCTTAAACTCCATCTACCCGAGCGGTGCATTGACATTTTTCTACAAACACTCATCCATCTTTATGATGGCAAACGGCTCTAAAGGAAGAGTTATCACAAGACTCTAGTATTATCGTTAAACCCTCCTTCAACATAGGCGTGCGAGGATGACATAGTGATCAACATCGTGATGAACTCTGTCATGATACACACGGCATGCTTCATAAATGAGATACAGACCAACCACGGCGAGGCTGTAAACAACCAGTGGTGTCGTACCCGAGGGGGTATTATGATAACCGGGGAGAATCGTTAACATCAATGCTGAAGCGCCTGAATGGTGGACTTGCGTCTAAAGTATTAATGTTATTGGTTTGATTTTGCGTCTAGGTTGTTAGATGGCGTTAGAACATGTTTCCGGCTGGCTGGCTGCTATTGTAGATCAATAACCGGCAGGATTTATGTCTGCAGGGGGAGAAACGTAAGCAGTCTAGAAAGCATTTCATCGAACGTAAATTCAGTACACACTTCAGTCATCATCAGAATTTTTATTTTTTATTTTTATAATGTTCCATATATACTGGTATATAGCAGTCCATAAAGCCAAAATACACATATAAAAAGTTGAGGAAAAACCTATTTCAAGTTCATGGCCACTTTGAAAACCCTTTAAAACGGCATAAAAACTGTGAACATCATCTTTATGGTACACAAATTGTGCACAAACCCAAATCTACCAAAATACTACCCCGACAAAAGGCCGTCATCAAATCGATCAGGTACCGAAATACGGCCCAGAGACGCTAAATCGGATTTTTACATATTATTTTCCAATCCACTGATGTATTTCACGCCATAAAAGTGTGCCATGTTGACTGACAACACGCCATCTTGCAATTGCACAGAGAAAACAAACGGTCTTAAAGCACGCCGCCACGATGCCCGTGATGTTTTGCATAACTTGGCAACAGAAGCTTGCAGACGGTCGGCTAGAGTACCGTCAGTATCGGATCCGTACGGGGCCGTATGGGATTGGTGCAGCAAACCTGTGACTTAACTACTGACCCTTATGTATAATACAAAACAATGATGCACTTACTTTTCATTGTCTGTCTTATATATGCGTGCTATCTCTGGCACTAGCGGGTCGTCTGGGTTCGGGTCACATAACAGAGAGCAGATGGACAAGAGAACTGCAACGGAACACAGGTCGTCATTCCTCACACACTTTAAAAATGCACTCATGCATACGTATTGATTTATGCCCAACATGAGAGGACTGCAAAGTGACTGAAAACAGACGCACACAACAAATCGATTCAAAGTACATGTTCGCATTATGCTTCTACTGCAATGGGATGCGTGATACAAAAAACGAGTGGCAACATTTTATTTTTATTCGACCGTCTGGATTTCATCTTCTCACCTTTAGAAATAGTTAATGCTGGTGACCACTGTGATCTTAGAATATCCAAACAGATGCTGCCATTACTGTTAATATTTGGGTGATAAATTCTTGTGGTGAATGCAACCTGCACGGAGGAGACAGAGAAGAGATTACAGGATACAAGGAAAAGCAAATAAATAAATAAATAAATTCATGAAATGTAATATAATAATAATTAACTATATAAATAAGCGCCACCACAAAGGACACCAATCCTGCTTTACGAATTTAACGCAGACGCAATTATTATATTATTATATTAAATTATTATAATTATTATTATTAACTCAGTGAGAAGTGTAACATTATCCCCTCGTTCACACACAGCGAGAGGGGACCTTTCATTCCCGAGCCGTGATTCCCGGCAACAGCAAGACCGAATATCGGATGAAGATTTTCTTCGCTTTATGCAAATTTGTTCCGGCATGGTACAGCGACAAATACAAATGACTGGCTCCAGTAAACCTCCAGTAAACGCGGTGTGAACCTACCTTGGGCGGTTTGAATGGGTAGTCTGTAGGAAAATGAATGGTCAAGAAAAACACGCCGCCCTGATACGGACTGTCGTTCTGCAAACCACACACACACACACGCACGCACACACACACACACACACACACACACGTCAACACAATTGTGCTCATTCACGTATGTAAACGAGAAAGGCTTGATAGGTTTGCATACTTACAGGTCCCATAATTGTGGCTTGCCAATGAAACACTGCAGAGCAAACGCAGAGACAACGTATAAGACCAACATCAATACCGTTTATAAATTATCCTCATTGAGGTGGACATAAGATATGAGGGAGTTTACAACGCGGCAATCGCGTAGCTATCGAAACAGACGAGCCGGGTCAATGGAACAGATCATTGCCAAGTAGTAAACACAAAAGGGGGTTTAATTTGTCATCTGTTTCCAGCTGAACCCCGGCAACACAGCTGCGTTGAATCCGCGGCACTTCAGATCTAAACACACGGCCTGACCCGATTGACTCGGAACCGGGCTGGCGTCTGTACGTGCTTTAAAAAAAAAAAAAAGTGATCTCGCAGTATGCACCATCAGTAAAGTGAAGGGAATGGAACTCACAGTCGTCACCCACCGGCCCTGCCGAACACTGCGCTGGAGGGTCCCGACCCAGGTCGGTCAGCTCCTACAGACACACAGAGAGAGAGGATTATTTGGATGCAAAACTTGTGCTTTTAAGCATGAAGATTTGCGTTTCTAATCCAGGGAGGCATAACGCAAGCTGGACAGAAAGGACAGGGAAATTTGTTGATAGCCCTGTTTTTATCCCGGTTTGATTTCCTGTCTTTATCTTCATTTATTAACGACATGAAAAAGGCATTTAACATTTTTACCAGTTGGTCAACATCTGCCTGTCGACCTGCCTAGTATTTGGTCAAACGTGCTGTTGTCCTGCTACATTTAAAACCAGTAGGTTTCTGACAGTACCCCAGCAAGGAAAATGTACAGTGTGGTCAAGCATGTCCATGTCTCAAAATCCAGTGTTTATTAAATAAAATAAAAATAAATAAAAATAATAAAGACACCCTGTGGGGGTGGGGGACATTTATATCTTCCCTTCACCTGCCAGCCAGTCATCATTGAGCGAAAACGTCGAGCCGTTCCTCTTGGAAATGTGTCATGAGACGGAAGAAAAATCCATCCAGCCATCCATCAGTTGTTCGCCAGCATTATAATCGAACAATTTGCAGCAAAAGGACTGTCTAAGGTTCCCTATTTTGGGAAAAAATTTAGATTTCTCAGAGAAGGTCTTTCATTAATTATTTTCACCGGACGAAGGTTTGAACCAACATGGTGAATAATATAAATATTTTCCGTCGCCACATGACTTGTGATGCATAATTGATCATTCGCGTGTGTCCAATAGTAATAGACCCTAGCGTGGTCCTGAACTTGAATAACCGACTGCGGACATGGATCTTAAGTACTTCCTACAATACGGGTCATTTTACAGTTTCCAAAAACACGGCGAATATGATCAAACAGAGATTTCATGAACAAACCAAAGCTTTATGAATAAGTCTAATCGGATTTCCAATGTTTGAGATGCCACTCTGTCAAAACATGAAAAATACTTAAGAGTTAATTGGGTTTGAAAGGCAATTACAAACAGCGTTACCGTGCGGACCTGTGTGTGTGTGTGTGTGTGTGCACGCGCGTGTGAGAATGTAGACATGTTCAGCACTTCTCAGAATTTACCGCACCCATTTCTGAGAAAGGGAGCTGAACGTGGCGAGACCCTTCTCTTTTATTCTCTGTGTGTGTGTGTGTGTGTGTGAGAAGAGAAAGGTGCAGGAAGAGGACGCGAGTCTGTGGTTGAAATGGTTTAAACACAAACAAAACATCAATTTCCTCTGAAAAACACGCTCCAAAGAAGATGTCTTACTGACATGTTAATGAGTAGCAATAGAGTGGGAGGAACACAAATCCTTTTACCGACCATATTTGTTATCATTTCACAGATCTGCTCAGCTAAGGCACGTGTCAATAATTCCTTATACAATATCGTATCGAATACGCTATATAACGTGATGTGCCTGTATGCATGTACTGGATTTTGCTCTTCAACATTTACTCCCTTATTTTAAAGACAATAGTTAACAGAGCTCTTATTTTGTCTGTATTTAGGCTGGCAATCTTTTAAATATCATCCCAATATTGGGATAATATAAACGGTTATGGGCAGCTGGGTGATTATTATGATATGAAAGTTCAATAGACGTGCAAACACCATTCGCACGCTTTCCACAACTTTTACGCAAAGGTCAAAGCCAACACAATTTCCTCTGAGTGCCAAATAATTGAGTGCGTTGGGATGGAATTTGAACAAATCCCCAAATGAGGAAAGTGATAATAAGTCCCAATGACGACACGAGAATATATGCGAGCTGAAAACACTAATCGCAGAGCGCAGAGTTGGAGAAACTTCCTGCCTGGGAGACTACAATTCGTTGAGCTGCGCGTAATTAGATACGTTTCAAATCTGACGCAATTAGGGATTGACCTTAAGAGGAAGAAAAAACAACGCGCACATACCTGACATTTGCATTATTTTTTTAAATGATGGGTATAAATGGCTTGATGTTCAGAGCTCCTCAGATCAAACTAAACAAGAGCAGGGCAATGCTGCGACAAAAAAAAAAAAAAAAGATATCGTCAATAGTTTGACTGCAGCTGCATTGCTAACGTTCGACTCTGAGCGCAGATAGGCCTGGCGATCTTACTATCTCGGTCAGCCGGCAGCAAATCGGAGCAAGCCTGGAGGCTGAAACGATTGTGATTGGTTAAGCACAGCAACTAATGAAAGCGAGGAGGTGGAGCTTATTGCACCTTCAGCAAAATAATAAAATGCACAGCGTGAACTTGTACGCTGCGTTTATCAAACTCAAGATCACTTTAGTACCGTACCCATTCCAGAGACAATTTAGTTCCTCGTCCACATGTGCCAGTTTAACTATTGCTCGTGTTGATTGTGAACGTGTATCGGTATCTGACTCATGAATTACATTATTACTACATTCGCATTAAAACCCTTACTGCTCAATTTTGACGTTTTGCTCAGATCCGTTCCTTCTTTGATGGTTTCTTTGAAGTGCGCCTTCAAACGACTCGCATGCATCATCAACAAAAATGTCACGTATAGGAGACAACGCATCACTGCAGCAGCTATAGAACGAACAAACCGTCAACACAAGCCTTCACCACAGACGATTTGCTCTGGAGGTCGGCTGCGCTCGCACGCTGCTCTGCTCGAGAAGATGTGAAAAGGCCAGACACGTAGCCTTTGTTGTTTTGTCGGGACACGTAGAGGATTACGACAGTGACGTGGGCATGCACAATACATCATAAAAATAAATAAATACTTTCACATTTCCACGTATCGGACATGTGCACGATCAAAGACTACATACGAAAGAAGCTCGGATCCGATTTGAGATTTTGTTCACACATTTAGGACTTGTGCCACTTCCTGTAATGCGAACACGGGCATGCGTACTTAAAATGAGCTCTGAGCTCTCGATGGTCAAATTGCACTGCTATTTGTAACATGAACAAGTTGAACCAGGACTGTAAACGTTAAAATATTGGTCCATAGTAGTCTGTAGCAATAATCTCAGACTTTACAGTTGTCACCCCTGTAAAATCAGGTTTCATCCCAAGTGCAACATCAAATAAAAGAAAATTATGCTTCCTCGTGTCTCCCATCTAACAAAAGCAAAAAGGAACCATTTGCTACATAATTTATCGCCATGCTATTGTTTAAAATTAAGGAAATAAATAAATGGCTTGACGCTCAACGCTCCTCTGGTTTGCATGTTTGATGATAAGTCTTGTCGATTAGTATCGAGTGCTTTTGGCAGCCTTGGTCAAAATCAGATCTCATCCCTCTATTCCACATGGGTAAAGGAGATAACGCTTCCTGTTCCTCCCAACTATCGAGAGTAAAACGGGAGCACAATAATCCAAGGTATGACCCTGAAACAGCACGCTGATATAGGACAGTACAAAACAGCGGCAGCTATTTTTAAGCATGCGCATTTCGGATGGGGTACGGAGAGGAGAAAACGGCCCAGTCGGGCACTTAAGAAAAAAAGAAAGAAAAGAAGCCTGTGCAACAAAAGGGTTGGCATTTTCTGTAGTGAGCACGCTATACGCTCGTCCAGGATGGTATTATTACAAAAAAAAAAAAAAAGAAGCTTAAAAGCAAAAACAGCTCTAAAGTTATAAAACATATCGCAATAGTATAATCGACAATTCAAAATATCGTCCCTCGTGATCCATTCTGGAGGAGGACGCCTAAGTAGGCAGCAAGATAAAGTCCATCTCGTTCAGAAAGCAGCATAAGGACAGCTGTCTTCCAAGTAGGGGTAGGGAATAAGGCAAAAACATCATATCACCATACTTTTGTTCATGATACCTGACGTACACCACGATACTTACGTTTCCTAAAAGAGTGTCAGCAAAACAGAAGAGTTCAACGATACCGTTATCATCATTTCCATCAAATTACTTAACATAGAAAAGAGGGGGAAAATGAAACATTTGGTACAAAAATAGATTTTACCATCTAAAAAGCTACTAAAGGGAACAATGAGAGTCGGCCATTGTTATAAAAGCACAGATACCGGGGATAATGCCAGAAAAGCGTATTTTGCTGCAATTTATCACATCTAAAGTTCCTTATCGTGGCAAAATTTGATGCACGTGTCCTTCTCTGCGATCCCATAATTCTGTTCACCATTTAAAGGTTCTGTAAAGGTTTGAAAAACATGGCGGACAGAAGTGTCGCTCCGACTGAGGAATAATTTACGAGTCATGCAGTATTTTTAACATAACGTGGCGAGAATATTGTAACCTGTGATAAAACTCATCAGGGAATATAAAAATGTGACATCAGCGCATGCCTAAGAGCTCAACATCGTAATGAAAAGAGAAAGGGCACGAAGACTAATAAGTTCAACAACAGGCAGGCTGGTTAACGCCTCACGTATTTCACACTGCACCTTTGAGTAGTGAGCATATGTAGTGAATATAGAGCCATTTGGAATTTGGCATAACTGTATTCGAGGAATTTACAGTAAAAAAATATATATAGCAGAATCAAAATGAGGTGAATATGGAAGCTTATTGTGGATAACTACCAAATCTGAAACTAAAAAATTTGATAGCGACACAATAGCTTCTTTATTAGATATTTTCTTCCTCGAGTCGTTATTCAGGTAACGACTAGCCTATTTCTACTCCCCCCCCAGTCATTATTTTTTAAAGGTACAATATTTATTTATTTTACACGTTTTTGGCGACGCCACCCTGATTATCGGGGACGCATTAGCGTTCACATTACAAATGTTATGTGGCTATATTCACCTTCGCCCCTGGCCACCCGTCCACCTGCGATCAGATCGCCCGAGACGGATGTTTGTTCCATCTTTAGTTCAAATCAACTCGACCAGAAGATTTTATGACTCCTCTTTCGCTCATAAGAGAACGTTATTTAATGATTAGAGAGTTCTCGCCACATTTGAAACCTAATTTAAAATGTATTGGATCCAGGAAAACCCTTAAGGTCAGAAAGGGAGGCTGTTAAGGACTTACGAACCCAATTAGAAACACAATAAGCCACAATTATGATTTATTCTCCTGCTTGATAGCTGAAATACATAAAAGTAAACGTTTAAATCACACTCAAATGCAAGCGCAACACTTTTTCACTCTTGCTTTTAGACAGTATATTAAATCGTACTCTTATATTGGCAGCTACTTGTTCTTTTAGATGCCCTTAATTTACTAATCTTGTAAAAGTGACGGAGAAGAGCGGTTTTCCGTACACCATTTCGGCATTTTCCGCCTGTCGGTGGATATTACGGAAATACCCGACTCCATACAGGCTGTAACGATTGTTTGGGTTAATGCGAAACAAAATGCATTTTTGATTGGCAGAATCTGGACCAATAGTTTTACAGTTAGTTCTCATCAGTGCGTGACGTCAGTATTCCGCACGGTTTAATATCTCACATAATAATACTACGTTGCGTTCTCTTTAATGCACTTCCTCACGTTTGAAGACGTGAACTCGTATCATATGCTGACGTGAAGGCTTCATCAGGCAAGGCAAAAAAGTTTTGGCACTCCATGGCATTATAGCGTCTCAGCGCTTTCCCCCACCCGCAGTGTTCATGTCATGTCATGTCATGTCATGGGGGGTCTGTCACTATCTACTGAGATTTTAAGGTAAATTACAGCGTGGACGGCCTTGGAAACGCTTCTGATGGGTAAAGTAAGAAATATCAATAATATCAATAATGACCAGCGAGTGTAATTTAGTATTTTACTGTTTTATTAGCGGGAAAGGGGTCAAGTGTGCGGAATACTGCGCTCTTACGCTATGTTTCCAATTCATATGATTCAACTCTTATGATTCAATTCCTATTCTTATGATCTTATGATTAAATTCTTATTCTTATGATCTTATGATTCGATTCTTATGATCTTATGATTCAATTCTTATTC
>JAOUQW010000023.1:8990314-9000830 GCA_028565825.1 Olivaichthys viedmensis
GAGTATCCTTTATATAAAGTTCATGGGACTAAACCATTGATCTTTATTGTCCACTAGGGGGCACCAGAGCGCTCTCATTCAGTGTCGAGGATAAATTTGGAAATAGTTTATTTTTGCAACTAGCACCAGACGTTTTTATTTCGGATGACTTTTATTGAATGTTTTGTTTCGTTATTATCACCTAATTATTATTATTATTATAAAAAAAAAAAAAAGAAGATATCATATCCTATTTGGGCCTTTAAACACAGTGTCATTACCTACACGTAATGTCCATTAAATGCTTATAAGTGCGTATAGCACAGAATTAATTGCCCCTGGTTTAAGAGGCCACAGCACGCGCTGTTGCATTATTATTATTTTATTTTCCCATCAGGTTTTTGGGTGCTATTCTGGCGTCCTATTGCTAGGGTGGTTCACTATTTAGGGCTGTTATGCGGTTTGGGCTGCAGCCAAACTTTGTTTTCCTAAGCAGTGTGTGTTCACGCATATTGCTATATTTCATACTGACATTATAGGAGAGAGAGAGATATATTTCTTTCGCACATTATCCTATTTAATAGACGAGATTTAAGAGCGTGGCCTTAGACTAAACACGTCAGACCCAAATCCGGTACCCGAAAATATGACCATGCTTTAGGCTACTCCTATTCTTAATGTGTGCAGCAATCATGAGCAATGTAAAAAAAGGATTTTTTTTAAAATTTCTTTTAGAACAATAACCTTTTTTTTTTATTATATATATATATATATTTTTTTTTTTTTAAGCTGGTGGATTTAGCACTGTCTGGTGGGCTTATTACCTTTCAGTCACATCATCTAAGGTCGTGTCCATCTCTGAAACTCATCAGAGTGCAGCAGTACACAGAAAAAAATGAGGTCCACTGGAATTGGTAGCCCGTTGCCTAATGTAATAATAATAATAATGATAATGATAATGATAATAATAATGATGTCATTGTTTTGGGGTCACTAATACTCGGACGGTGTTGGGAAACTTCGGCAGGGGTTTATTACCCCTCTCTCTGACGGGGGGCTTCTGGTTTTGTTTTCACACTGAAGCTGTAGAGGATGAGGCGAGCCAGCTGCGGTTATGATCGGCATTAAAACCCGCATTTACAGCACGAATAAAAACGCAGTCAATGTGATATAACATATAATGTCGGAGCGATGTGTGTGTAATAAACGCGTTCAAGAGATCACCGTAGAAGTAATGTCGCTTTAATAATTATGGAGGTATAAGCCTGCTTTATAACCGACAATAACGGTGATAAATCAATCCAATCAATCATCATCATCATCAAAATAATAATAATAATCATAACAACAAAATAATAATAATAATAATAATAATAATAATAATAATACTGTGATATAAATATTTATACAGTCACCGATTCTTGTTCTTTGGAAAAAGCGTTTAATTAATGTCGTCTAAAACAGCAGCACGCTTATAATGATAATAATAATGATAATAATAATAATAATGATGATAATAATGATAATAATAATGATAATAATGATAATAATAATGATAATAATAATGATAATAATGATAATAATAATGATAATGATAATAATGATAATAATAATGATAATAATAATAATGATAATAATAATGATAATAATAATAATAATAATAATGATAATAATAATGATAATAATAATGATAATAATGATAATAATAATGATAATAATGATGATTATGATAATAATAATGATAATAATAATAATAATGGTGTCAAATTTAATTCAGGGATATCTATTGATAACTCTTTATTTATTCTCCCGAATCTATTAAGTATCGTGTCGTGACGTTGGGGCTGTAATGGACGTGAAGCTCTCGGGAGCGTTTTCACTCTCTCTGATAAATATTTAATCTGTGTTGCCTTCTGATTATCGCCACCAGCCCAGGGGTCTGCCCATAGATTCATATCAAAAATTATTTATATATATATATATATATATTATATATGTTTGATTTTTTGCAAAATTTCAATGATGGCTGTCGTCGATGCGAATTTAAAAAAACCAAAATCGGGTCGAACTAGGCTGTTGTGCAAAAGGTGACTGAACATTTACACAGAACAACAACCAGGCCTAGAATAAACCTCCTTTTCCCCTCATTATTATAATGATTCTTATTTGTCGCAGACGGTTCGCAGCACGTGTTTGATTAAGGTAAGTGCACTTGGCCTGAATTTATTTCCTAGACCTGCTATTAGCAGCGCGCACTCGCACTCCATGCTACTTCTAACCCCTATTTAACCTCCCTATTTAGTCAACCTTTTCACAGCCAGATGCCGCGATCCCTCCTCTTCACCGTCATCGATTATAACTTTACAGCACAGGCTTTAGCATATGAGACGCGCAGAATGTCAGGGTTCATCCAGAAAACATGCTCAGTGCTGAATATAACATTTATGCCCCAACGGTCCTTTCGTTTCTGCAGGTGTTGCATTCATCGTTTGGGGTTTTTTTTTTGCTGTGATGTGCATGTCCCATATTGACAGAGATTGCTCTGGAGTATATGACCAACCCCCCCCCCCCCAAAAAAAGGAGCCTTTAGAATAATAATAGGCCACAGTCGTGACTTGTATATCGGTGCGCACCACGCTACTAAGTAGTGCGCCACCTCTACTAACTGAAGTGCTCCAGTGTACTACTCTGACCTGCAGTTTTTCATCTGGTAGTGCGTGGTTTGGGACGGATCCCGGCTGTAGAGAAGTTTCGGGCAGCCAATCGGACAGCTCAAACGCCTCGAACGTGCAAATACGCGTGGGCTTTTACGCGCGAGTCGCCTCCCCACCTTGGTTTGGGTGGGCTCCGCAGCCGCTTGGTTCCGCCCACCTCCGGAGAGAGAAGGTGTGCTGCTCTCCGCTGGGACGCAGGAGCCGTGAAGACACGGATGGAGAGGGAGGGGAGGAGATGGGGAGGGGAGGCAGATTTCTTACCCAATCCGCCTTTTCCCCCGAGGGGGAACGCGCAAAGCCTTTCCTTGCTCCATCCCTCCCTCTCGCGCGCTCGCTAATCATTGCATTTGACTTCCTCTTTTTTGAAGCACGCTCGTCCGTTTTCATCCGCGCTTTTTCATCCGCGTGTGTTTTGCTCGCCTTTTTTTTTTCTTCTTTTCTTCTGAGCAACTTCTTCTTCTTCTTCTTCTCTCCTCCTCCTCCTCCTCCTCTCTCTCTCTTGACCAGAAGCTCTCCTTGATCCGGTGCTTTTTTTCTTCTCCCTCTCTGCCCTCCTCCCTCTCTTGAAGATGCTTGGCGAGCTCTCTCCACCCTCTTTTAGCTAGACACACACACACACACACACACACACACACCGGTTTCATCTCGAACTTGCGGGGTTTATTATTGGGAATCTAAAATAAGAGAGAGGAGCAACCCGGTGGGATACGGAGCGCCCGCGCGCCTTTAAGGACCCCCCCTTCCTTTTGGAGAGGATAAGGACGCCTTGTTGACACTTTTTTGGTTGTTTTTTTTTTCTTCTTCTTTTTTTCCTTTTTCACTTTTTATCCTCCTCCCTTTCAGTTGGTTTTCTTTGCCAGCTAATCCGGAGGATTTCTTTTTGTTTTCTAATTATTCCGCTCGGGTAGCCGGTTGCGAGGGCCGTTTTCATGTTCTCCATCCAGGACGGTCTCCCGCGGGGAGCGCTCACCATGAAGGAAGAGCCGCTCGCCAGCGGCATGACCCCGGTGCGCTCTTGGATGCAGAGCGCCGGGATACTGGACGCCAACACGGCCGCACAAAGGTAAGACAAACATCCGAGCATCACCTTCCTGTTCCTTTGGAGGGACGCGTGGCCATGCGCCGTGCACGGTCTTGGGTGGACGTGCAATGCCATGCACGCGTATCCGTTTATCCGCGAAGACGCACACCGCCACGCTCAAAGCAAACGACCCTGCAAGCAGCTGCTGGAGTTTAAGACCCGACCCTAATCCACACACAGCCCAGCTAACGAGCCTCTCCTGAGTATATCTGCACATATCAAAGCGGGTTAAGTTCTGCATTCAGGCGCAAGGTCGAAACTTCTGCACGGGGATAAAAGTAGGGTTAGAACAGCCAGCCATGCAACAGCAAACAAAAGAAAAGAAAGAAAAGAAAGAAAGAAAGAAAGAAGAAGAAAGAAAAGTGACTTCAGCGTGCGTTGTTATATTTATGATGCGTTATAAATATTGTCGCGCGCTCTGAATGCAAAAATGTTTCGGGCAAGCTCTTCTAGGGGTTCTTCGTTTGGTCTCAACAGCTGAATCCTTAAACACGAACCTTGTGGCAAAGGGTTCTTAAAACACGAGTTCCTGGAGAAAATAAAAAAACCCACCTCGATTTCAATTAGAAATCGCTTCCAAGCGCAACTTTTATTGTTGAGCGTGCAGAACGATCATAAGTGCATTATAAAGCGTAGCCCAATTTCTGTGCGAGTGGGTTTTTTTTTTTTTGCATGCACAGTTGTTGCCAAAAAAAAAAAGAAAGAAAAGTATGCAGCAGATACACCGCTATTATTGTGATTTCAGTGTAAGTTTCGGAGTTGGTATAGCGTTTCCCAGCTTTAAAGCACACCAGGTATAACCTCATAAATAACTTATCAATGAGCCAGTGGAGTCAGGCGCGCGAGTCCAGCATACGTCGTGCACGAGCAGGATTGTGGAACACTGCTCATCATGCATGAACATGGCATTTTTTTAAAAAAAGAAAGGAAAAGACGCGCTAGGTGCTGTGCCAGGTCCATTCTTGGAGCAGACGAGTGTTTTCACCTGACCTTGCGAGGGGAGAGAATTAAGCATGCACACTATAATGCGTGTTAATGCATTCAAAAACTCACCAGGACTTTAGGCGAAACTCAAATGAAAATATTTGGTCATTGCACGCATGAGCTGTAAATTATTATATATTTTTTTGTGTGCCACTGTAACTAAGTACTTGTGGAAGTGGGGGGAGAAAAAAAGGAAGAAGAACTCGCAACAGAGGAAAGGGTGCAACTGGTTGAATTAGGAATGCGCAGAGTTCATTTAAGTTGAATGCAAATCAAGTCAGTGTTAATTCGACTCTGGAGATTCTTTTTTTTTTTTTTGTTGGCTGCGTATTTAAAAATAAATAAATAAAATAAATAAAGCTGTACGCAGCATCACTTCCAGCTCGTGACCGCGTGCACCCAGGTTGATGCCCTTTAACGAGACCCTCACTTGACCACGATGCTCGTAAACGACGCACCGATCATATGCATAGTGATTAAACACTGCCAGACTTTCACACACAAAAGCCCGCACGGCCCTGAAAGCCTTGCAGAAATGCATGGCATGAAATGCAGCACATGCATTAATCCGACAACACATCACCAATTTCTGGCGAAGTGTGCCACGCGCGCAGCCAAAAAAAAAAAAATAATGTAATAATAATAAGTGCAAGATGAGTTCTTTAACGCGTTATGCCATCTCAAGTCGGCACGATGACGACGCAGAGCATTTCCAAAAAGCCTCCAGTCAAGTGCGTATTATATGTAAATGTCTTATCTAATTATTGCTGGACATATTATTGCATGTGGTCCACCAGAGCGCGCATCAGGTGGGGCGCTAGGACGCACGATCCGAAATGCCAGCAAAAAACATCAGTATAACAAGATTTCGAGAGCGATTCCACACGAAAAGACATGGCACAAAAGCGATCGAGTCTCAGATTATTATTTTATCATCATTAGTTTTTTGAAACGAAACGGGTTTCGGCTTTGATTTCTGACATTACGCGACGCGGTGATGATCATCACGCGCGTTCTCACGCTGTAGACTCTTGCATTTATTTTAAAAAAACAAAAAAAATGAAAAAAATAATATAAGAATAATGCACCACTTTATTATATATAAACAGCGAGTACGAAAGACGCGAGGGGAAGCCGGGTCATATTCGCAGGTCATAAAATTATAATGTTATTATGTAATATTCTAGTTATTAAAATGCTTTCATGTCCGACTCGGTATCGCACGGTGTCAGATATTGGAAAACAAAACAAACAAACAAAAAAAAAATCCCAATGAATGACCTATTTCATATGAGAGCCCAAAACATTTATACTCGGTGTGAAAGCACAATAAATCAGCTGCTGCAACATCTGCTTTAGTTTAATTTGTATTCATTGCCTTTACATAAATTACAGTTTGATTTGATGCACATGTAAAGCAGATTAGGCATTATACCCATTATCCGTAATATATTAATCTAAATTAACAGCTAAATGTTCAGGCTGATCATATGAATGATAATAAACATTTACAGGCGGGCCATTTAGGATTTATGAGGCTTGGGGGGGGGGAAAACAACAACAACAACATAATGCTTGATTGAGTTGAAAAAAGAAAGAAAAAGATTTGTATATTGCTAAATGACACTGTTTTATAATCACATTACCTTTGAGGCTATATTTACATAAGCCCATGATAATGTAACACCCACGCACTAATGAGCAAAAACGTAACTAAAGTTTTTAAAGTATTTTCACCCTTTTAAAATATATAAAATACACACCAAAACAAGTATCTAAGTTAATGAGTCATAAGTCCTTTACAATAAGAAGGACGTGCCATAGACACTACACTGGGAGAGGATCAGGTTTCTTCTTAATAAGTGGATGGCATGAATCCAATGTAAGGAACCCTTCATTTAATCAGTTTAAAGTTAATGAATGAATGAGTGAACGACACTTTGCTTTTGCGACGTCGAGACTGATGCGTGTGAGGTACAGGTGTGGGTTTTGCACTCTTTCGGAGGTGCTGATGAGCTGCTCGAGAGGAAGTGCAGATTAGCGAGAGTACTCGTTCACGGAAAAGGATCGAGACGTCTTCAAACATTTTGAGCATTTTTTTCCCTTCTTCTCAAAGCAGAAATAAAAGATTTCTTTCGGCTTCTGTGTGGGTTTTGTGCGGCGTCTACGTCTAGCATGGACCCGAGACGTGAGTGTGTGTTCACACGCTGTGTGCGGTGGGGCTGCGTTCGACGTGCGAGCTGGTTTACTCTGGAATCTGATGCAAACTGGATTAGTCTTGATGGAGGGAAAGGTGGAGACAGACAAAGCAATTTCAATAGACTGTCTCGGCAGGGGGGTTATTTTTTTCCCCCCAAGTATCTCTCTCTCGCGCAGTGTTTTTCAGGCCCGTGGGGTGAGCGGGAGGGCCTCGCAGCTGGGGAACAGATTTCACTCTTTCACTTGACCCCTCTCTGGTTCCCTACCCCACACTGTAAAACCTGGCAAAGTGAATTATGTCGCCTCTGTTCGGTCTACAAGGGGAAGGAGGTGGGGGGGGGGGGTTTGGACCTAATGAAGTCCAGACCCTGGGGTTTAGAGCAAGAGAGAGAGAGAGAGAGAGAGAGAGTGAGAGCATGATTCAGGATATGGCCCAAACCCGAGCGAGCATCCATTATCTGCCCATCATCTCTTGACCCCGTCTAAAAAAAAATGTCTCTACACATGAAGCTAGGCGAAGTCTACTGTACGTGAGACATTAAGACAGGAAGCCAGGACGTCAAAGGAAAGGGTTCAGAAGTGTTTCAGTAACAGTACAGCTGAACTAGCGGCCGAGCATGCTATAAAGGTGGATGTCTGCTTCTTAAACTCTTTATCAATTCACAAGCTTCCTTTTTACATCTCCGAAATGAAGTCATTCATTTTCCCATTGACTGACCAGTGATGTCCATGGATGTCTATTCTTGGCCCAGACTTAAATTAGCTCATTAAAAGATCTTCTCATCGGTCCAGTTTAAGCCAGTCTAGGTCTGTCCTGTTTTTTTGGGCTGTATTATATTTGACATCCTGTACAGTCGTCTTTTCTACGTCCTATTAAAAACTCACTCTGGTTGAAATCTAGAAGTCCCATAAACGTCGAAAACGCCGTTTGTGCTTCCTCGTGCAGCCAGACGCACAGCATACGGCAAGCAACGTGTCCGGTAGTAGCAAATAGTGTGTTAAGTGAGCGAACGTCTGCTTATTACGCGCTTCATTAGTCCCCAGAAATGAAAAACATTTGCAAAACAAACATACACAAACAGGAAAAAAAAACTTGATGCTCGACCTACTGCCTGTAGGACTCACTTTTCTAGCGGGATGTTTGTGGTTAAAACGTCTAATGGTGAGTTTATGCGTAGACTTCTTTTTTTCTGTGTTAGGATGGTCGACTGGTCAGTTTCACATGATGCTTATTAAAGTGTTCTGATTGGCTCATTCCTTTCGCATGAACCTAGCTCCGCTCGAGTGTTCGGGTTGAGCACTGATCTCGGTAAACCCACAACTTCAGACTGGACTACGCCACTGAGGAAAGTGTTCAGCAGTAGACAGTCGCCTGCTTATTATGTGCTGTGTTTCAACCATAGAAATAAATATTCGAGGCCGAGATCGAGCTGATGATATCGTTCCATACACAGCGACGTGAAGCAACTGGCGCTCCCTTTCTCCGCTCTGTAAAATGAACGGTGGTCTATGGATGTAATGAAAACATTTCCCCAAAAACATGCCAAGCTGTGCCACGTTTTCCCCTCAGCAACCCCCAATTTAAGTTTTTAGGCAAGAATTTTCATGCATCAAGCAGCCGTGCAAAGAATGTATTACACTGCTTTAAGTTACAAGAGTAACTGACGTAAGCTTGTGCAAATAGCCAAATGTTCTCTGTAAATATTATCTAGCCACGTCAGCGAAGTTCAGTTAAGTGAGTAAGGCGACTTATAAAATCTACAAGTGTGTAAGACGCTACAGGTCACAGTGTATTATGGACTCAGCTGGTACGACTTTGGGTCTTTGATTTACTTTCTGAAACCAAAAATGTGTTATATTAAAGAAAAATCTGATGTTTTCTGTGGAAATCAAAACAACTTCGATTCTGTGATGTATCTTATACAAAGAAAAACGGCTAAAAATCATTGAAAATAAATGCAGGCCTATGAGGGACATTTATTGACGATGTATTGCTTAAAATTCATAAAACGCTGGTTTTAATGCCCAATAGAACAGTCTAGCAAGCTATCCAACTACCTCAACGCAGCACTGCGCTAACATTAGCCAGCTAAGTAGTTAACTTTGCTAACGTTAATGTTACCTCTTCCGCAGTTGTTATCTGACGTTAAGCAGCTCGCCAAGCTTGCTAGCTAACGTGAGGTAAACTTTCTCGTTTTCTCGTGGAATCAAAAGTAGTAGCCAAGTTCACGAGCAAGCTAGCTAACTGTGGCGATGTTATATCGGCTAATCAAGTTTGCGATTGGCGGAAAAAAGTTTGCTTAAGCTCTGCCGTTGTTGACCCACGGACTCCTGTCGCACAACAAAATCAAGACTTGTGTGTACACTCAGAAAACCAGGACGTCAAGTAAAGAGTAGCAGTAGAGAAGCACGGCAGCTGAACTAGCAGTAACGTCTGATTATTACGCCCTTCATTCATTCGTCTTTCACTTAATGAAAAACACTCGCAACTCAGACGATGGGGAAATGTTAAAAAACGCACGCACGCTGTCACCTTTCCGTCCAGCACCTACGAAACAAAGCCGAGCGCAGGCACGCAACACGGAGAAACAAGTGTTCCCCTCCAGCTGCCATCATAACGACTCCATTAGAAACATACAGGTGATCGACTAATGGCTTCAGCTGTAGCCAGCTAATGATATTTGGAAGTGTGTGTGTGTGTGTGTTTGCAGGGTTCTGAGAAATAGAGAGGGGGAGAGGGCAGCTTTGGTTTATGGTGTGTGTGTGTGTGTGTGTGTGTGTGTGTGTGTACCGGTATGGCAGGTGCAGCTACGCCAAACCAAGGGAAGACATGTACAAACTGGGGGCACACATTACAATAGTTTACCTAACATTAGCTAGCTTGCCTATTAGCTCGATACAAACACACACACACACTCTACGACACTAAACATTTACACACACACACACACACACTCTACGACACTAAACATTTACACACACACACTCACACACACACACATTCTACGACACTAAACATTTACACACACACACACACACACTCTACGACACTATACATTTACACACTCACACACACACACACTCTACGACACTAAACATTTACACACACACACACACACACACACACTCTACGACACTAAACATTTACACACACACACACACACTCTACGACACTATACATTTACACACTCACACACACTCTACGACACTAAACATTTACACACATATACACACACACACACACTCTAAGACACTATACATTTACACACATACACACACACACACACACACACACACACTCTAAGACACTATACATTTACACACTCACACACTCTACGACACTAAACATTTACACACTCACACACACACACACACTCACACACTCTACGACACTAAACATTTACACACTCACACACACACACACACTCACACACACTCTACAACACTAAACATTTACACACTCACACACACACACACACACACACACACACACACACACACACACTCATAAATACACACTTCTCTTCAATGACAGTTCCTATGCTTTCATCCTGCTTAA
>JAOUQW010000023.1:9000930-9039322 GCA_028565825.1 Olivaichthys viedmensis
CCGGCCGGGCAAGTTAAACAAGGTGCGGCCATTTCTTGCTGTTTTGGTCTTGCTTCTTTCTAAAAAATAAATATGTGGGCGCCCCATGGTGAATCTGAATTAGATCAAATTGAATTTGTATTCAGTAATTTGAATTTGAAATTTTTTATTCACAAAAAATTAAAAATAAATGTTAGAATAATCAAATGTGGCACAATGCACAATTCAGTTCAGATTCCCAAATTCAGATTCACCATGGGGCGCCCAATCATTTCTCGACTGCTGATTGTCCAGAAATGACAACGATTGAATCTGTGCATGCTTTTTTTTCCCAGAAATGCCTGCATGCAGTGTTTTAGAAATTGGAATCTGAATTTGATGAACTGAACTTGAAATGTCTTAGGCCACCAAAATCTGAGTTTGAATTTTGTACATGTTTGTTATTACACATACAAATTCAATTTGGTCTAATTGCATTCGAAAACTTGAGATGCAATTTCAAAATAAGGTATAAACATTCAGGTTTATAAAATTCAAAACCAAATCCTAGTGGCACAAATATTATTGCATACCTTACATGCTAATAGCTAGCTGTCACAATACAAACTGGCTAGAATACAAACTGTAGCTAATGACTGATAGATATTTGAAGCAATAGATATTAGGTTACTTACCTCTGGCCTTTGGTTTAAGTCACTGCACTTGTATGTACAAACAGCCAATTACATGTAAAATATAGAAATTTACAAGTAAATACATCAAGGAATCATTCGCCCCCCTAGTGCCTGTTGTCACATTTGAAAACCGTCCTTAAATCCAGTAACAAAGTTACTAACAAAGTACTCTGCTAACAAAGTAATAGCTTATAGAATAGAATAGAATAAAATAGCTGTACAAGTCAGTGTACAAGTACAAAAGAAATGGCTAGCAATGATTTTTATAACACATAATGCCAAATGTCATTAAGAATGGGTCAAGCCAGAGATTGGGAGATATGCAGAGTAGAGGAATAGATAAATGGAGAGACATAGACATGCAGAAGAAAACAGAAGCTGTGGCTCTGGCTCACGACTCATGCTAACCTTTACTGTGGCCTGTCACTTTCATTTGTCATGCCATCGTGTTGTACATTTTTCTCTGCCAGTGTGAATTACTCTTCTCAGACTGTGGTGTAAATGTATTTGCTGTTGGACACATTACACATTCAGTGCTGCTTGCTATTCCATTCCCATTTACGCCGAGTTGCTAATTGCTTAATCAGCCATTTTGGAAGGCAAAATGTGTCGGTGTGTTTCAACACACAATCATGACAAGCTCAGTGTCGAAATGCAATACGTGCACCAATAGTTTAATGAGTAGCGCCTGTGTGTGTGCTGTCATGTATACAATTCCTTTACAATTACTCGGCTCTCTCGTACCCATAATAAGGCTGCAGAGAACCTCTGAATCTCATTTCTGCAGTGTGTGTGTGTGTGTGTGTGTGTGTGTGTGCATGTCCACCGACGGCAATGTCTTGCTGGGCTGTCAGATCACGCCGCGCTCATTACTAAAGCTTAGTGTAGTATTCTCACCAGAATAACGTCCCTATCTAGAGGCTTTCAACACGGCAGCTTCAGCTACATTCTGCAACTGTTTAAACGTTTTAGGCTTTGCTGAAAAGCATCGTGAGGTCTTCATCTTTCCAGACATAATGTGGCAAGCGAAATGTGAAATTCCGTAAAAATAAAGAGATCTAATCTAATCGTGATATTCATTATGCACAATATTGTTATCGTACCTGTGTTATATAAAGGACTGATTTAAGGCTGCCTCGTTACACAGCATATAAAGGTTGTCAATTCAGAAGGCTATATAATGACAGCTGTCTAAGTTTCCTTATGTTTGTCCCAAATTTGAAGGCATCAGTTCCAGAATTATTGGCACCATTGGAGAAAAAACATTTTGGATATGGGTTTTTTATTTTCTTAGATTAAAGGTTAAAGGTTAGATTTTTCTCATAGTGTGAGATTAAGCAAATTAACCACAAAGACCCTTTTCCATAACCTTTTTACCCATCTTTACCAAGGGTACCAATAATTATGGAGCTCACTGTATACCCTTTTAATTCAAAAATGAACAGAACATGACAAACATAAATGTTACCCCAGTGACAGGTAAGCATTTTGTTTTTGTTTTTTTAATAGGCCTACGACATCGTAATAACGTTGTAAACCAAGATACAAGGTTACGCAATTATCTTGATATGAAAATTTAATATCAGCAGTTGCAGAGGTGGAAAGTACTCAAATAATTGTACTTCGTTACTATGCTTAAATAATTATTTTATAAAATGTTTACTTTACGTGAGGATATTTTTAATTGATTACTTTTAATCTTACTCAATTACATTTTCATGAAATCAACCCACACTTTTCACTTACAATTTCATTTAGACCTTCCAAGTACTTGTTTTGAATATCAAAGGTAGCGACTCAGATATTTTTTCTTTTCCCCGGATGCCAATCCAATCACGTTTCTGTGCATTTTAACTTCATTTATTAAACGTATCTCATCAAATCCATCCCAAATTTGCATGGACTGCCTAATAGTCTCACTTGCTCTTCATATATTAAAGTTACTATAATAATAATAAAAAAAAGAACCTGATATCGTGAAAATGAACAAGGGTGAAATGGCTGGATTTTGTCCTAATTCATACATATAAAGTCGTAGAAAAAGGCATGAACACTAACCCCACCCCAATTATAACCTTTTTATACGGATTACGTTGTGTGAGTCATTATGAATTTGCAAATGTGAGACCATTTTGAAAAAAACAACTTCTGACTTCTGATTCATTTCTTTTTCAGAATTTCTTTTTCACATTTAAATACTTGAGTACATTCAATGGTGGATACTTTAAAAAAAAAATTTTTTCCTTAAGTATAATTTTTGCGAGCTAATTCCATTTTTAATCGAGTAAGATTTTGACAACCCTTGAATACTTCAGCTCTTACTTCAAGTATTATATTTTTCTCGACTTTTTCCACCCTTGACTAGTTGTTTGTTTATTAACTTAGTGAGAGCACTTACGATTATACCGCACATGAATTGGGCTCCACCCACTGGTTTGTGTTAATACATTGATAAAATGGCTTACTTAAAATGCAATCTTTAATTCTGGGATATGATGTAAAGAGTAAAATCTGCTTGTGTTATGTCCCTGTATAACAAATTTATAACAGCTGGGAGAGAAATCGAAGCTGTGCTTTCGAACATGGACTGCAGTTTGATTTCTCATTTTGCGCTAGTTTCTTTGAATGAATTTTTTAATTAATCTATTCAACTTTGTTTGTGGTTGCAGTATGCAATTTAAATGACATTAGCCGCTAATTATGAGCAAAAGCTACCAGAGGCCAGTTAGCATTACACTAATAAGACCAAGCTGATTACTTTATTCATTGCTGGCCACTTTATTGACTGATAGGATTTCTTTAATGTGACATCCTGACCTTCCCCTTCTGTATTTCTCTCCCCATCTCACTCTTTCTCTCTCACACAAAGCGACCACTTGTTCATCAGCTCTATCAGCAGGATAAAGTGGGCCAGCAGCGCATTTCAACACCGGGACCTGCAGGCATCCTGGGGTTCGGATTACGCCACCATTGTTCATCACGGCCATCTCGGGCAGGAATGAAAAGCATCAGTACGCTCAATTAATCCGCCATGAAGCCCAGATTTTCTTGATCATTCTATCTGTATTGTGGAGGGCCTGTAGGACAGTATAAACACATCTCTTCATCCATCCCTCTGTCCCTTGACTTTTTGAAGTTTAGGGTGATATTTTACTGAATAAATATCTGCCACGTGTTCAGTGCTTGCTACAAAGCAGGTAAAGCCACGATATATGTGCTGGTGGAACTCTTCGATTCCTCAGGCTAATTTTATTAATTTTATTCTACAGTGAACTCCAGAATTACTGGCACCCTTCATTAAAATGAGCAAAAATGAAAAAAAATAAAAATAAAGCATGCATATACATAAGGGGACGCAGTATCGTTTTATTTTATAGTTTTTATATAAAATAACTTTTTTTGTTTTGTTTTGTTTTTCATGAAACATTTTCTCAAATAGGGCAATTTTGTTGTGCAAAACTAAAACTAAAATTTGGTTAAGCCTCCCAAGAAACACAGCACTGAGCCTCTTCCTGTAATGTCTAACAAGGTTCGAGATACTTGTAGTGGGATCTTGGATCATGTAGAACATTTCAAGCTCCTTTTTATTTTTAGGTTTGTGCATGTGGTCACCCGCTTCAATTTCAGACCACAGGTTTTCAATAGGGTTAAAATCCAGAGACTGTGATGCCTATTGATTTTGTGTCCCAGAACCATTTCTGTGGTTGATTTGGATGTATGTTTGGGAAAATATCCACCTATGACCAAGTCTTAACTTACTGGCAGAGGAAACTGGGTTTTTGGCTGAAAAAACTCTACAAGAGACGCTGGACCATCAGCCCTAAAGATCCACCACCATATGGGCATGGGGACTTTTCCTTGTATACAAACCTTCTAAACATCTTGTTGATATGGAGATTATCTATCTATCTATCTATCTATCTATCTATCTATCTATCTATCTATCAAGTACTTGGAACCCTCTCTGAAAGGGAAACACTCTCTCTGAGGGACAAACCAAATAACCATTAAGGGTGTTAGATGGAACCTTTTTTTCTCTCCAAAAAGTGTATGTATATGTCTATGTGTATGGCTATCTATCTATCTATCTATCTATCTATCTATCTATCTATCTATCTGTCTGTCTATCTATCTATCTATCTATCTATCTATCTATCTATCTATCTATCTTTCTGTCTGTCTGTCTGTGTCTCTATCTATCTATCTATCTATCTATATTTCTGTCTGTCTGTAGGTCTGTGTCTCTATCTGTCTATCTATCTATCTATCTATCTGTCTACATGCACGTCTTTCTTTTTTCATTCTTTTTTTCATAGTGGCATGTACACAGCTACAGCGAAACACACACACACACACACACACACACACACACACATACACACACAGTGAAAATAGCCTGACCATCTCTGTAATATAAATAGGAGTTTTAAACTGATTGTTCAGGTTCATTAGAGAAATTGAGCTGAGCACATACTTATGTGTGTGTGTGTGTGTGTATGTTGTAGTTGTTTTGAGCTTTTTTGCCTGCTGTATGTGTGTACATGTATCAGCATGTGTGTATCACAAGTGAGCGAGTGTGTGAGCGAGTGTGTGAGCGAGTGTGTGACTTTGCGCCCGTCCGCCCCCACCAGCCCATGACTCTGAGCCGCTGAAGTGGATGTGGCGGCAATTACTCTAATTAAAATAATACCGTTAATGAGCTTTTCATGTCGATGGCTGCACATAAAGATCGAAGTGTCGCGAGCGCGTGCTGGATCGCCGAACCTCTCCACCCAGCTAGAAGTGTGTGCGTGTGTGTGTGTGTGTGTGTGTGCTTATGATGCAATGTGTGTAAGAGTTATTTTTCATCCTCTAACTGAGTATTAGTTCTGTTGGATGTTGTCTAGTGAGAAGGATTAATGTTAGGATTTTACAAATCATACATTAAATTGTATTTATGACATATTTATTGCCATATTTTTTATATTTATTATTTTAGATCATTAGAACGTTTTATTCTTTCTTTCTTTGAATTTTTAATAACAAAATACCACTTCTTTACTGATTTATTAAATTTTACGCATATAACATTTATTTAAAGTGGTCAGAACAGGTTCTTTCTTCCTTTCTCATTTTCCACTTCTCTGATAGCGGGAGATAATCACTTTGACTCTGGTTACTGTGGGATGAGTACCGACTGAGTGATTGATAGGATTGATCGGTTGCAGTAGGTGTGAGGCTGTGACCCCAACCCCCTCTCCAGTGCTCGAATCGATGATGATGCGAGCACGAGAGATCGGATCAGAGCTTCCTATTGGCCAAGCCCAGGGGAGACATGTTTGATTGACGGATTAGGAAAAGTGTAGAGGAGAGTCTGCCAAAACGTCCAGCAGCAGACGGGGCCTTCGGGGTCTCCAGACTCCATGAAAGACAGCATGGCGCGCACACACGCACACACACACACACACACACACACACGCACACACACACACACACACATGGGGCGAATGCAATACAAGCCAAACAAAAAATATATATTTTCTGTCAAAAGAAATCGGGTGTTGTTCATGTCAAACCTGTTTCTCAGTGAAGAATGATGAAAGTCAAAGCTGATTGGAGTAGCCAGATCAGCAGCCAGTGGAACTTAAATTTGATCGTCGATTAATGCAAACATTTACTGTTTGAAATGACAAAATACTGAAAATTTAAACCATTGCACCAAGTAATACAGTCTCAATGTAGCTTTAAAGGTAAAGTCAGTGATTTTAGCAGGAGATGACACTCAAAATCCAAACTAATTCAGCTTCTCCCTTCAGTCTTCCCTCAAAACCCCAGGCTAGAATCGCCCTAATGCTAGTGCAAAAGGAGGAGCTTTTTAAATTAACAGGCAACATGATTGACAGGGAAGTAGAGACGCTTTCTTGTTCTATTTGCAGCCAGAATGTAAGGAGAACTTTAAAAAAACACTGACCCCACCTTTAAGTTATAACTTAAAACTAACACCTCTCTTCTTTTCTCTTCTCTTCTCTTCGATTCCTCTCGGTATAGTGGTGTTGGTTTGGCCCGAGCTCACTACGAGAAGCAGCCTCCCTCCAATCTGCGTAAATCCAACTTCTTCCACTTCGTGTTGGCGCTGTACGATCGGCAGGGGCAGCCGGTGGAGATCGAGAGGACTTCCTACGTCGACTTTGTGGAGAAAGACAAAGTGAGTAGTCCGTTAGCAAAGACTCTGATTAGTGCTGTAAGTGTGGTGGAAATGATTCTTTTCTAGACATTAAATAATCAAAAATCAAAAATGTTATTTTAAATATTAAAAAGGATTATTACGCTTCTTTGTTATTGTTAACAGTTATTACGTGGTTATTACGTTGTAATAACACAAACCATGTACTAGTTTACATGAATAACCTAGACAGATTTGGGTTCTCATTTGAATTACACACAAATTGAGCAAAATGTTTGAATAGGAGTTTATGGGCAATTTTCTGCCGTTTCCATTGTATACAAAGCTGCAATTCTTGCTGTTATTGTAGTTGATCTTAATTTGAGGCAATGTTTTTTTAATGTAGTTATTTTAGTTTTGTTTATTTATTTATTTATTAAAGCATTTTTTCTGGGTCCTCAGTTCTGTCCCATAGTGTTTCATGTGTAATGAATAGGATAAAGTCAGCAGCTCTTTGGTCCCTTCCCTGAATGTATTCATGCTGTTGTAGTATGTGTTAGTGTTGAAGTACCTGAAGCTGCCTGCAGGGGGCAATAAAGAAACCAGACCCAGAAGCACACACATGCCAAACAGAAAATACAAATGGTTGTGTCTTTTTACATTTGTCAGTTGCATTGCTTTATTATTTCTTATTCTTTTATCATAGTGCTTTAAGCTCAGCCTTCACATTGCTGAACTGTCCGTGTGTGTGAGATTTCTGGCTTCCATTAGTCGTCGAGTGATTAACCATCGTCTCCTCGCTCTCTGGACTCCACCTGCCAACCTCGCAGTGTGTGTGTTGTGTGTGTCAGGAGGTAGTCCTGCTTGGCCTGCTGTGCGCGTGCGTATGTGTTTGTGTCGGAGTGCGTGTGTGCTGTTATCTGTAAAAGGTTACAGAGAACAGCTCCGCCCCCGGTCGGGCGGGACGGCGTCCAGCTGGCACGGTCACTCGTCCGTCCTCGCTGTCTGTTCACCTCCGCCTCGACCCCCGATACGCCCCCTGACACGCACAACTCCTCTCCAGTACGGTCTGGGACTCTGCCAAGACATCACCACAAATCTTGGCAATGAGATAGAGAGAGAGAGAGACAGGGAGAAAGAGAATAAGAGGAAGTCGCACGATTGCAAATTTGTACAAACGGGTAGGGCGAGGGGCAGGGTTGGAGCTCGAAGCTTTTCTTTGGACATTATCCATTGAAATCACGTTCACTGGTTAGAATTCCTGCAGGAAGTGAGACACATTTAGGATGAGCCTTGATAGGATGAGTCTTATTAAGATGACAGTCTTTGGGTCAGATATTAGTTATTTTCTTTCTCCTGGAACACCAAAACATACCATGTATTATGCTTATATACAGTACCTATACCAAGTGGTCTTATATGTCCAGAGTCCAGCACAATTTAGTCATTGCTGATTCCCACCCCATTATGAGGCTCTATAATTATTGGGGTTATTAAGATTCACAGGGCAAACACAGGCTGGAATCAGGGCTAAAACTATACCCATAGGAATAAATACACACTAAATACTCTGTTTAAGCTATGTTTAAGCAATATAGCCTGTGTGTGTGGGTGTATCTTTGACTTTTCAGCTTCTGACGTCTTTTGTTCATTTCTGTGTTCTCCGGTTTTAGGAATATAACGGAGAAAAGACCAATAATGGCATCCACTACAGGTTACAGCTCCTCTACAGTAACGGTAAGAACCTCCCACCCCATCAGTTGTATAAAATAAATAAATAAACATTTTTATTCAGTTGATATTCTATTATTTAAAACCGAGACATTGTTTTTAAGCTGTTTGGGAAATCCTCTTATGAAATTGAAATCTATCTGCACATCCGCTTTTTTTCCACATTTGCTTGCTTTTCTAGATTTTTATAGTGCCATAGATCTTATTCAAATGGTAACACGTGTACTCTCCTAACTAAATAGCGTTCATTGTTGTTGTATCTTAAATATTACAACTTAATTAGTACTCTCCGTTATGCGTTGTATATTACTCATATTGCTTTGGACTTATATTCGTGACGAGTCCTTGTTGAGAAATATGATTGCACAAAATTGTTCATTATCATTTTTTAATAACTGATGCGATAAAACAGTTCTCGGTACCGGATCCAGGCTTTTGGACCCAACTGTAATGTCTTTGCACATCTGGAAGAGTATTGAGGACCCCATCTGTTTATGCCGGGATGATTTCATTCACATCTGTCCCCTTCCTCTTTGCCTTTTTAACTTCACAATGGCATTCAGTATGATATGCAGACACTACGAAGTGGGCTTCCCTATTTATTTATTTTTTTTAACCTATTTTAAATAACATAAGTACCAATTAACGTCGGAAACGATTATACACAGGTGGACCCAACTCTATTTGTGAATTACAATAATTATATATACACTATGTGAATGTCAATTACACCGTCCTGCTGAGAGATTAGCACACGGGTCGCCTTCCCAGCATGCCCTCACCTCGTACCCTGCTCCACCCACCTGCTTTTCTGCAGGGATTTTCTCCATGTAATGATGCTAATAACAGTAAAGGCCGGATATGGAGTTCGTCCATGGATGTGTGTGGAGCGACAGCAAGGGGCCGGGAAAGCTCCGTCTCTCGCAGGTTTATGGCAGGAATGCTATAAATAATACATTTATTTGATTAACTGCAGCGCTTTGCCTTGTTTGTTTTTGCTAAGAGTTGTGGAGGGTTGATGAACAGCTCAAGCAGCATGACGGGCAAAAAAACGTGCAAGTGTTATACACACACTCCACATGGGACACTATGGCAAATTTGTTTTCCTGAAATGGCTGAAATGTTCCATTAGGAGCTAATTTGTTTTTGCTAATGCTCACTTTAAGGAAATTAATTTTAATTTGCAGGGGAATGCTGAGCAGTGTTACTGAGATGTTTAATCAGTATGCTTTGTTTTTATGGAGAAAAACGAATATGCTTTTTAGTAATGCAGGTCTGAATTGGATCTGAATAAT
This sequence comes from Olivaichthys viedmensis, assembly GCA_028565825.1. Classification (NCBI taxonomy): domain Eukaryota; kingdom Metazoa; phylum Chordata; class Actinopteri; order Siluriformes; family Diplomystidae; genus Olivaichthys; species Olivaichthys viedmensis. The sequence goes on from JAOUQW010000023.1 coordinate 9,010,752, forward strand.
ATATTCCCAAATATGCTGAACAAAATGCGTTCGAATTTCCGTTTCACGTTGTCTTTAAATTCCAGGCTTATTATTCAGTAACTACTAAGAATTATTCCCTAAGTACAGTAAAACTAATAGGAAGCGTTATGTACTTATGATAGTGATGAATGTAAATGAAAGTCCTGGGAGTTTAAGGTGTTAAACCTATCTTTAACTACTATTTTGACTACTTAATTCAAGTGAAATCACTTCAATTTACAATCTACGACCAAGAATAAAAGCCTTTTATATCTACAAAGACATTGTCCTCCACGTAACATAATTCTGAGCAGTTGTGAGTGGTTCTTAGTGCTAATTATTTTTAACCAGCAAATGTATTTCTTGCTGTATTTGACAGGAATCAGGACAGAGCAGGACCTGTATGTACGGTTGATAGACTCCATGACTAAACAGGTGAGTGATGACGTTGACGATGTGTCTTTGCTTTTAGTCTGTAAGATTTTCGTGGTTTCCTGTTCGGTTAATATAATGCACCTCATCAGGAATTTGATGGAATCTTGAGACAAGAGAGAGATTTGCTGTGAATGAGGTCATCAGGAAAGCTGTGAACACCGACTCCATTAAATACTGGTTTTTTTTAATCTTTGTGAAGTTTCATCCTAGCCCTAATTTCCAAGCAGGAGTACATCAGGCCACATTTTTCTTTTTCCTTTAACTCGCTTTTACAGCCTTGGAGTTCCCTAGAGTAGTTACACAAATGCACAGAAGTCTTTATGAACTCAAGACTCTGCCGAACACAGTCACTCTCACATTAGACTCGATTCCACTCCATCCCTCTTCAGTCTCTAGTGAAATGGACCCTAATTTTTCTTGCCCCGCCCCTCCCTTTCGTCCCATTGGCTCAGCGGAGCTTGTTGTCATGGTGTGTCAGGCTACCTTGGATCAATACGGCAAGCAGGTCCTCTGCAAAAGCGTCAGCCCCGGAGACCAATCAATAGGCCTTAATGTATCTGCAGAGGCGGCACACTGGAGACTATAATCCCCAGCACAACAAAAGAGATCTGCAGCCATGCACAGCTGTCAAATCCCCTTCCCTCCTGCTTTCTGTAACGTACACACACACACACACAGCAGCGATCCATGAAAGCACAAGGTCTAGATATTGATTGATGAGAGTTGTGTGGTCTTGATTTGTCTTTTGTTATAAATGATAGATAGGGAAAAGAGGGATCCTGCATAAATCTGAGCGTAAATACACTCGTCTCAGATTGTCTGATCTGAATGGGAAATGCTTTAATCAAGAGTTTGTTCCTTGGTATATTTTGAGATATTCTAATAAAGTATGGCATTTTCCCCATACATGTTTAGGTCACAATCTCGATAATGCCAACATATAGTAATGGAACCACCGCTTATCGATGATATCATGGGTGTGTGAGGTTGTAGGGTGGGGTGGACCACTTTGGCGCCAGAAACGTGAATCAACTATGATGATATACAAATATCGACCTGTTCTCCCCTCTCCAAAATGCCCTCCCCTTTCTCGAACTGGGTGGATGTTAATAGAGAGACAGAGGGCCTACATAGACAGCATAGTGAGAGAGGGAGAGAGATCAATAATGTAAAAGTGGTCGTTATCCTAAAAGTATTGTTCCCCAAGGCTTTGGGTCGACTCTGACCAAAGGCGAGTGAAATTGGGGATGTTGTAAGGTGGATTATGGGCGTGTTCGCTATGTGTGTGTGTGTGTGTGTGTGTGTGTGCTAACACTAGTTAGTCTATATGGGCTGAGAGTGGGTTGCTTGCTTGCTATGATGTACACTGATCATCCGTCATACACACCGGGAACGTTCGCTCTGTGATGGATGCCCTGGAGAAAGCATCCCTTTCTGGCCCTTCTGGATCTCGCCATATGCCCGCACACTAATGATCGGAGTTAGCTTTTAGCATATGTTACATTTGTCAGCCTGCACCCCAAAAAACATGAGTAATGACCAATTGTCAGCCCTATCGCAATTACATTGAGAGTACCGCGTAGCAGTGTTCAGACAATAATATTAATAATGTAGAGTTGATTATTTTATTGAATGTCAGTTTAGCAAGAGTCATAATTTTGCTTTAATGGAAATAAATGTGTCATTCTCTGTCTTTCACAGCCAATCATGTACGAGGGCCAGGACAAAAATCCAGAGATGTGCCGTGTTCTTCTTACCCACGAGATCATGTGCAGGTTAGTCCACATCAGTCAGCTAAAACTTTACCTTGATTCTATAGTTAAAAAAATAAGCAGTTCTAGCATTAGTTATTTGAATCTAGACTTTGCATTCTCAGCATAAACGTACTAATGTGTATTCTGGCCATGGAAACGTCAAACATTCATCAGGCTTTAGCATGCACCTCATGGGTGTGCCCCAAAGTTCGGTATTCAGACCGATGTGAATGTGCCGCTCTCCGCTGTGCAGCCCTACGGGGCTTCCCTCATTACAGAGCACCCATCGGCTTTAATGCCGTGTAATTATGAGCTCTGTCGGCTGGAGGCCTGGGCAGCGGGGGCTTGTTCATGCCGAATGCCCGGTGGGGGTCAGGGGGATGTATCCGTGGGTGAATTCAGCGGGTGTGAGGGTCCTGGATGTTGAGGGGCTCAGATGTTTGGAACCTGGCTGGGTAGAGACCTAAGAATGAGGGTCGAAGGCTTAAGGGCTGTGTTAATAATGCAATAAGGGGGAAATGATAGGGGTCCCAGGCTTTACTGGGCAACTCAGGAATCCTGAGATAGGTATCCATTACTATACAAAGGCCCTGCAGGAAGCAGGCTTCTTTTACAGATATTCCTGGTCAAACATTTGCCATTTATAACGAGATGTTACTTTGGGTAGTATTCTTAGTTCCCAAATCAAAGATCAATTGATATGTAGTCTACACATGTTCTACTCAGTCAATATACTCTATACATAGCATGATAAATGCCTATATAATATACTCAGACAGTAATAGAGGTGTGTGTAACCATTCATTCTTTACTGGCCTGAAACTTTGCCTCAGAATTAAACATTATCATGACATTGCGTGTAAAAGCCATAATAGAGATTTCAGCACATTTTGAATGTTGGAGGTGGATGTCACTAATCTTTTCATTGCCGGAGTGCCTCCCTGAAATTGCTAAGCATAAATCTCACTACTGTCTCTCTTTTTAAAATGGATTTCTCCGCTCAGCAGCCAAAATAACCAGTTATTATGAACCTCGGAGCGCTGCCTGCTGAAATTCTCTGTGCCGTTTTCTCCTGACGGAACCTGCCTCTCTCTCTCCTCCGAGATAATTTTGATACAGGATCCATTTCCATAATGACGGCTCACTTTGAGGCGGTCATTACGTGATTGAGTGTGATTATTAGCAGTCGTCCCCTGATGAATGGTGTGTTTCCATTCGCTAATGAGAGGGAGATGAGACATGCTTCCCCTGCCTCTCTCTCTCACTCTCCCAGGTGATAGCACTCTTTATCAGGTCCCTGGCGAAACCTGCTTCACCCATAACACGCACACACATACGCATATTTACGGCTAAAATTACAGCACCATGTCATGCTAAGGCTCATGCCATTGTCTAAAATCATTCACCCATTTCCTAACATGTTGGTACAAATGAATACTGCTAATGTCTATGAGGTTTGATTCTTCTTAGATGTGAGTGGGTGCGACACAATTAAGCCAAGAGATCACTTTTTGACTGATTAATTAGCATCTCAGAATTACAGGATGACTATGATGGCAGTATAGTCACAAGACTAAATGACGAGCCGGAAGGATTTTCAGTGAGACGACTGTTGCGGTCCGCTTTCAAAAGGCAGGAACTGATTTGTCATGAGACCAGGCTTCCGTTGGCCGTAGATGCCCAAGGTCCTCACCAGCCTATTCTCGCTGCTTGAAACTGGCACCCCGAAATTGCCAAATGAGGCATGGCAGAGGTTAGCTGGCACGGAGCGGCGGCGGCGAGAGCCCGGCACGTGGGCACTGAGGGAGGGAGTTGGAGGATGGAGGGATGGCGCTGGGCAGCCAGGATGGACGATAGACCACTGCCAGGCAGCCAAGTAGCTCGGCTGCAGATCACCAGTTCTGGCTATGCTCTCCATCCGTCCGTCTGGGCAATTACAACAACTTGCCCTTTGAAAACAAGCCCTCCATTGACACCCTCCCTCTCTCTCTGTTGTGCCTCTCTATCTCTCTCTATCATCACAGGCTGTATCGCTTCGTATCTCTCGTTCTCTCTGATGCTAGTCGTCTGCCTCTGAAGCTCTGGTTTTATTCAAGCTCAGCTCTGATATCATCAGCCATCTCCTTCATTTCTTAAGTAAATCAGCTACTGGCCCAGTCTAAAGGGGATGCAGATGACCTAGCATCAAGCTACATGGGCACATGTGCTCCTCTTTGCTATTTGCTCCTGGCTGTGTTTGGTTCATTTCTTCTTGGTTCTTTCCGCGCCTTAAGGCTTGATGCCAGATCCGCATTTGTTTTGTGGACTTTGGGTTGGCGTCATTAGCGGGGCTAGCACTAGCCCGCGCGGACCCCCACAGGGATCGCCATTAAGGTGGTATTACAGACGCTCTGCCAAGGTTTGTTTTGGTGTGCGAGGGGGCCATGGGCGTCCCCCTGAGGAGCCACCCGGTGCTCTTGGGGTCCAGTTTGTTTATAACACTTCTTTCTCAGTTTGAGGAGGTTGTCACCACAGCCGCACCATTGGGCTTCCAATGCTAATTGGTCTCCTGGAACTTTGCTAATGGGTCCAAGTAGCTGGGGGAATAAATTATGGTGGCACCGCTCTATGGCAACAGTCTCTCACACACACAAAGAGGAGGAAAAAACAACGCCTGTTTTGTGGGGGGGTTTTCTTTCTTTTTTTTTCTTTTTGGAGGGGTAGTTCATAGATCAAACAACGAGATAAAAGATTCATAAAGACAGATTATTTTACAGTCACAGCCTCGGAGAGAGAATTGTTTGTCAAAGGTTCATCTAATTTACAACAGCTCAAAATTTATAATTGCCTTAAAAAGCAGACACAGCAGAAATTTAATAATAATACTAATAATTAATTTCATCAATTGATCAGTTCTGTGTTGCGCATTACATCATTTACACACAATTATATCTTAATCTATTGCATCTATCTAGTCTTTTTTTTTACCCAGCTATTGCAGATTGCATCACATAGAGCACACTAGTTTGTAATTACTGACAATAAACTGAACTGGAATGAAGGCTAGACCACTTCTCCGGTGGGGTGCAGATGCGGCAATGCCAGTTTGGCTGGTCAACGATGAGGCTTTTTTTTTTTTTTTGGAAGGGGAAGAGTGATTGTATTTAGGGGAGCCACATGCCACCAGATGAGGTGCCAGCCCCGAGGCGAGGGCACAGGCAAGGGCAGGGGTGATGGCAGCGTTGGCGAGGGGCGTTTGGGACACGGCCGCTGCACCAGGACGTCTCTGGGTGCTGTCCAAACTGTCAGAGGCTGGCTGAGTGACCTTGGCATGAGCCCAGCCCAGCTGGAGAACGGTCTGAGAGGAGAGGCAGAAAGAAAGAAGAGCGAGAGCGAGAGCGAGAGAGAGAGAGAGGGAGAGAGAGGGAGAGAGAGGGAGGGCAACCTGGCAGGCAGGAGCCAGCTTGAGAGAGTCTCGCCCTGGCCACTATTCAGCCACCTTTCCTCATTGAGAATTGAGTCAGAGTACAGGATTTCAAAGCCACAGAGATTCAACATAAACAAACCACAGACAATAATTTAATATCCAGAGCATATATTTAAAAAACTCTTACATCAGTGGTACTGGGTTGAATACATCACTATTTAGCACGCACCTAATGGGTGTGCCTCAAAGTTCCATATTGGTAGTATACTATGTACCTGTGTGACTTTAATGAGCGAGAAGGATTTTATAGTCATTAAGAACACCTATAGGAGCGGGTCAAGCACTCACCTTCACACCTGTGTACGCGCAATGTGACAACAAACGTGATTTGATTTGATTTGAGTTAATTTGATTTGATTTGTCTTTCTTATGACTTAATTTGGATTTATCCAAATTCATTTCTATCAAAATTTAATTGCTAACACTTTGTCACTTTTCATATGAGCATCTCTCTGTCTCTGTGAATTCTTATGACTTCACAATCATGTTGATGGTACTGCGTATTATGGGTGGGTGATATGACAAAAAATATCATGTCATGACACTTGATATTATATAATACTAATACTACTACTACTACTAATAATAATATTTATTGATATAGCACTTTTCATTTTGAGTTAAAAATCTCAAAGTGCTTTACATATAAAAGATCAGAAAGTCCAAACAAAGTATTTATGATCAAGCATGTTAAAGAACCAATGTACAATCACTAATAAATATAGTGTTAGTGTCTAAATATGTATTGAAACATTTAGTTATGCTAGGGTTGAACTTGGAACACACACAATACACGCGCAAAACAGCAGTGCCACAATATGAAAAACTATACGTTGAATGATTTTATTTATTCAGTAAAATAAATATTTTAAAAAGGAACATGAGGATGTTTTACACATCCAATCAGCTACTCTGAGTAACAATGGATTGTAACAATTGTTAAAGTATTGACGATAACCAGGATATTCTCATGAATAATAAAAAGTGTATTGTGACAGAATTTATTGCAATAAAAATATCGTATCATCATATCGCCCAGCCCTACTAGGTACTATTTTATGTATCTTATATACAGTGCATAGCTTGTACTATATACTACCCTGTATTGGGCTCATATTAATGATTCATTAAGGGATATATGGAAAAATATTTGGTTTATCCTACTGTTTTATGAATAAATCCTCTTGTTCTGTTTCAGTCGGTGTTGTGACAAAAAGAGCTGCGGGAACCGAAACGAGACGCCGTCAGACCCGGTCATCATCGACAGGTAAGAGAACCTCACCTGGTACTCAGAATGAAGATCGAACGATCGTATGGTTTTTAGCTTTGCTTTCTAAACAAAAAAAGTGGACTCCTCGTCAAACGCCTTTGTGACACATCAGTCAACACTAAACCCCGAACAATGAAGTGATGTGAGAACGAAAGGAATCGGTTGATCTCAGCGTCTGGCCTTTTACGATTCTCTCAGTTCCTTCAGACGTCTTCACTGTAAGATAAAGTATTCATAAACTGCGTCTATTTTGCATGCAGCAACAGTAGCACTGCGCTCGGTGTTGAATTTCTAAACCCAGGAACAGGAATACTGCAATAGAGTTTTGCTATGATGAAATCAGCACAATCCGCTTGGATAAAAAATACGAGCACGAACAATATGGAGCAGTCCACATTTCAGAACGAAGTCTTATTTAGAAGTGACTCTCAAATGAACTCCCTGATGAGCTCCTCGGATTGACACCTACCGAGTCTCTACCTGCTAAATTCCTCTTAAGGGAGCTGCTTTAATGACCGAGCCGGATTGGCTTGTGTGCGCTCGTGTGAGGTTGTGTGTACGTGTGTGTGTGTTTGTGTGTGTGTGTGTGTGTGTGTGTGTGTGTGTGAGAAAGGGAGGCTGTTCGTCCAAACAGGACAGCAGCGAGTGTGTCCTCCTAGGGCGCAAGGGTCATTACCAAATCCATGCTGGCTCGTTAGAGCGGCCTTGGAGCACGTCCAGTGGACAGTCGGGAACGAAGTGACCCTCCGTCTGCCTCCACACACACACACACACACACACATATTCACACACAGATACACATAGAAATGCACAAAGACAAACAAGGTATGCGCAGACGCATGAGGCGCCGTTACATGCACACGTACACACATGTTCTCACCTCACGGCGTGCGTCTGATTGGTGTAAGGTCTAAACCTGCCGAGACGATGTCACCTCCTTTTTTCTATTCTCCCTCAATTTTTTGGCTGGAGTGAACAACTAGAGCACCACGGCGTTCAGCGTACTCTGTTATGGCGCTGTTAACGGCAAACAAAGCGACATTAGAGAGGACAGGCAATCAAAAAAAGCAAAAACAAAATAAAACAGAAAAGCAGACACCGCTGCCTTGAACGTCTCCCTCAGGGCTAGTTGCATTGGACACCTTATAGCCCATTGTGTGTATGTTGTGTAAGGGCGTGTGTGTGTGTGTTCCTGGCACGTCCGAGCCCCCTCATTACGCCGACCAAACCCATTCTGAAAGTGTTTACCGCTGACAGAGGACGGTTCTGATTTAAGGCGGACCTACCCGTACGACTGCATTTCAGCGCCCTATTAAGAGCGCCGGTATTTATGGCCTCCTTAAACCAACAGATAAATCAGCTGGACGCGAAGCGAGGCCTCTGGCTCGCCATGCAAATCAGCTGTGCTTCTCGTCACTGTAAAAGCCTTAATGGGAGCCATTCATCCCATACACACATGCACACACACACAGCGTGCACGCCGCCGCAGTCACCTTTTGCCTCGAACGCAGCCCGGCTCTGTAAATCAAGCTCTGCCGTCGGGTTATGCGGCCTCACGCATCATAATTACGCGCGCGCACACGCGGGTTCACATATGTGCGCGCACAGACATGTATGCACGCACGCATATATATCTCACACACTCATCATGGCATGCTTAAGAGACACGGTGGTATGGTGAATGGTGAATGAATAACTTGTGAGTGAAGTTATGAAAGTTAGGGCGCACATTCCTCACTCTTGTAAATACAAACCTTATTAGTTATCACTGTACTGTACTGAATAATAAGGGTTAAGGGTAAGCAGAGGGGCGAAGTTATGCTGCGTTTCTATTATGACAGTAAACGTAAGATGGCAAATGTAACCTTTGAAACGTTAATTGTTATGAATTGATGCCGAAGCTACGTATTTTTTTCAACACAGCTTTAGCAATCGTAACTTTCCCTACCACATAATAATTACTGTCACTTGTTAGAAATTCACATGAATTTTGCATGAGCTCGGATTGCTTCCCTCTCTTTTCCTTCACGCTCGTCAATAGGGGCAATATCTCCTCCTAATCGGCCTGAATGATGGCCGCGTTTGTCTGATAAACAGAAAGCGTCTGATCATTGATTTGGCCATCCAGGGAAATAAGGTAGAACTAATTATGACGAGCAAATCGTTCGCTGCGCCTCCTGCCTCCTCTAGCTCTATCTGCGAGTTAGATCTCTCTTCTCCGTGGGGTCAAGTGCCGGTCGGCAAGGTCAAAGGTCATCAACCAGGCGAAATGTCGGAAACGCTAGGCCATTTGCGCTGAGGCAAGCAGAAAGGACCCGCGGCACCGGTGATCTATGGCCAGCCTCTAAAACAGGTGTTATTACAAGCTAATATTGCAATTAGATCACCCAGCAAGCTCCCCTAGCGGAGCTATAAATTCTCCGGGACTGGCAGCGCATATAGAGGGCGGAGGAGCTGTGTCTAATCACCCCCTCGTACCCTCCTCCCATCCGCCCTCGCTTCCTTAATGGTTCTGGTGAACGGGGCAAGCCTGGGCTTTTCTTCTTCATGTGCTGTTTATAAGAGGAGATGGTGGTTAAAGGAATAGTTCCAATTTACCCCAAATTTTGTCCATTTTTAAGACTAATATATTTTGCTGTTTTATGTTACAAATGGTGTTAATGAGACGATGTCTTTTGAGGCGAGTGTGTGAGGTTTTAGACATGAGGCAGTTTGCACAATGCTAAAACTGGTAGCTATAAGGTTGACCTATATTAGTCTTGTAGCTCCAGTAAAAAACTAAAGAAGCAAACATCAGTCCTGGCTGAAATCGTGTAAATTTAATTTAATTTGTACCTGGTTTTGATTTTAGGGTGCACAGCTTATATTAATAAGAAGCGTCCCACATGTCCAAACATTCGACAGCTGAAAAATCAGAGGTTGGAACAGATGGCAGATGGTGTTTACTGAATGTTCTTCATACTGTACAGATATTAAACCCTACTGTAAGAATTATTCAAAGAATCCATTATGGAACTTTTTTGTCTCATTATTGTCAGGGTACAGAACAAAAATAACAAGACGAAAAACTCCCTTTTACGTGGAACATTGGTGGAACAGGGTAGCCATTTACATGTCTTTGTGAGACCATGTTCCATCCTCTCCTTTTTCAAAGAGTCCTCATCTTTGGGAATAAGGATGGATTATTTGCCATTGGTGTGATATTGTGTTGTGTTCTCGTCACGTCTAAAGCTTTTTAAATAAACAGTGTACTTTTCAGTTTACGCGAGCACACACTAGAACTTTGGCAAAAAAAGCTAATTCACTTGAATGCTAAAGGACGCGGGAAAAAGGAATTCGCTTATGCTAGCGGTTAATTTCGCTTTGCGCTGAGGTGATCTAGAACTTTAACCCTTGCAATTTGCAAATCTCGGAAATGTGAGTCAATAGAAAACAAGACTGTGGTCTGGGGTCTCTTCTTTAAAAATAAATAAATGGGGAACTGCAAATTAAAAAGTAGCGCTCGCACCACTCGCTATTTTCTTATAATTTCTTATCACTCACAGTTGTAAAAAAATAAAATAAAAACTAGCTAGCTGTCCATAATCACCTGATTTTTGCTCTACCTCAGCAAGTAAGTAAAAAAAAGAAAAAATCCAAAAAAAAGAAAGAAAAAGTAACACAAATAGCGAGGAGAAAGTCTGGCGTGAGCTCTGCTTTAGGGTTAATTCTGCAGGTGTGTGCGTGTTTCGGGTTAACCCTGCAGGTATTAAAGTGTGTGTGTGAGAGGAGTTAACCCTCAGGGCGTTGCTCTCGTTATCAGCCCCTGTGGACTTTTCCCAGCAATAGTGCTCTATTGATCGCGCCTGCAGCACATCGGTGCCGGCCAGATTAAGAGTATAGATTAGCAATAAAAGGAGGACATTACTCGGCAGCCGGGCTAAAATTGAAAAAAATGATGAGCTCCTGGAAGTGGGGATGAGTCAGACGGAGGAGAGGGGAGACGGAGGTGTGTTGCCATCCGGACGTCGAGCAAATTTCCAAACGTGAGCGTGAATCGGCGTCATCAAAAGAGCGCCGTCCAAACACACCCGGTCATTACGTCATCATTTATTCACAAATATGGCATTGACTCTTTATCCATATCTTAGGCAAGCGTGATCATATTTGTGCTATAGTTAATAATTTAATAATATTGCCTAATGTAGCAGAAATCATTTCGAATTTCAGGTGCACAAATTCAAATCCGCATTAAAACAGGTGGATATAAACACCCACCTCATGTTTCAAATTCACTGTCCAGGAAGAATCGATGGAAGCGGCAGACCTGCATTTCAGCACTGCACTAAAGGTGTCATATACTTCTTTTATTTGATTTGATCAAAAGACTTGAGTCCAAAGTGGCTCACGGTATCAAATATAAGAGCCCACACTTTAACAAGTGCACTGTAGCTTTAGCTGTTAGCTAGGATCAAACCAAATACAGTAGGTCTACACCAATAGAATAGAACAGAATTCATTGGCACATAACCAAGGCGAGTAAAATGTTATAGCTTGGTTATAAATAAGTGACATTAGCATACAGAAGAATAATCCAGCCATTTTATAAGACACACCACACTTTTAGGTGTACAGTTACAGACTATGGCTCTAACACTATTGTTGAGGTGTTTAAAAATCCGAGCAACGCTGCTCCCACCTGATGCACTCAGTGTTGCGAGGTCTACAGTTATCCTACTTTTGAACTACTAGCGTATGTTGATTCTTTTGGTCCGTGGGTTTGGGGTTGGGCGTTTTGCCTACATTCGATTCATTCTCAATATTAACTGTGTTACGTTACTGTATTCTCTTAGCTATTCTGTATTTAGAACAATATCTGTAATAATATGCACCTTGGTACAATAACTATTTAGGGAAACTGCATCTTCTTAATACTGCCTTCTTAATAAATGTATATTGTGACTTTGTAAATGTTACAACAAATTTGGCAATGATAAGGGTGCAAGTAGTCAAAAGACCTCGTGTTAGCTAATCTGGACAAACTTTAAAAATGTGGTTAACCTTCTGGTTAGTTAGCTAGACTTTATGGATGTCAGGAAATGGTCACTTTTTAATGGGAAGGCAAAAAAACAAAACAAGAATCATGTGTGAAAATCTTTTGTAAGAATTTACATTTTAATATGGGAAATTCTGTGGAAAGCGAAAAAAGGGCCAAAACCTGGTTCTTGGACGCTACCTAAGGCTAATGTAGCTAAACAGGTCCTATTTGAGCACTTCCTGTCTGGGTTGTGCTTCAATTGCACATTCGTGCTTTATGCTGCCTTTGTAACAAGCTTATGTATTTAAGGCTGCATAGTCTGCATAGGGCAGCTCTTAGTGTGTGTGTGTGTGTGGTTTTTTTTTGTGGAGTTTGTATGTATTTTTGTGAGGAACAAAGCAGGCCGAAGTCATTTTAAGATTTTCCAGCATGTAAGGATTGTTTTACAGAAGTTACAAGCTTGGCATTTTTATTGATCACATAAAGTCCTTTGTATACTAAGGCGTTATTGATCCATTGTCAGAGTGTGTTAAAAGTGTGTTTGAGCGTGTATGTGTGTGTGTGTGAGAGAGAGGGCAGATGTGCGCTCTGGTGTTATTTCTGACTATGCAGCATTTGCTCATGGAAGCGGCGGCACGGTACCACGGTGACAGGTGTGTGTGAAATGAGGCCAGACGCCACGAAGAAGCAGAGCGTAAGCTTCTCCCGAAATGGTCGTCTGTCATTAACCCCGAATCTACTGAGCCGTTTTAGCACCAGGATGCCCTCTTATGCACTTAAAGAAGCCACAAAACGCCTGCACCATTAATCCTCAGTGAGGGAAACACGGAATAAGATTTGTCCGAGATTAAAGACACTTTTCAATTGAAATTGAACAATTTTTTACCACTTCATTCGTATAAAAGCCAATGAAATTGCTCCAGTTTGTTGGAACTTTACATGAAATTAGGTTGAATTAAGATTAAAGAAACTTTATACTGCAGAATCCTGTTTAGAAATGCACTGTAGTCCAAATTCAGACTTATTCTTAATCCCAAAAAACTGTAAAACGGATCCTGATTTTCAATCGTTAATGGCTTGACAAGAGTCCAGTTCAAACCCAAGCATATTGGGCAACCGATACACGCAGCCACAAGCACACACCTAGCATGGGAATTTGTGTGTGTGTGTGTGTGTGTGTGTGAAGCAGAGACGACCTTGAGGGATGGAAGAGGGGAAATATTTTAGCCGATGTTTGCCGTGTAGGCCCTCTCCTGTTTCACACCGGCTCTCGCTACACACAACACTACACAAAGCAGGCCTGCAAATAGAAACCCGCAGAACCGCAGGCACCTTCACACACACACACACACACACACACACACACACACACACATTGTCCTAATGCTACAGGATCTGGCCCAGAAGGTTAACCCAAACTCGAACTTAACTGGAACAGAAACACTTCCACAGCTGATGGAAACCATCTGGATTAGAGTTCATCTATTGCAACACCTTCATCTTGGTATATGTTTCTTGCAGAGTTACACTATAAATCTGAATTAACGGCACTTTTTAACATATTTTTAACACTTGACGCACACTTAGTCTAAATCAAGTTCAGATGTACTTAAAGTGTAGAGAATACGTGTACATAGTTTTAGTTTTAGTTCAGTTTGTAAAGTCAAACCAGGCTGAAATTTTTAAAAAAGTAGAAAGTTGACACACCATTCAGGAAAATAAAAGCACAGATGAGATGCTTTTTGCTTTACACCGCCACATTTAGTAGTAGTCACGTTTTTATGGTGTAACAACTCATCGAAAATAACGCTTTATAAATTATTTCAGCTGTCTTAAGAATTTATTAGAAATAGTGGCAAAAAAAAAAATGCTGGATTAAAAAATGGTGGATTAAAAAAATGCTGTTTTCCTCCTGCACCTGCCATCGCTGTCTGCCGTGTCTTGATCACGATCCTATGCGTTAACATTTTTTGCCAACATTTTGGCCAATGACTAAACTTCTGTGTTTAGTTTAAAAAAAAGATAAAGAGTTTGATATAATTTATGCAAAAAAAAGTGTCCAACAGTTTTCATTTTGGTGCATCATTATTGATTTTTTTTGGGATTAAGAATAAGTCGGCCTGATCGTGTGCCTTTACAACACAGTGAAACCGAGGCTCAGTCTCTCGTTTCATCAGACTGAGCCGCATAGGAGTGAAAAAAGACAGAGAGAGGAAAAATGTGTGTGTGTGTGTGTAAGTGTATGTGTGTGTGTGTGTGTGTGAGGAGAGACAGAGAGACAGACAGAGAGAGAGATACAGCTGGGCTGGCGGCGGCTGCTTCTCCCGGTGGAGGGATGCTGGTGTCTGCATCCAGCGCCGCAGGCTCAGACGTGCGAGTACGGCCGACTCCATCAGGCCTGCGTTCAGTCGCAGCCCGGAGCCCGGCCCCAGGGCATGCTGGGACTTCTGGCATACCGGATATGCGGGAGTCTGGGCTGGTACAGTGTGAGTTTGTGTGTGCATGTCTGAATGTGTTCAGCTTTGGCAAGTACACACAGTTATGCTAGTTATCTTGATGTAAAACAACACATCCGTTTGTTAGAAAATGTGATCATGCACCATTTTTAGGAAATTCGGGGTGTCGGGACTTGGCTATGCCCTCTGGCATCCGTGTACAGTAGGTAGTAAAACTCCACTAATCCCGCCTCTCCATCACCATTCACTTCTTCACTTCCCTCAAGAAGAATTCGCTTCTCCAGTTTGACCTTGTGACCCACTTTATTGTGGAAAGCAGTGGGTTATGAACTGTTTTTTTTCTGCTCATTTATTAAGTCTCATTCAAGGTCCTATATGTTTAATTGCAAATTGATAAGACGTGAAAAGCACGAGAAGTCATGAACAGTTATGGTTAGCATAAGTAGCTTGGGGAAATGGCATTTGGAGAACGATGCTGTCTAGCATTCTCATATATTGAGAAATATTCACAAAATTTTTTGTGTTTTATAAAATTGTGTCCCTCTAGTCCTATCCACGTTTCCATGAAAGAAATTGTCCATTCTTTGTAGTTCATAGTTAATCTCTTAGGCAAAAACAGTGAATCCAGTGATACACCAGCTTCGGTTTTCATGTCCATCAAACTTTTTTATTGCCCCTGTAAATTGTATTCATTGATGAGTTCCTTATTTCACGCGTGTTCATCTTGCATTGATGTAGACGTTGCTTAACTTTGTAAAAATTCTGTGTAAAGTGTATGTGTATGAGCGGTTAAGGTTGGCTTGAGGGGCGGGGTTAGTGTATGAAATTTAAAAAGAAAGCACTTTCGCTTGTTACCACTGCTACAAATTTTGCACACATGGTAAGGATTTAGGATCCGCTGTGTGCTTGGCGATCGCTACAGGTTTGAATCTTCCCTGAACACTTCATAGTCCTCGCTTTTAGTGGGGTTGGAGGAGAAAGAGTAAAAAGGGTCTCACTGTCATGGCAAGTGATTGGTCCTCCCTACTTCTTTCTTCTCACACAGTCTCGGGGGGTGCAATGTGGCCTCGACATGCCCAGACCGGTTAGAGAAAGCAAGCGAGGGGGAATTGTGTGTGTGTATGGGAGCAGCAGATGTGTAAGAGCCTATAGTGTGTGTGTGTGTGTGTGTGTGTAAAGGACGTGGAGTGAGAGAAGGAGCAAAGCAGAATGGTG
The DNA here is from genome assembly GCA_028565825.1 of Olivaichthys viedmensis. NCBI lineage: Eukaryota > Metazoa > Chordata > Actinopteri > Siluriformes > Diplomystidae > Olivaichthys > Olivaichthys viedmensis. The sequence goes on from JAOUQW010000023.1 coordinate 9,026,365, forward strand.
TGGAGGACAGAAATGATGGCCTGGATGAAAGGTGTGGAGAGAAGAAGGCGAGAGAGAGTCCGAGGAATTGGGTGGGAGGGGGGGAGGAGAGGAGAAAAGAGAGAATGAAAGTGTGTGTGTGTGTGTGTGTCTGTAAAATTGTTCTGCATTGCATCTGCAACGCATGTCTGTTCTCCTGCGAGAGACTCTCATCCGTTGAATAAAGATTTAAAGCAGCTATCTTTGTTTCTAGCTAGTTATTTGACTGAAAGTCTGTTTGATAAAATGTAGTGTTTTCTCTTACAACCAAACCAGTGTGGAGAAGAAGGCGAGCGTGAGGACGCAGGAAAATTTCCACCATGTTTCTTAGTGTGCCAGCCAGGAGGGCAACCCTGATGTGCTGAGGCGACCAAAACTCTTGACACTAGCGCACCAAAATTACCAAGGTAAGCGGAGACCTTCTGTGTAAAAAAAAAAAAAAAAACTTCCGTAATTAGAAAGTGTCAGAGAGGATTGTGTTTCGACGCTGAAGGTAAATCCATTTGAGTGACGGCCTCTTTGTAGGAGCAATGCCTCGTGAAACCAACAGACGAGGAGAAAGCTCGTTAATGTACTGGAATAAACCAGAGAAAAATTTACTCGCTGATAAATGCTACACTCAGGAGTATACTATTCATAACTGTTACCTTGAATAGCGAGGAGTAAACCTCAGAAAAAATGGCGAGGAGGAAACCTCAGAAAAAATGGCGAGGAGGAAACCTCAGAAAAAACGGTAGATGTGCATATTAAAGTTTTTATTATTTTTTTTATTTAAGGAAAATATTGTGAACCGAGATATTGAAGGGATAGAAGTGAGTAAGAGAAAGTGCAGCGATTACCTTGAATAGCGAGGAGTAAACCTCAGAAAAATCAGCGAGGAGTGAATCTCAACAAAAGCTCTTTGTATTCTTTGCTTTCATATCTCTTCAGTATTTCAAGACAATCACATCAGTAGTAGATTGTTGTTTCCAATAAGTTAATGTTATTGAAAAGGTCACATAGTGTTGCTCATAACAGTTTTATATCCCTCAATTCCTTAACGTGTAGATATACGAAAGGTCTTTAAGAAAGGGGGCAGCTCCGCTGAAGGTCAGTCAGGTGAGAAGTTTTTGCCAGTTTAAACAAAACATTTGAACTAATTGATCTCTCATTAAGCCTTGAGTTCCTGTAAATCTGAGTTGAAAAAAATAACGTGTTCCAAAACCCAGGCAAGGAGAGGGAGAGAAAGAAGCTGAAGGAGACTGACAGGGCTGAAGGAGCAGGTGTGATGGAGGTTAGTGATAAAGAAGAAAGCGAGTTGTTTAAGCTTTCAGATCAAAATTAATACAGATTTTTGAACTTTGTAGCAACTTGACCAAATAGCCATATTTTCGATCGATTTTACGTCTATTGCTACTCGAAATAAAAATTTCTCCTGTGGCAGCATGATCCTAGACCCCCCCTAGTAAAGGTTTAGCCCCCCCTATTTATAAATCTCTAGTGACGCCCCTGCCGGTGGCCATATGCAACTGGCTTAATTGGCATCCTTAGTAATATGGTAAATAGAGGCTGTTAACATGCTGTCATATACTGCCATGTTCATTCTATAGGCTTGTGGTAACATGCCATCACCTGTTAGTTATTGTGGTTGGAGCTGGGAGCCGTGGTGAGACGTACTCTGACTTTGCCTTAATGCATCCTGATCGCATGCAAGTATGTCTAACTTTTTCTGATTTCTTAGTTTGATGGTCAATAATAAGCTACTAATGAAGATGTATATTAAGTATTTTGCAATCACTTAGTATAGAAGAATCTAAAGCTTCACTATGAGGTTTTCTTTTCTTTTTTTAAAATCTGTTCACCTTAGGTAGTTGGAATCGCTGACCCAAGACATTTTGCACGAAAGAAGCTCCAGAAGGACCACAAAGTAGCCGATAAAGATGTATTTGATGGTAACAGTTTATCCTTTTATAGAACAAGTGAGTTACATCCTAAATGTGCTCCGATTCAAAACCTATTGCTTATATGTGGTTTGCATAGACTGGCGATGCGTAGCAGAAAGGGAGAAGTTTGCAGATGCAGTATTTATCTGCACTCCTGATCGCCTTCATAAGGTTTGTGAACTCTCTGCCATGAGCATCGTTCATATCAATACTTGACCAAGAGGTTTTGCTTCTACTGCATTAAAGCTACAGTGAGTAGGATTGTTAAAAAAAAAACATGATTATTAAGTCAGGGGAAGAAAATATTATCTATAACATGGTGTTCCTGAGCTGCTGTGAGTCGCCCTGGAAATCCTGTAATAGTAATTCACAGTCAGCGCCATGTCAGGGGTGTCGGATTTGGCAGGAAATTTGTACGCATATGTCATAAGCCAGCTCAGATACGTCAACGTCATCACGCCACAGCTTTAGGCACGAAAGAAGTCCGGCTACACTGTGACAGGCGAGAGCCACACCCAATCAGGGGGGAGAGAGAGAGCGTGAGGGCACGAGAGAGTGTAAACAAAGCAAACAGGAGTGTGAGAGTAAAAGAGTCCGATATTATACTATAAGAGAAAAAAGGATTTGGGAGTGATGGAGTTTTGATTTTTTTCTTGCTAAACAGGTAAGGCTTTTATTTGTTCTCTTAGTTGGAAGCTAGTGAATGATAGTCAGCCGGTTTATTCTCATTGTGGAAATTGTACTGTTGTAGTTGAGAAGTTGTTGAGCTAGAGAACTCATGATATCCGGCTAGTGATTGACGTTAGATGATGGTGAGTTTGTCCGTATTTTTGTATTTTAAACTCCGTTATATCGGACGAGAGTGGGTGATTCGAGCCCTCTGCTTGCCTGATCTGGGCCTTTTTTGTCCTCTGGTCTGGGCTTTAGTTAGCGTGCTAACACTATCCGGCTCATGCCAAACTTTTTTGATGGACTGGAGAACAAAATACACAGATTAGATAACAAAATACACAGAGAACACAGATCGGGTATAAACAAAAAAAAAACATTGAAACGACCAGGCGTTGTAGTTTTGTTCACTACACTATATTTTAGCTTTGCTAGTTAGAGTTAGCAGGCTAGCTGTGCATAGTATAGGAGATGCACAAAGCCTTGGGGAAAGACCCTAAATTCAACCCGTGGCCCGACGCGAGCAGCGCTATGATATTGCAGCAGCTCAACCCTCTCCCCTTCAACCAAAGCTTATATTTTAACTAGCTAGCTAATGTTAGGTGACTAGTTTGCTCTGTAGGTTATGTGCTGTTTGTGATTTTGCATAACGAGCACAGTTACACCAGGGCATTGGCGTGACACGGGCACTGCTGCATGATCAGGGTGTCGCAGTGGGGGCTAACCAGCTCACGGTAACTAAAAGACGAGCTGTTGTTAAGAGGTTTTGCTCTTTCATCTGGTACTCACTAACTGTGACAGTCATGTTGATGTGCACAATAAAGTTATTTTATACTTGTAACACTCCTGTAATCCTGAGCAAGTCGCGAATACTTGGCCCGCGTCCCAAAACCACTTACTTCCATACTAAATAGTATGTTGCAACACCATTGTGTGGTCATTACTAGTGTCATTACTATTTAGGCATACTACTTAGTGTGCATTATGAGGTTTCTCTGAATGTGTATTGACTTGCAATAGCATTTTTCTACTAGAGAGGGTGAAGGTCCAAAATCTTCTGTCCTGTAGCTTTAAACTGTTACTAACATAATGGCACAGTAATTCAGCCTCTTGTAGAAAGATGAACAGTACTACCAATGAATCAAACAATCCAAGATCATGGTTTCCAGTATATGATGATATTTGCTTAGAACTTTGCTTTCCAGAAAGAGGATGATATTAAATTATGTTTAACACTGTGCACTAAGTATTATTTGGCAATATTTACTAAAATGACTAAAATACTGATCAATTGGCTAGTCCAAACCTTCAATGTTGACTGATATTCAGAGGTCAGAATTCATGATCATTTATGCTGACGTGTATCCTTTTGTTAACCTAAAACAATAAGTTGTAGTATAAGAAATAAGTTGGCTATAAAGGTGACATTTGTCTTGCAGGAACCTGCGGTAGTTTTGGCGAAAAAGGGTTATCATATACTCCTGGAGAAGCCAATGGCTGTAAGTGTGCTCACTCTTGCAGAAGGTTACATTCTTAGAATTAGAACCTCACTTTTTAAGATGCTGGGCTTCCTTGAGGAAGGGGTATATTCCCTGTTCAAGTCATCTCACACATTTGTGACTGGGAAAACCATTCAAGGATAATAAATGAATATCCTAATTAATGCAGCAGTTTAATCTTTTAAAGCTCCATTACTGCCTTTTTGGATTGGACAAACTTTTAATGTCTGTAATGAGTGTAAGGTATACACAATTATATATTGTTTATACACAATCAGCACTTTTACTGCTAATGAATTTGGCGGTTGGGTAAAGAAAAAATTGTCACAGATGTTTTAACACTTAAACACTTCGATGTTCTAGATGGTTTAACAATTAAACCTGACTTTTATAAAATAAAATAAAAGATTGTGAGTTCAACAAAATCTTTGTCACTTATGCAAAACCTGCTCGTTAGTATTTAAATAAACAAATATTTTTCAACAGCGTGTATTTTTGTACTACCAACAATTTTATCTTTGGGTGGGAAACCAATAAATATCTAGTAACATTGACTAGGTAAAAACAGTGTACGACTATGGGTATGGTTGATGCCATTTCAACATATATTTGTGCTTGTTTAGATCAATAAACTTTAATAACTGTTTGCATACCTTAATTTTTATTCTCCTGTCTACAGGTGACTCTAGAGGACTGCACAGAGATCGCCGAGGCTTGCATTCAAAGCGGTGTAATGTTGACAGTGTGTCATGTTCTCCGATACGATCCGTTCATCAGAAAAATTAAAGTAAGCGCCATATAGTTTCTGATTTTAAACGGGTGACTCCAAGTGGGATGTTTGTTACCACACTGAAGCCCGGCAAGAGAAAATAATTACGCTCATATTTCAGGTTCTAATTGACAGTGGAGCCGTGGGAGATGTCATTCATATTCAACACTTTGAACCAGTAAGCTACATTCTGATTAAAGCAAATAAAGAAGAAATCAGGTTGATGTGTAAATCATGTGTAGGGTCTTTTTGTCAGGTGGGGTTCTATCACTTTGCTCACTCCTTTGTGAGAGGAAATTGGAGAAATGAGGCGGAAAGCTCTTTTGCTCTTTTAGCCAAATCCTGCCATGACCTGGACCTGATTCATCACTGGGCTGGAGGGCGCAGGTTTTGAATATAATTATAACAAATACGTTGTATTTACTTTTTGCAAATCTAAAAAAAAAGAAATACATTTCATTTAATGGATTTGTCATTTTTAATGGGTACATGTAACAAGGTTTTGTGATTTACAGGTGTATAAAAGTTTCATCATTTGGATCCCTCAGCCATTTCCGAAAAGAAAACAAGGTTTGTTTTCAACTGAATAAAGATATAACTGTATGCATGAACACTGTTGTCTGAAATCATTTAACTGTTTATTTAGCCACCAGGAGCCGCAAATCGTTGCTTGGATTGTTCTGTAGAGAGTGACTGTGCATATTCTGCAAAGAAAATCTACCTGGACAGAGTTAAGAAGGTAATGTTCATGCAACCTGCATTTTTATAACAACTTTTATCTCATGACATGCCCCTGAACTTGAGTACTATATACACTGTACGTTATTATATTTGTTATATTCGTACTATATTGAATACTATATCTGCCTTTTCAGAAAGAAGACATCTACTAAAGACATGACATCTCTTACACATGTTTTTGTGCTGTATGTGTTCTAGGGTTGGGTGAGCTGGCCAGTGTCAGTTGTGTGCTCCAATTCAATTCCTGATATTGAGTCGGTAACGGATGCCTTAAAAACAGGTCCATACGGCCGCTGTGTCTATGAATGCGACAACGATGTGTGCTCAAATCAGGTTGGTCAATCTACCTTGGCACCCGTTTTATCTTTGAAATCTGCCATATCTCTGAAAATATACAGTATTCTTTAACAAATATGAGCTAAAGATGTTATATGTCGCTTGGTCAAATCTTTGTTTACTTCAGGTTGTTAACATGGAATTTGAAGGAGGCCTCACTGCTTCTTTTGCCATGGTGGCATTTACAGAAGAGATATGTCAACGTAAAACAAGCATTTATGGCAGTAAGGTAGGACATGGTGCATTATATGTCAGTAATTAATACAACAATTTGTATTGTTTTTTGATGTTATGGTGGATTTGACATTTCTGTATACGTTCCACAGGGGGAGCTGTCCTACAATGGCCGTGAGATCAGAGTATTTGACTTCCTTACTCAGACATCCACAAAGCACACCGTGGATATGAGTGTACCAGGAAATGTCAGCAAAGGTGGTCATGGAGTTGCAGATTATCATCTTGCTGATGCCTTCATTTCAGCTGTGGCGGTTAGTTGCTTGTATCACATGAACTTTTTTTGTTTCTGGACAACACATTTTTCCCCTCACTTTAATTTCTATCCTTTGTCTAAGCGTGATTACAGACGTTGTGTAAGTGGTAGCGTTGGTACATAAATACAGCTGTACATCTTTTCTTTTTACTTTTTTTATTTAAAAAAAATGCCCTTAATATATGGTTTTCTGTTTTATTGCTGTAGAGTGGAAACCCACTGCTGGTCCAGTCAGGTCCAAAGGAAACGTTGGCGAGTCACAGGCTGGTGTTTGAGGCTGAGCGCTCCCGACTAGAGAACAGAGTTGTGCTATGTGCGACTGACCAGGACTAGAAGATGAAGACTGAGGGCTAGGCAAACATTATTCCCTTTTTTTAATTTTTTTATAAATGCATAAATGCAGGACATGTCACAGACTTTGGGGCTATTAAGGACTAAAAAAAATAATACATGAATTGTAGTGTCTAGTTAAAACTGATTCACTGTCGTGTAGCACAGATATTTTATTGTCATCTACAGAGATTTCTTTTTAATACACAAATCATTTTATTTACAATGTCTTTAATAGTTATTTGCTATTCACCTGAAATGATAAATGATAACTTTTAGTTTCAGGTATTAGTAGAACAAAATCATTCTATATCAAATCAAACGTTAAAAATAATAAATGTTTAAAACAAGTCAGTGCAGAGTTACGGTACATTTATTGGTCTCATAGGTGTCCTTAAAATATATGTAATAAGTGGGCAAGTAATGGCAAGTAATTCTAGTGTTGTTTGTAATACAGGCTAAATGTTCAAGCATATCTGATCACTCTTTCTTGGTTCATCAATTCAGCTGTATATCTTGTACATGTAAAGCATGGTAGCACATATTGTTTTGAAGAGGAGCCTGGTTTCCAGTAGGCATTGTACAATGTTGCTTTTGGGAAACTGGGCCAGGTTTGTTTCAGGTCAAGCATTAGACTTGCGTATAAGACAGGATGATTTGCGTGTGCCATGTAGCACGCTGGTTTGGGAGACTTCGATCTCTGGACGAGCAGTCTTCTGCAGTAACTGTGTCAAAAGTAAACCTTTATAAAAATGAACTTGTTTGACATTTCAACAGTAACAGAACCACAAAGTTTACCCTTCCCACCAAAGCGCACACACATGCTCACAAGTATTTTAGCGATGAATTTTGATGGCAACGTTAGCGCTTGCTCTTATTACCTTGTTGTTGACATATTGGTAAAGCTCTTCTTTAGATAAAGGTTTCACCTCTCCAGTAGCTGGAAATTTGCCTTCATCCCTAACAACACACATTTGTTTTTTTACACGCCAACATGACAATGGACATTACAACAGGTCATCTTAACTGTAATTCCGTTTAGAAAACAGCTTTGCCAAAAAAGTGCTATTTCAAATTTGTGATACAGATATACTTTATAAACACAGTACTATACCTTATTACGGGTGGCTCCACGGTTACATGTTGCAGAGTTAGTAATGGATTCTGACCCAATAGGTGGCGAGCAGTTTCTGTGCGATTGCAGTCATGTTCTAAATCCTGCAGATGGCAGAATTAACACAGCGTTAAAATATAGAGAGGTCGTTCGTCTACGTAGTACAGTCAGTAAGTCTACAAAGGACTTGAGGTCTGAATAACATCCAGAAAAGCAATGCCAAGCACAGTTTACCCTGGAGTGGAGGTAGGCCCGTACAGTGAGCAGCTCATCGGTTCTCTGGTCCACCAGCTCAAGAAAGGTCATGATGGTGTCGTTACGGATACACATGGAGGACCCAAGTTTATCCTCCATCCCCGTCCGATCACAGCCGATTTTGCGAAACACGTCGTCTATCCCTGCGAAAGCAGTTAGCGTACACTGTTCGTGTTCATCCTTTACTGCACTCCTCATTAATGTCTAGTAGTGGTACATCAAGTCCAGTGTGGCATAATCTTCCAAAGCTGAAAACCTTAATACACACTCCTCAGTAAATATGCACAATCTACATACCAGTCTTAATTTGGTCCAGGATCTTGTCCTCCGAGGCAATGCGCTGCTCGTAACCCTGGGTCTGCACTTCTACACTCTGCTTCTCAGCACGGATGTTCTGCAGCAGCGCATAGTGTTCATTCTGTTGCCTTTGCCACTCCATATTGTTCTTGTTTATCTCCTGATGAATCTGTCCAAATGCATGTTTTAGAGTGAATAATTGAAACTTGGTACAGGGATAACGGACATCCAGTAGTGAAGCCGACATGGTCAGATAAAGTGGAATGATCTTATTCTAGGTTTAAAGGCTCATTGACTCACCTGCTTTATTTGGCCCATTAGTGTCTCTATTTCATTGTTCTGCTCATTCACATAATTTAATAATGCAAAGTTCTTTCCTTCATCTGCACGAGCAAACATGTTTATTTCATTAATTTGGCCATAGTTACACATGCGTTGCACAAACGGGGTCCAATATTATCTTTTTGAAAATGTAGTTCACCGTGTTAATGTGTCTTAGCACAGGGAACTGTGTAGGTTAGTGAGTTTCTGGTTTGAGAATTGTAATCACTGTCTAGCATACGGTCATGAATAATGGGGGGGGGGGGTTCATTTATTTTATTTTATATGTTTAAAAAACGCGATGCGCATAGTTGTACTCACCTTGAATAAAGGTACCAACCAGCTTGTTCAGATCACTTTCGCCTGTCAGACTTTGGATTTTACCAAATGCATCCTCAAGTAAATCTATTCTGCATTCATCCTCCAGAACTAAAGATAGAAATTGAGAGATACTGTAAGATTTTATATCAAAATAATATTTTCTTGTTACTACAGTTACAGCAGATAATGGCACCTTGTTTACAGCTCTGGCCCCGATTCTCCTCAGTGCTCGCCCTCTCTGTGCTCTTCGTGCTTATAAACGTATTGAGGCGGTGATCATGTGAAAGGACTCTTTTCAGTTTTGACATTTCTGCACGGTGCTGTGCAAGATCTATCACTGCTTTCTCTTTCAACATGTCTGTTTTGCACTGTGCCTCAATCCTGGAATATAAATGCAAATGAAATGTCTGCACAAGGAAACGTCTTTGCTCCCAAACGTGTCTGAATATATGTTTACCTGGCACCAAAAGCAGCTGTGGAGTCCTCCATTAAATCCTTAATGTTCCTCTGAATGTCATTAAGCTCCTAAAACATGAGCACTGTTTAAAAGTACCTGTAAACGTGTCCTGTTTTTTTTTTTTCTTACAAAAGAAGTGTATCGCCAAACCCTGACCTTTTCCATTCGGCTATGTAAATGAATGAAGTGTTTGCGCTCGATCTGCAAGGTTTTAAGGTCTTCTCTTAGCTGCCTGTTCGTTGCCATCAACTTGTTAAAACGTATGTCATGCTGTAAAGAAGGGAAAATCCTTTACATAGCTGTGAAATTGTAACAGGGTGTAATGTATTGGGCCTGCATTTTATCAATGTCTGAAACAAACCATGTCCAATTTGTTTTCCAAAACCCCACTGGCTCTCTGCATTTGGTAACCCCTGGACCTCTGGCCAAAGCACTGGTCAGCAAGCTTTCTCTCCATTCTCAAGATCTTTTTTTTAAGCAGACAAGATAATTATTGTGTGAGCTGTAGAAAGGGGTGGTAGACGTTGAATTAAATGAATAACCTCTTTCTTTAAGTGTTCCAAAGTTTTCTTTTCTTTGTCCAGTTGCTCCCCTATCGAATCCTGAAATACTAGCATGCTGTGCAGATGTCCTGTTGCCTCTGAATCACGCAATCTCAGCAGGGGCCTCTCAGATACACGTAGGGTTCGTGTTAAATCGGTGTGCTCCTCTTGAAGCTTGTGGATTTCTTTTCTGGATAAGACAAGGAAAATTTAAAAAGTAGAATAAACTGGGTGGCACATCATCTGCTCTTCCTGTCTAGCAAAAGGAGCTCTGTTAAATGGACACTCACAGTTGTCTGAAAATCACCTCCTGTGATTCCATAGAGTATGTCTGCCTGGCTCTTCCCATAATCGGAAGCTGCCTCTCCAATTTTCTCAATTCGGCCTCAGCTAAACAAAGCATGGCACGTATTTGTCAAGTGGTTCAGGGTAAACATGATCAAGGATCTGCATGTTAATATGAAAGAAAAATATTTGAAGATAAGCTAGATCTGTAAAATCAGAAACCACGGTATGGGACCTGCAGAAACACATCAATCTACTATCACAATCCGCAAGAAAATCCTTAAGGAATGAGGTGCACTCAGTGGCCACTTTATTAGCTACCTTGTATCGCCGCTCATTGTCATTTTATCAGGTGCACCTAACAAATAAGTGCAATTTGTAGGTATACTATTAGTGCCTGTAGCCCATCTGTTGCTATGCACATTTTGTCAGCCCCCCCTCTACTGCAGATGTTATCAGTGTAAATTGCTGACCACAGGACTGCTGTAGGTAGGATATTTTTGGTTGGCGGACTATCCTCAACCCAGCAGTGCCAATGAGGTGTTAAAAAGCCCTACTGGCGCTGCTGTGCCTGATTCATGTGCACCAGGCTACACACACCTCCATGTCAGTCTCACCGTTGTGCTGAGAATGGTCCACCACTCAACTATATCTTGTCAGCAGTGGTCGCATAGTGGTCCCTTTCTATTGATGGACTGAGAAACAGATTGACTATAGACACGAATGGTATACTTAAAGTGCACCTATATGGTGTACCTGATCCCAAAAAATGGCCAATGAGTGTAGCTACAAGGCTGATGTAGCTACCTAAAAAGTGGTAACTGGGTGTAACGTTAATAAAGAATCACCTTCTTGACCAAGTCCGTCCATGTCGAGCTCACTGCACTCCAGGCTGATCTTCTGCGCATCGTCATGTAAATGGATCCTGGCTGTACTACAGGAAGAAAAAAAGAGCGACCATCGTTGGACGAGTCAAGATAAGCAAAGACAAACAAGTGCCAGCCAAATGAGCTAGCCAAGTGATCACGTCAGCTACTACTAGCTAAAATAGCCGCATAGCTAGCTTAGGTAAAAGTGTATCCGAGGCTTCTTAACGAATACAAAAACGTCTGGTGCCTTTAAACATATATTTATATTTATATATAACCTATATTCTTCCGTTGACACTGCAGTCGCGAAAGCTAAGTGGCTAGCTAGCAACGTTAGCTAGCTAGCAGCTTTTGAGCAACAAATAAGATAATACCAAGCTAGTTAATCAAGTTGGCGAGGGTTATCATGGAATTATTTGTATTACCCTTAAATAGATAGTTAGAACCTCAGAAATAGCTAGAGCACTCACGACATTTGAAGAGTAGCATCCAGTTCAGGGAGTAATTAGCCAGCTAGCTAGTTCTGACTGGCGGTCGCTAAGTTAGCGATCAGTTGCTAGGGTGCGTGACGTAACCTATGACGTAGAACTGATCTGGATGTTCTTGCTTTAGACATGTCAAAGCCCTGCTCTAGCTATATATCTAGATATTGAGATCAAGAAACCAAAAGAAAAGAAATGGCACCCTGGCAGCAGTGGTTGTGAGAGTGCATGAGAGCTGAAGGCTGGAGACTTCAAATGAAGCTTTAGACTAAAACATTATTGATTTGATTATTGAGGGGTGACTCTGCTATGATGCCTAATTTGTTTATATGATAACCTGTTAAATGTGCATGCAGTGACGAAAAGGGCATTATGGGTCATTCTATAATGAAGGGTGCATTTCATGTCCATGGGATGCATTTATCAAGTTGGAATTTTTTTTTTGCATTCAACAATTATCACTTCAATATTGGGGCACATTGTGCTTTTGTTTGATAATAAAAGTTATAAAATTGCACTATTTGATCTTTTATAATAATAATAAAAAAAAAAATGTATTTGCTATCCCGGATTTATGTGATTTTATGCTGGAAATTTCTTTTTAGTTCTTTAAAATTATCAGTGAAATTCATGCTTTTGTAAATTATTTTTTGGCTTTATTTGTTCAAAAAAAAAAAATAGTTTAGACTTGACAAGGGTTTTTTCAGAACAATTTTACATGTTATTATAAATTTAATTATTCACTTTGTGTGTCCGGGAAATCTCCGTCAACTGTGTTACCCATTGAAAACCGTTCTAAATCATGAAAAACATGTATCTCCACTTTTTGCGGTTTTTACTTTTGATCATATATGGAATGTGGGCAAAAACCTCCATCTACCCCACAGCAATTAATATCTAAATGACCGATGAAAAGCTGACAAATCACACTGTGAATTTCAAATTTATTGTGTATGATTAATGATATGAAGAAGTGTTTTTTCGTGTTCCTGAAAAATTGGAATTTTGGAGATACATGCTTTTCATTGGACAGCGACGATTTGCAAGGCCTGCAGTTAGCATAAGGGGCTAAAGTGAAGGAATTGTCAACTGTGTTATCCGTTCAGGATACACAGTTGACAGAGTAACTCTGTTGACATTGTGGACTGTTTGTCAGAGTTTTAACTAATATTGGGTTAATTTAATCAAAAATGATTAATTAACTATTTTAATTATGTATAGTAACTAATTACATGATAACA
>JAOUQW010000023.1:9039422-9055258 GCA_028565825.1 Olivaichthys viedmensis
AAAAAGAGCAAAATACAGTCGTAGCTAGAATCACTTTCTTTCTCAGCACATAGTTTGGTGTCAGTCCACGCCAGCATCAGACTCAGGTAGGAGGCGTGGCCTAAAGTCTGAAGGTTAGGATTCGGATAATGTTATAGTTCACATTTGAGTTGCTTATTCAATTTTTTTAAATAGAGACTTATTCTGCTATCTTTACGTTCAAATGGTGTCACTGAGGTAAACGAGTGTGTGATGATTTAGGCATGCGCTTTGCCCAGTGCTAAACTAGTTTATATAAGCTTCCCTTTCTGCACAGTAATGGGAAATCCGTAATGGACCCTGGAGGAATAAACCCATTGCAGAGAGATGACGCAGCACACGTTCAGCTCTCATGCTACAGTTTTACTGACATCAGTCTCTCGAAAGAGAAAGGCAGCAGAACCTGGCCAGAACGAGAATGGATGCTCAAAGCATGGTGGCAAAAACAGAACCAGACTGTTGGTGTGTTTGTTGGGTAACGGTGCTGTATCTATTACATACTCTGTCATATGGAAGAGAGCTGGAGGGCCCTGGTGGGAATTAGGGATGTGATGCTGTGTGTGTGTGTGTGAGAGAGAGAGAGAGAGAGAGAGAGAGTTGGGCAGATTAAGAGGGTATTGATTTCTATATAAAGATCAAGAAATTTGATATGGGGGGGAATGTGGCAGTCACAGGAGGACGCTTCAGGGCCACCTGGTGTCTCCATGACATAATCTCACACACACACGCCCCTCATTACACACCGCTCATTAAAGAGACCAAACGCCTTTAAATCTGTGACATATACCCACAATTCAGTGCTAAGTAGTATACTCCGCCCATTAAATTGATCATTCTTGAGCCATCTTTAGCAATCATCCCAATCATTGTATATATATATATATTATATATATATACAACAATATATGCAATGGTAACACTTTCTTTTAAAGCAATCTTCATTTAGACTTTATAACACATGTATAAGCATTGAATAACATATTTATAAGATTATACGTTCGCATATATGGACATTATGTTGAGTATGATTATAACGTAAATAGCCGTAATAACTTAATAACACACTTATAAGCACTGAGTAACGTATTTAATCCCTTAGAGTCTCTGCATATTATTCAGTTGTTCATCTTAAAGCATGTTAAATAGGAACTACTATGAATTATTCACTAACTACAGTGAAACTAATGGAAAAGACGTGTAGTTACAAGAGTGAGGAATATAAGTCTGGACTTGCCAACGGGAAAGAAAGAAAGAAAGAAAGAAAGAAAGTAGGCAAGAAATAACTGATAGAAGAAAATTATGGAGGGATAAAAGAAAGAAAGACAGAAATAAAGAAAAAGAAAGATCGAAGGGAAAAAGAAGGGATTGAGGAACAAAGGATGAAAGTATGAGAAAATAAAATAAATAAATAATGTAACAAAAGTGGCATTGAGGACAAAATGAATGAATGAAAGAAAGAAAGATAGTAAAAAGAAGGGACTGAGGAACAAAGGACGAAAGAAAGAAAGAAAGAAAAAGAAAACGAAAGGTTTGAGGAACAAAGAAAAAACGAAAGAAAGTAGGTAAGAAATAATTGATAGAAGAAAATGATGGAGGGATAAAAGAAAGAAAGAAAGACCCTCTTCCTGATTGACGGGGTCAAAAACAGTGCATCATGCAGATAAAACAGTCATTGTGTCTAAATCCGCTCTCTAAAGTGTATGTGTGTGTGTGTGTGTGTGTTGGGGGGGGGGGGGTTGTATTGTTTTTGTTCCCCATGTACATCACTGGATCAGCATTTATATTTGATGCTTGTCTGCAGAGAGTTAGACCCTGTGGCTTTAGACCCCAAAACACACACACACACACACACACACACACACACTCGCATACACAAATGTCTATTCCCATTTACACACACCTGTAAGTCACAGAAAGCTGCACATCCCCAGTGAACATTTTATAACCCCACAAACACATACACACACTCATACAATTTCCCTACCTCAGCTTCAGTACATATACAATACCTTTCTCTAGCACACACACACATAAACACACCCTTCCAATGCAGACTGAAACACTACCTCTATACGATCCTTCTCACTAACACACACACACACACACACGCGCGCACACACACACACACACACAAATCAATACCAATTTATAATTCAGGATTGCTGGAGTTTGGGTTTTAGGGCAGGCCAGCTTCCAGCCTTCATAAATATTACAGTGTTATTGACTGAAGCCCAATGAATTGGAGATTCCCCCCTCCTCCTTCTCTCTCTCTTTTTCCCTCTCTCTCTTTTTCTTCTCCCTCTTGTTTTGGGTTCGATGGAGCAGCAACCTCTGTTTTTAATTCTCCAGTCTACAAGTTAAGAAATGAGGCCAAGCACATCTGACCCTTGAAACGAAAGACAGTGGACCTCAGTGGACGGAGAACCTCTTTAACTGCACAGATGGGAACGTAGCACGGACAAGGACTGAGCTAAGCAGACAGATTTGGCTGGTCGCACTTTCACCCTTTTTATAAAAGATTCTCCCAAGCCGACTTGTATGATTGATAAAGAGGTTTGGATGAAGAGCGTTTTTTTCTCCTCTCAGGTCAGTGTTAGAAAGACGGACTTGTTTGCCGTTAGTAACCTAGAGTCAATTGTGCTTTCAACAAACCAACAGGAAATAAATAATAATAATGAGTTGATCAACTTTACTCTGTCAAAAAATATAATAACACCTCAACTAAAGGGTAGTGTTCATAAGGCTATATGACAGCTACATAAGCCTTTCATAACAACAGACATACACCTACATAAACATTTATTAAGGTTTATTCATTCAGGCATTTACTTTTGTCAATTTTGTGTTATGACACTTTCCGGGCTGACATCTACACAAGCCTACATAACAACAGACATAAACCTACATAAACATTTATAAAGGGTTATTCCTTTAGACATCACCTACTAAAGTGAATTTGACATAACACCTGAGTCAAGCAACATAGATTTTAATTGACATAAGATTGGGTTATGACACTTTCCGGGCTGACTTGTCACGACAGAATGTCATGACAAACTGACTTTGTAGCTCAGTGCACTTCTGCTATGTCAGAGTCACATCATGGTTATAATGTGACATAGCTTCTCAACCGAGGTTAATTGGAAAATTGAATAAAGGTGAGCACTTCCAAAAGTCTTTTCTTTCTCAAACACAAGCAAACACACAAACTCACTCTAATTTAGGGTCAGAAAATATACATAACTCTGTTATTACACTGCTTTGATCAATATATTATGAACTTTACTACATATTATGTCAGCAAAAATGCTTCATTTGACTCGGGTATTATGTCAACTGTCAGAATAAGTCTTTATAAATGTTTATGTATGTTTATGTCAGTGATCATGAAGGCCTTATGTAGGTGTCATGTAGCCTTATGAACATCCCCCTTAAAGGTAAAGTGTTACCAAAAGTTCAACTACTTAAAAGCTACTTGATTTAAAAAGTAGTGACGCTACACTCTTATAAAGAAAGGGTTCTTTAAGAGTTCTTTAGATAGTTCTTTGCTTCCTAAAGGGGTTCTACATGGAACCCTCTGTGATAGGAAAACCTAGAAAAACATATAACCTTTAAGGGTTCCCCCAGAGGAACAAACAGAAGAACCTTTTTTATTTTATTTTAGATTTAACCTTTTTTTTTGCCTTTTGATTACAGCCTTTTGATTACAGTGAGCGCTGATAAACTTTTAAGCGATTAACGTTCTGTAACGTTCTGGACTAGTGACCAGAACGTTGTGAGTTCAAACCCAAAGGACTGTCAGAGAACCGCTGTTTGGCCCTCAAGCAAAAAACGAGAATGTACAGTGAGCTCCGCCCCCTGATCTCGCAGCCACAATGGCAACACAAAGAACCAAAACTAATTATAAAAAGCATCATCAAAACCCTTTTCTTATGGAAGTAATATTTCATGACCAGTGTATTACTATCCTACCGATGTTAAGTAGTGTTATGCAGGTCTAACAAGATGTATATACAGTACACACACACACACACACACACACACACACACACGCACACACACTTATCACTCCATTTCTCCCTGACTTTCACCCCCAGGTCTCATGTGGATTCTGTCCGATGAAAGAAAATCAATCATGTCATAAAGCCAAGCGAAAACACACACACACACACACACACACACACACACACACACACACACAGACACCCCTACCTCCCTAAGCAAAAAAAAAACCCACCACTAGGTATAGCTGTTAGAGATAAAAAATAACAGGCCAAAAAAACATAAAATACACCACACACACATCTTCACACCTTCACAAACACACACAAACACTTCTTGTAGGACTGTAGCGAAGTGAGCGAGGGATTAAGAAGTGGAGCGCTCCCTCTCTGAAGTCAATACTCGACTCATCAACCACCTTCACTATTAATCCCTTAATCAGGCTGCATGACTTGTGTCTAATTGGGCGGCGGCTGACAGACGTTCCCTCGCTAGCGTTAGCACCGGAACTTTATGCAAAGGATTACCCGAATGTTGGTTGATGAAGTGGTAAAGTGGTAAAGTATGCTAGATATTATGCATAGTAGATATTACGTAACAAGGGATAGTCTGGACATGCTAATAATGGGGCTAGCAATCAGGAGGTCTCGGCAGCCAGAGGTAAGGCATGCTAGCAGAATCTCTTTTTTGAAGGAGACCGCACCTTTTTTTCCCCTTCTCTCTTTTTGCTGATCTGTCCAGCCTTCTTTGCCCCCACCACGAACTGCAAAAAAAAAAAAAAAAAAGAAAAAGCGAACCTATCGATTTCTGTCCAACCAAAGACCAATTTTTCCCCCCTCTTCTCCTGAACGGAGGGGTTGAACTTTTCAATTTTTGCAGCGCATGCCGTTTGAGAGGCTTCACAAAGGGGATATTGGTAAAGCTTTAGCATCGAGACCAAACGTGTGAGGTGTATTTAGGCAGATCTAGGGTTCCTCTGTGTACTCCAAACGCACCTCCTTTTTTGAGGACACGGACCACTTGGCCGGAATAAGCCGTGTTGTGTTTCTTGCATTAATAAAAGAAAAAAGAGAGGGCTAAAGAACCAAGCAGGATCACACACACTGGAAAAAAGACTGATCTCTGCAAGTGTGTGCTGGCAAAGGAAAACCAGGAAGAGAGAGAAACAGAGAGAGAGAGAGAGAGAGACAGTGAGCTGCCCAGGCATCTTTAGTGGCAGTAAAACCTTCTTAGTGGGTAGTGCCATCTGGCCAGGCCCCTCGTGGGGGCGTATCATGCCCAAAGCTCGGGGTCGAGATGCTTTACTGCCCAACCCTGCCGGCTGCAGATGGCACAGGCCAAGGTCGGGCACACACACACACACAGTCATGGCGGAGCGGGACACACGGCAGGCGCTAAATGGCACGGAAAGCGTTTGATTGCGCGTTGGACAGAGAGGCGTCCAAAGGCTCGGGATTCGATTCGTCTCCCGCTCAGGCACAGGACGGCCGTGTGTGTGTGTGTGTGTGTGTGTGTGTGCGTGTGTGCTCTGAGGGGAAGAGTTTAGCTCATTTGCAGAGATGGAGGTCTGCTGTATATAAAAGTAGGAGTGGACGATATGCTAAGGTAGAAGTTTGAACACACAACACACACCAGCAGCAGCCCGTTTAAAATGCCTATGAAAAAACTACCAGTTCAGTTATTTTTTTAGCCGATATTTAGAAAATGTAAACTATTAAACAAGGAATGGGGGCTATTTTTTTTTTTACTGTTTTATCGCAATATCAGCATTATATCATCACATCGCCAACCATCTTATTCATAAAACGACTAAAAACGAGGACCAACACAGGAAGTTGGTGTTGGAATGTGTAATGAGCTGATTTGCATATTAACGCGTAATACAGCAGTCGGATTTCCTTCTGGTTAACCGGAGATGCGTTTGACTACAAGTGTAAATGCATGTGGTTAAAATCTGATCAGGATACAATCCAGATACAAGACGCATGAAACCGCCATGTGTGAACAAGGTCTAAAATTCGGTTCTCGGGAGATGTATTGTCTCCAATTAAGATCCTCCGTGAACACGAAAAAATTTATCTTTTCGTGGCGTCTCCAAGAACGATTCATTCAGTTGTTTCATAATGTTATATTTATATGTTGAATATTTCCCTCAAATGGTGTTTCATAGTGTTTTGTGGGTATTTACAGTGCCCCAAACAAAGCCTTCGCCTTTGCGGCACTAACAAATTGCCTGCGTAATGCTGGCTGGAATCTGTCCTGCAAGTTTGGGGACATTTTGAGGACTAGGATGAGGTCAAAGCCTTAAAAAAGGGAATTTCTACAACAGTGCGAGGTCTAAGTGGATTTATGTGAACAGTTATTCTACAAAAGCTTTTGCTGTTGCAGCGCTAACATACTGCCTAGCCCTTGCTAGCAGAAATCTGTCCTGCAGATTTGGGGACATTCTGGGGACTATAAGTAGAGACGATGCTCTAAAGTGGCACATCCGTGCCAGAACTAGAACTAGTCTCTACATGTACACAGTTATTATACAAAAGCTTTTGTTGTTGCGGCGCTAGAAAGAAATTAGCCCGAAGGTCACAGCGGGTCCCGATCAGGGCTTTAGATGAGCGTCATGAATGTACAGTATAGTCTTTATGCAAATCAGTAAGCAGTGGATTTATTGTACGTGTGTGTGTGCACGTGTGTGATGTCCCTCGTCACCACTTCCCAGGGAACTCTGTTGTCGTGTGAGGCAGCTGGCGAAATGAATAGCCATTTTAGCGGCTCTAAGAGAGGCCCAGGCGCCTGGCACAAAGGAATTTAATAAGTATGCGTTTCTGAGTCGCGAGAAAGAAAATGACTGATGAAACATGAGGGACAAAAAGCAACTGGGGGGAATCGTTTTCCGATATGAGGTGTGGAGGAACACACGCTACACACACCTCCATCCAGGCCTTCGCAAACAGGCCGGGGTCCCAGGGCCCCACGCCGCCTCCAGCTAAGAGATGAGACCGAAAATTAATTTTTTGGGGGGTGCAAGGGGGTTCATTAAATTCACTTTTTGGCCCATTTCCTTGAGTGATCCCAGAGCTCGACACCCTGGCATGGATGGTGCCCGTGCCAGCCCAGCGCTATGCCCGCTGAGAGAAAGACAGAAAAAGAGAAGAAAACCTTATAACAAAGAAACAGGAATGAGAAGACATGAAGCTGTTTGCTAAAAGATCAGCATGCAAATATATAGGCTTTGCTATGCGAAGATCTTCTCCAATTTAATTCAGTCAGTAACAAGTTTCTTCTTTTTAAAAAAAACCCCAGAAATTCATTTGTCAAACTTTATTTGATAATGGAGAAAAAGTCAAAGGAATTAAAATATTTAAAACAATAGTTTTTTTTCTAGAAATACATGAAAATATATATACTGCTGGTTATTTTAATTATTATGGTAATTTTTTTCCCTATACTTTCAGGCATATGCACACCTTAATTTCATTTTAATTACAGATAACCTTAATAAAATTTTGATGCTGTAAAATTTTATTTTCTAATACTATTATTTCTATTTTATATTCAAATTTTATTTCCTTTACTTTTAGATAGTAGTGATAATTCCATAAAGATCTAATATGATCTTCCATCATTACTATATTTATCAAATAGCTTCTTTTTTTTTCAAGGAATATTAAACATTATTTTTACTTTACTGTTTTACTATTTTTTATTATTATTAATTACGTTTAACATAATTTTTTATTAATTGCTGATAAAAAATGTTTTCACTTTTTTTCTTTTACTTTTCGACAGTCAAGGCTTGGATCATTTCGCAGAGATCTAAACTGGCCTCTTACTTATTTCGCGCCTGTGTGTGTTTGTGTGTATGTGGGTGTTCCCTCACACTCTTTTTTCAGCCCATTTTCTGAGAGGCTGTCAGAAAGCTTGCAGTAATTCCTTTGTTGTCGCTGCAGTGTTTCGGTACAGATTCCTGCCTTTTCTTCTTTTCCTCGCTTTCAGACAGACTCAGGTAAATTGAGTTTTCAAGGTGAACGTCCCATTACTAGAGAAGGTTGACAAATTAATTTGGAGCGAGCCTTGTTGCGGTGTGGCACGCGATAGAGAGCGGCCTGTCAATTTGAGCAATGAGGGCCTGCCTGGCCACGCAGATGGGCGAGAAATTGAACAGCACATTAGCTAATTACTTATGCAAATCAGGCCCGGCTGCACCTTAACTTAAGCGCGGTGCAATGATACTTAGCAAGCCTGGAGAGTTTTAGATAATGCTAATCCACCTCGCATCACACATGCACACACACACACATACACACATATTCACCGGTTAGACGTTCTAGTGAGGAATTACTTACCAGAAACTGAAAAGAGTTCAGTTTCGTACACAAACATGTCTTCACACATCTTTCATGCGCAAACAAATGTATAAATTTTAACACAGAAAGAGTAAAGGAACCTTGGAATGGCAGAGAGTACAAGCGAGAGAGAAAAGCCGATACCTCCTGTAGGTCCCGGGGGTCCTGCAGGTGGGATTGATTCAGGATGGAGTGTATTCTCTGCACTTCAAGGTGTCAATCTCTTCTCCTCCTCCTAAATCCCTCCATCCTTCCATCCTCCGCCCCAAAACCTTAGCTGCTCGTCCGTCTCGGGCTTACGAAGGCTTAGCGGGATCTACACGGACTCGTCCCTAATCGCACCTCGCTAAGCCCAACTGTCAAAACAGAACGCCACACAAGCTCCAGATCCAGCTCACTCGCCCTTAATTAGCTAATCCAGGTCCCAATGCACACTGGGAAGTCCTGGACTGAGGGGGTTAATGAGCTCTACTCTTTCGTCCAGGAATCATGGGTAGAATTTAGAGATGTCCTGCCAGATAGATGATGATGGGAATGGAGACGGACGGCGTTTACTATACAGGACAAGTAGGAAGAGAGAGAGAGAGAGTGTGTGTGTGTGTGTGTGTGTGGACACAAGCAGTATCGATCTATCGACTTGTGTGTGGTTGACAGCCCCAGAGCAGGAGGCTTAAGTATTATTAGTGATTTGACAGGTTGGCAATTGGCCGTTAACGAATGCACTCTGAGCCTCTGACGACTTCTCAGGACGGAGTCCATCCTCAGACTGCGACTGTTTCTATCCATCAGACCCTGACTCTACCCTTCCATAAGACTTAGACCCTCACCCCATCATACTTCATCTCTCTCTCTCCATCAGATCCTTATTAGACTTATTTCCTCTATCAGATCCTATCTTTACCTCTCCATCAAATCACAACTCTTTTCATCACACTACAACTCTATCCCTCCTTCTCCCATCTGATCCCCAATCTCAGACTCCAACTCTCTCACCCATAAGATTCTGACTCTCGACCAGACTCTGACTCACACTCTCTTCCCCTGTCAGACCCCAACTCTCTCCTTCTATCAGTCCACAACCCTCTCTTCCACTATCAGTTCATCTCTCTGTTAGATTCTGGCTCTTTTCTTCCAGCTCAACTCTATCCCTCAGTTAGACTTTCATCAGTCCCTAACTTAAGCCCTCCTTCAGACCCTGACACTATCCCTCCATCAGACCCCTCGTCTCTCCCTACAACAGATTGTGACTCTTTTCCTTCACCATGCCCCGACTCCACCTCTCCATCTGACTCACAACTGACTAGATATCTCCATCAGTCTCTGATGCCATTCCTCCAACAGATCTGCTATCGCTCCCTCAGATCCTTACAGCATCTTCAATATTCATTCTCTGTTACACCTTGACTCTATCCTTCAATTAGATCCCTGATTCTTACGCTTCATTAGTCCCTGACTCCATCTCTCCATCAGATTATCAAACTATCCTTCAGACCCTAACTCAGTCCTCTATCAGACTCTGATTCACTCCCTTCATCAGATTCTGACACCATCCCTCCATCTCATCCTGAATCCCTCCATCACTCCCATTATCTCTCCAAAAGATTTTTACTGTAACCCTACCTATCTGTCAGAGTCTGATCATCTCCCTCCATTATCATATATCTCGACATCAAATACTGAATCCATCCCTCCATCAGACCACATTTCACCACAAGACTCAAACCCTATCAGACACTAATACCTCAACTCTCTCCATTAGACCCTGATTCTATACCTCTACCAGTATTCTGACTCTCTTCCTTCATCAGACCCTGACTACATCCCTCCATCAGACCCAAGTTCCTCCATGAGACCCTGATACATTTCCTTCTGATCTCGATTTTTCACCCTCCATCCGATGTCAACTCTATATTTCCATCAGACAATGACTCTTACTTTCCATCAGACTCCAACTTTTTTCCTCTATTAGACTCTGGCTCCATCCCTCCATAAGATTCTCTCACCTTCCATCCCCAACTACATCAGTTTCCAACTTGATCTCTCCATCAGATCCTGATCCCATTCCACCATTAGAACAATTCCTGGAAAGTCTCAACTCTTCTTCAATTGACTAATGTGTGTGTTTACTGGAATTTTTGGCTTTCTAGATAGATCTGAGGTCAAGGGTAGATTTCCTTACATCCCTCAGAATATCATCTCTTACTTCCTCCACCCACTGGCTGCTTTGTGAGTCATGACCCATATCCTGTTTCGGGTGGAAATAATGAAAAGTTCCTTTTCAGAGTTGGGCTTGATAATGCTAAATGGTTTGCTCTGTTGCTATCTACACAGCTGTCGATGAGAGGAAATGTATCTGTAAACCTCGTTCTACCAGATATTGAAGAGTTTATAACACTCTATGCTGCTCTATGCTGTCATTAGCATTCTTCTCTACTTCTAAGAATTAGTGTGAGATCAAGTTGATTTGACCCGCTGATCCAAGGTCGTATACACTTCCCCGAACACTCCGTCTTTCATACATTGATCACTCAGAGAGCTGAATACAAATAACTTCTAGTTCTCAAAGCTGGAGTACAAGGCAGAGAGCCAGAGAGAAAGGAAGGGGCTTTAGTTTCCCTCGGGAAAGAGCAGCCATTCTCAGCGGGATTTTGAGCAACACCCTCGCCTCAAACGCACACACTCCGACATTTAACCTCTGCAACTCCAACCCTGAGAAACCATATGGTACTTGCTCCCAGTATGGAGGAAAAGAAATGGCTTGTGAATACTGTGCCTGAAATCTAATATCTCTAGAGTTGCACAATCATGAGAAATCGAGAATTTAATTAAATCCTGTTGCGTGAATTAGTCTGAGAAAGAGATTTTTAAAAAAGCTGATGTGAAACCCAGAATTTCTGGTGATGACGTTTGAACAACAAACAGTCTTTTGGAATGTAGTTCTAGGTATAACGTCTCCAAAAGTTGGAGTAAAAAAGCTCCAAGAGTTAAAGTGTATGTAAAATCAATGACAAATGTTACATATTTCCACATAACACAATATAAGATGTATTATTACATTATTATTATACGATGTAATATTAGATGTAAAAGCATAGGGTATATTGTTCATTCATAGTTGGTAAATCATTGTCAAGTTTCACTCCAATGCCAGGATTTAAAACCCACAAATTTGAAAACACATTTTAAACCCGATACGTTTTAAAATATTTACAGTAGGTGCACGTTTAGGAATAGTGTGTCACACTGGTAAGCGTTGTTGATGGAGGTTAGCAAAAGCCAAAATGGCAGTTGGTAATTGAAAAAAATGAGGTTTTTGGCAGGTTGGTTGCTGGACTGGGAAACATGTGAGTGTGTGAGTGTTTGATTTGGCATGTCCGCTCTGTTCCGGCACCATTGCAGGCATTAAAACATACCACGAGTGTGTGAAAGAGTGTGTATGTAGGACGACCCACAAGACCCAAACAGAGAAAAAGGTCTATCAAGACCTCACTATTACATCTGAGTATACAGAGTACATCATTTTAAACTAATTTACTTCCAAAATGGGAATTATGGAGAGGACATGACTAATTAAGTCAATATCAGGTGTTAGTCACTAACATTGGTGTGTTCGGAACAAATACTTATTGTCTTCTTGAGTAATAACTTATTTGACAACTGACTGAATAAAAACATTTCCTGCTAGTGGACTCAGACTTTTGCACGTGTCTCCATCTGATGTAATTATAATCAGGAATAATTTGGACGTCCTTCGTTACATCCATAAATCTTCCGCAGCCAACCAGCATTCTCAATGCAATAAAGCAACGAGTGTCGTTCCGACCCACGCTACCTCCCTCCCTCGTAATTACAATGGCATGTTTTATTGACTGCAATAAGAGATCGTGTTTGTGCTAATGGAGAGATAATCTTACACGAGGAAATAGCGCCCGTTACACTCATCCCGTGCCGTCGTGAGAAGCCATTAAATCACGAGCCGCAATCGCGGGCCGCAAGTGCCGCACTTCAGACAGAGGCAATGAGGCGAAACCTTGTGCAATACATGCTTGCATGTGTTTCCATGTGTGCGCATGCTTGAGCATTTGATCGATCGCTAGTTTGAGCGAGAATGACCTAGAGACTGCATAGGGTCACTTCGAAAATGTGGCAGCCCTTTTGCTTGGACTGCAGGACAGGTTGTGTAAGGTGCCATGTTTGGACCGTAGTGCCTGGCAGAAAGAGAGAGAGAGAGGGATCATAGTTAGCTTAGCTTGGCCTCACATCAGTGGGTCAGTGTGTTTGGGCATCCAGTAGAGCACGTTGGACTCCAGCAGTTTGGGTTCGAGCTTCCCATCTGTGCATCTCTGGCCCGATGATGACATCACGAACCCTCCTGCATATATAGTGAGTGGGTACAGAGTGTGTATACACGAACGCAGGGTGACGGCAAATATCTCAGTCTGTGAAGCAGGAAGTGAGCATGTGCTGGTGCGGATATGTGTGGCACTTCATAAAAGCCATCCCGCGTAACTGTAAAAATCAGCTCGTTAAAAGAACGCCTTTGTCTGCGAGATGCCCTGTCGTCAGCCTTCTCGCTCACACACACCTCACCAAACGCAAACTTGCCTCGGCTTTAATTAATCTTTTACTATTAAAGGCCCCTCCTCCGCCGCCGCGCTCCTGTCGCATATGTTAGCGCCTTAAAAAACAACACATCGCAGCTGGTGAGAGTGTTTCAGGCAGAGGAGAAACTCTTTATACATGGATGGAAAAAGTGCCAGCGCTTTGATGAACACTCCGCTCGATACGAATCGAACGACATGCGCCGCATCTTTTTAAGACTCCAGAGCAACTCATCAAACGTGCAAGGTGTGTGCGCACCTGAAGCCTTCGAGATGCTCTTTGTTATTCACGCTGATGCGATTCTTCTCTGCGCAGACGCTTAGCGGCGCGTGGAGTTCAAATGGTGCGGAGTAGTTCTGGATAAATGAAATCCAATTTCTCGAAATGTGATCGGTGTTTCCCTTCGTACGCGGCAAAAAAACACCTCCTTTCATCTCTCTTTAAGGAGAAAAAGGTCCTG
Source organism: Olivaichthys viedmensis (assembly GCA_028565825.1). Lineage (NCBI taxonomy): Eukaryota > Metazoa > Chordata > Actinopteri > Siluriformes > Diplomystidae > Olivaichthys > Olivaichthys viedmensis. The sequence continues at coordinate 9,052,848 of JAOUQW010000023.1, forward strand.
GATAGAAAACAAATTGTTGTCCATCTCGTTTTATAGCAATACAACTCAGTACAAGCTGAGATCCAAGGCTCTGACTGACGAAACCTCTGAAGTGCAATTGAGTTAAAGTTCTCTGCTCTGGCATCGTTTGTCCCTGCCTGGAATTACCGAAATGCCTGTACAAATCACAATTAATATATTTGACTTGATATGGCTTACACAAGTGTACTGTGAAAAGGCAGAAGATAATTCCTTAAAATAACCTGAGGGTACAAATTACACAGGGCACTGTACTGTAGTTGGTACGATTGATAGATAGATAGATAGATAGATAGATAGATCAGCTACCACACCAATCTGAACGTCTTAATATCCTCTTACTAGTATTAGTAGACCAATATTTACTATTAAATATACTCATTGTGGTAAATAGTGGTATTTACTAAAATAACGTGACTATTAAAGACCCCCTGCACTGAAAATGGGGTGGGGTTTATATGGCGCGATGGCACGGGTGTCTTCAATTTGCATAATCATGCATATTCATATATCCTCGCATTCTTAATGGGTGTAAAGTTTTAGAACTGTTCCTATGCCATTTTTAGTTATTGTTTGGGCATAAAAATGTGTAACAATTTATTATTCAACATAGATTATTTTTTAATAGCTTCAATTCTGACTTTAGGGTTACTTTAAGGCAACTTAATAATACTAATTATTACTAAGTTAATTTTGAATTGTATACAAACATTTTTAAAGTAAGCATAATTACTAAGGTAAATATTAATAGGTTAAATATACTAATAACCAATCTCTGATTATTTAACGCCTTAAAATCAGAGCTTATTATTCACTTATTTTTCTTAAAGCTTACTATTCAGTAACTACTATGAATTATTCAGTGAAATCAAAAGGAGAGTTTTGTAGTTACAAGAGTGAGGAAAGTCTGGACCCTCTGACATGGGAGTTTAAGGGGTTAATAAATAAGACTTGAACCTGTAAAATGTGCTCAGGTGGAGGATTTGTTTCTGGATAAATTACACAGACATGAGATGTTTTGATTTAATTTAATTTAATTTTCAATTTCTTGATTTTTCTAGGTGATATATAGACAGACAGACAGGCAAGACAAGAATTTCTCAAAATGGACCTCTCTGTTTTAAATAATACATTATTTAATAATAAGGATGAACTGTGTTAAATTAGATAAATGTTTTGACAATTGATGAAATAAAAACTGTTCTTTGTAGTAGACTCAGACTTTTGGAGCCTACTGTAGATGTCTACTGTGAGGTCCACAACTAATAATAATAATAATAATTATATATATATATATATATATAAATGACTATTTCTTAAATTAATCTTCACACCTTTCACACACTTTAGCATATAACACAGAGAGGAGCATAACTGAGACAATATCAGGTGTCAGTCGTTAAGAGACAACACTTAACACTGTATAAAATATACATGAACATTCCTACATTCCTAATAAATATAAGGCATCGGAATTATTTGGGGGGAAAAAAAATTACGCAAACAGGATGTTCAGATGTATTTCAGTTTCATAAGATGATTTCTCAAAACACGGATTTGTCTCAGTTTTAAATAACATATTCTTGATCAATAAGGATCCACTTAGTTTTAGATGAATAAAAAAAAAAACCTGATGATCTAAAAATGCAAGTGGACTCAGACTTATGGATATGAAGGTATGCCATTTGGATTGAAGGGTATCCATTGATATTGATCGATGAAAACCGATCTGGACGAGACCGAGCGTGTAGATCTATTACAGTCTGGATGAATCAAAGCCAAAACAACAAAGGACAGAGTGAAACAGGAAGAGATAACCGCCTGGGACTTCCTGTTTCCCGAGCCACCGTGCGAGTGTGTTTAGCGGCGTAATCAAAGCGAGGGGCCAGGAGAGGAGGAGGAGGAGGTGGAGGAGGAGGGGGCAGAGAAAAAACAAAGATTGACACGGACCATGCAGCCAGCGACAAGCCGCCTCGTCGCGTTTGTTCAGCAAAATTAAACACCCCGGACTTTTTTCACCTGCGCCGGCAAGCAGCCGCGCATATGGCCGCGAGTTAAAAATAAAGACAATGCGCATACATTACCATGCATAATGCAGCGCGACCCCCATTTAATATGCAAATGCGCTGAAATATTACTGAACACCTTCTGTTCGGAGCGAATACATTTGAATTTGCAATTAGAATTATCCTGTATAATTAATGAAAAGCGTCAATTTTTGGCCGCGCGCTAATTTGATTAAACATGTTGATGAGGCATTTAGTGGGCCGACTGCACCGAGTGTGAAACCGGACTGGTGGAAGAGAGAGAGAAAGGGAGAGAGAGAGAGAGAGAGAGAGAGAGAGAGAGAGAGAGAGAGAGAGAGAGAGAGAGAGAGGGAGAGAGAGAGAGAG
>JAOUQW010000023.1:9073180-9091648 GCA_028565825.1 Olivaichthys viedmensis
CTCTCTCTCCCTCTCTCTCTCTTTCTGTCTCTGTCTGTGTCTCTCTTTCCCTCCCTCTCTCTCTATCTCCCTCTCTCTCTCTCCCTCTCTCTCTCTCTCTCTCTCTCTCTCTCTCTCTCTCCCTCTCTCTCCCTCTCTCTCTCTCTCTTTCATTCCCGCCACTCATCCCGTCTTTCTCTGTACACCTCATTCTGGAATATTAAATGAGTAGATTGTCCAAAACCGATTTTAAATTTTTTATACAATCCTCCACTTACCCTAAATGTAGTCAATTATGGTGTCTGAAGTTCGCTTCTTTAGTTTTGCGTTAAAGCTACAAGGCTAATGTAGCAAAAACATAAGGGAAGCTTAAAGCCACCACTTTAGCAATGTGCAACTGCATGTCTAAATCATCACACACTCGCCTCAAATCATGTCAGTAATCTGACACTGTATGATACACTGTTATCTATAAAAACGGACAAAAGGACGTCGCAGACCTAAACACAGTCGTAACTCCATCTTGAAGCTGGAATCAATTTCTTCCTGAGCACATAGTTTGGAGTCACTCAGAAATTGTACGTTAAAAGTGATTTGTATGATAATATATATTAATACGGACTTATTCTGCTTTTTCTGAAATTGAATTACTAAGCAAAACAATGTCTTTTGAAGCGAGTGTGTGATGATTTAGATATGCATTCCATTATGCAACATTAGCCTCGTAGATTCATTGCAAATATTCAGACACCAAACATGTCTCGCATATGAACTCTTTATTAAATTCAATAATAAAATAGGGAACATTAGAGAGTCTGTACAAGAGTAAAAAAGATCGCAACATTGTGTGCGTGATGGGATAGAAATGATGGGATAGAAATAGTCTAAAATTAGTTAATAGGGTTCATATTGGTAGTGAATCTAGCATCTAGCATCCAAGTGTGCATATGTGTACATTCCCTCTCTTCCTCTCCATCCCCACCTTTTCTTTCACGTCCTCTTTTCGTCTCGGTCTGGACGGTGTGTGGCGGGCCTGGACGGTGTGTGGCGGGCCAAGTCGGTCCAGGCCTCCACACACACACACATGCACACGCACACACACACACACACTCCGGCTGGACGCCACGTTTCTGTGCTATCTATCGCTTCACTTTACCAGCGCCTCGTCTCCTGCTGCGTTTTAATTCAATCCCTATTGATCCATATCTCTCCTCCCAAGGACTCCAATATCATATGAATGGAGCTCGGGGATGGAGCCCCCCATATTATTGTATTCCGCGCCCATAAAGGGCATTAGCAGCCTTCAGAGCAACCCGGATCGAGTGTCAGTCGATACTGGCTAAATAGAGCAAAGCCCCCCACTCCCACTCTCTCTCTCTCTCTCTCTCTCTCTCTCTATCTCTCTCTTTCTCTCTCTCTCTCTCACACTCTCTGTGTCTCTCTCTCTTTATATCTCTCCACTGTGATTACGAAATGCCCATATTTCTTGAGCAACAGGGCACCCGTTGATTCATCTCTCCCCGTCTCTCTCTCTCTTTCTCTCTGTCTCTCTGTGTGAGTGCTGGGGGGGGGTTTAAAATGTATATGGCGATTATGTCATGCCAGGCGAAGTGAGGTTTTAAGAAATCGCCCGAGTTACTGGCGCGTGTGTTTTTAAAGATATTGTTACTGTCTTATTAGGGGGGGAAATCGATGCGGTTGGCAGATGGCGGTCGTTTATATCACTGACAAGGGTTCCTCCACTCGCAGAGTCCCTCTCGCTTACTCCATATAGAGGAGAGGAGAAGTGAGAGGAGGAGGAAAAAAAGGGAAGATGGAAGGGAGAATATTAAAGGAAGAGAAGAATGAAGGGAGAGAAACGGGAGAGGAAAAGAGGATGGCAGAGGAAGAAAAAAAGAGGAGTGAATATGGAAAAAGAAAGAATAAAGGAAGACAGGAGGAGAGAAAATAAGAGAAAGGGAAAAAGGAGAAAAGAAGATGGGAGGAGAGCAGAGAAAAGGGTAGCAAGAAAAGAGGAGGATAAAAAGGGGGAGAAGAGAAAATGGAAGCAGAGAGGAAGAACCGAATGGAAGGGGAAAGAATGAATCGAGGAAGATGAAAAGAGTGAATAAGGAAGGAGAAAGAAAGAAAATGGGAGATGAAAGGAGAGAGGCCAATAAAAAAAGGAGAAAGAAAAGAGAGGAGAGGAAGAGCAGGGAATAGGAGAAATTAGGGGAAGTGATAAGGAGAAAGAAGAAGAATAGAGCCGAGGAAGGGAAAATGAGGAAAAAGGGAAGCGAGGAGGAAAAGGAAATGGACACAAGAGGAGGAGGAAGAGGAGAAAGGAGAAATGAGAAAAAGGGAGAGGAGTGATGCGATCCTGGGTTCATGGATGAGGTTATCCTCTGGTTAATGTGACATGGCTGTCAGCGACCTTGGCCGCCGTTAACCGTTAGCCCGGATTATTATTGTGATAATGCGACAATTAAAGCGGAAGCACTCCATCAAAGCACTGGTGCTGGAGATGGATATGCAGAGATTAGCGGGTAGAGGCTAATGCGCTAAAAGCGCCATTCATTTCTTACTGTAGGCCGCCTATCTCTATTAAAGGGAGCGTTATCTCAGCTCGTCCTTGTCGATACCTGACTTTGGGCAACAGAGTAAAATAAATACTAGCAGGCAGAGGGAGAATTCGTCATTAAGGACTGAGATCAAAGCTCTAATTACACAGTGTGTATCTGATGTGGATGTGTTTATTGAACTTGTGTTTCTCACTGGTGATTTGTTAGGTGATCAGATTATACGCTACTGTACTTACCGACTTTATACTGTATATAATACCATACAAAATTCACTCTTTGCCTGTGAAATCACACCCTGTTAACTACGTAGTGCACTATTTTGATGCCATAGAGGACAACATCCGGTGCGCTCATAAAATCCCACAATGTATTGCGATAGGTTATCATCCAAACGATGTACCCAAGTCGGTACGCAATACCCATGATTCACTTTAACATCCTTTGCTTTGAAATATCAGTCAAATTACATGCATATGTATCAGGTAAAACTTCCCTATAGGTCAATTTGTAGGTATATAATTACTGACAGAAGCCCATCTGTTGCTATGCACAATGTGTCAGCAACCCTCCCCCCCTGTAATTCGTCCATCAATGGAAAGGGTCTACCATAAGAGCAACACCAAATGGTGGTGGTCCCATTCCATTGATGGACAGGGTAGAGGGGGGCTAATACATTGTGCATCTTCTTTTTAGCTCCAGAGACCTTCAAACGTTCTCATTTTGAATGTGCACAAATTACCCAAGCATCCACATTAACCAGATCCTTTTGTCGCTTTTGTAATCATTCCAGATTCTTCCTGAAGTTCTTCCTCAAGTGCAATCAGAACTGCCTGAAAAACGCCGGGAACCCCAGAGACATGAGACGCTTTCAGGTGCGCCCCACGACCTCGAAGTCACTTACCATGTAAATCCATGCAGTTTTCTCAAAGCATTTTCCCAAAATATAAACTGAGCGCTTGCCATGATGGTCTCCTAGGTGGTGATTTCCACTACGGTGAATGTAGACGGCCACGTCCTGGCCGTGTCAGACAACATGTTTGTCCACAACAACTCCAAACACGGCAGACGAGCTCGCCGCCTCGATCCATCTGAAGGTAAGACACTGCATTTGTTGTCCAGCAGATTTCAAATCCAGTCAACTTTATTGTAATCCTGTCTGAATGCAGCATACACAGTGGAATGAAAAACCTCGGGTTTCCAGGACCAACATACACACAACTGTGTGTGTGTCCCAAAACTACATTTTTAGCAAATTGGCAGGTGCAGATTTAGGAGATTATAAACCTCATTCGAGTATAAACAAGCAAATGATAGACAAACCAAAACGCAAATCTCAAGATTGTCACACCAATCGAAACACCAATTGAAAAAAAAAATATATATATATAAAGTACACAGGCTTGGTTATTGAGGGCGGCTGTTTTAGTGGCCTAGTAGAGTTTTAGTGGCCTAGTAAAGTCCCTAAGAGTTTATACAATCACAGCCCACGTGGCTGGTTTAGCTTAATTAATCATTGTGGTAGTCTGCTCAAGTGAGACAATAGGAGGTTGTGAAATAACTGAAGTTTGGGAGAAAGACCACTCCTGAAGGTCGACCTTCTTCCTAGTCAACTTCCTATAAATTCACATCTCTCCCTTTCTCTCCTCCCTACTTTTTAACAACTCTTACTCAATTCCAAGACTCTTCAGTGTCTCACGCAATGCGGACGCCGCCCAGAACTCCAGCCCAAGTTCTCAGAGTTCCCCCCACCCTATAACAGTTCCACAATCACTCTCCATACCATTTAGTTGAAGGTGTGGGCTGCACTTGCAAAGTTGTAATAATAACCACTGTAAATTTGGAGCAAACCAATTGTGTATAATAGCCTTTTTGGCAGCGCTTGTACCAGCAAAGATGATACGTTTTTGAGGAAGTGGGAAGGTAAAGGAACTGCCATGATTTAATAAACACAGAAAAAGTTCCTGACAATAAGAGTTTTGACCAGATAGATACTCCCAGAACTTGCTAATCACACCACAATCCAAGAACATTTGGCAGTTGGGTGCCAACAGTGTCCATGATGCAAATAAGTGAAATAATATGTGCTAGAACGACCAATTTTATGTTAGGTATGGAGTGGAATGCCATTAAAATGAATGAGTTGATAAGCTAGGTTCTTAAAGTGAATACTAGGGTTGGACTATTTACTATCCCACAATCTAATCTGCTTTGCTTCCCATTCCCACCTAAAAGTTACTGCTAGTGAAGAACAAGTAGATTGTATGTGACATGTTTCCACTGAGGTCCTGGAACCTTTGTTCCACGGAGGAACTAAAGAGTTCCGGAACTCTCCTGAACGAGCACTACACGGTTCCTGGATGAGTTCCTGTTCTGCGTTTTCACAGCACTGAAGGAACTGTGACCATTATGGAAAATAACAGTGATACAAACTGAATGTTGATGACATAATTTCGGCACGCCAATGAACTACAGCAACATAGTGATAATGGAGGCGGTTTTGTTTGTTGTGCGAATATGATGTTAACATTAACGTAGCTTTACAAACCAGCTGCGCATAGCCAGCTGCACAAAGCACAGTTTCATGCGAGCATATTTTTGCTGTTTGCTGTGAGCAGCATGCCACTAGAACTGCAATGTTTTTGACTCACCTCTCGTGTAAAAACAAGTGTTGCAACAAAACATTGTGCTTTTCCAGTTATGCCGCACCACCACTGATATAAACCAAGCTTTAGTAAAACATTTTTTTTTTTACAAACGGTGGGTAAGAGGATTGGTCATTCTGTGAAGCTTGCATTTAATCAATTGTTCAGTACGGCTAGCTTCAACCCAATATTTTCTGATTTGCAAAAAAGTATCTTCTCCGGAGCAGGAACTAAAAGGGTTCCTATAATTGCGGCCCAGGGATGAAAATCGGCCCTGGTTCTTGCGGTGGAAATGCTCCTGAAGTTAACTAAAAAACTTCTGAGAAGTCATACATGAAAAACCCTGAGCAACATACAAGTAGCTTTGATGTGCTCAGATAAAAGGAAACAATGTATGTCACTTCCTCCACTGATCACCAATCTGGGTGTTTTTAAGACATCAGGTCTCCTGATTAACTTTGCGTCCTGTTGCACCGCTCTGTTCTCTGAGACTTCAGTGTTTTCCCGTTCCAGCGCACCTGACTCAAACTCAAACTCATCAGCTCATGATGAAGCCTTTGATGAGTTCAATTGAGTGTACTAGAGCAGCGAGAGCGCCGCACTGAAGAGTGTTGTGGTCCTGAAGGACTGGAATTGAGAAAGAAATCTGTCGCACGTGGACTCAAGGCACAACCGCGGCTTGATTTCCCTTTAGAAGAGAAACAGTGGCATTGTTTTAGTGCACATAAGGCTCTCTACGCTCTGAAATACAAAGCAGAAGCTGCTCATGGTGATGTGTGTTGGGGGAAAAAAGGGCAAGCTTTCATCTCACACACACTGGGATATTTTTTCAGAGAAAGAGCTGGAAGTAAACAGCTGCTTCAGGTTCCATTTAAGTCCCTAACAGGTGAACCTAAAGCTACGGCTTTGCTTCATTTATTTATCTGTGTTTCAAATTTCCCCGATTTGCAGTGAAGTTGTAGAGAGTTTGGAGAAGGTGTTTTAAAGATGCGCTCTGCTAATCCAGTCATGCTATGTTCAACATTAATAAAACAGAATCTCCCAAAAACTCCAGAGTTTTCCAACTCTATAACCATGTGGTGACATTTCCAAACTGGAAAATAAAAAATTTGTGATTTTGTTCGATTTCATAAGAAAGAAGCATTTGTCCGACACCAAAAAATACCCGTTGATCAACTACATTTAGGCTAAGTGGAAAAATGTCTAAATTTGCCAAACTATTCATTTTATAAAGATCTGTGAGTACACGAGTGATAAAGTACGCTAATAGATAATCCAACTACGATTATGTTGTACAAAGTCCGATGTTTCCAAAATTCTGCCCCCATAAGCTGTGCTACATTCGCACCTTGATCCCAAAATTTGTAGCAATTCTGATTAGCGGGAGTGATTTTATTGGATTTTCAACAAATTAAAGCTTTGAACACTAACCATAGCCAACCTTTTCTTTAACCCTTCAGAACCGTTTATATAAGTTGGTTTGTGTGAATTCTTACAAACTTCTTACGATACTTCTTAAGATCATGTTGAAATCCAAAACAATTAGGTTCTCAAAGGTTCAGAGCTTCCCAACTTTGGGCTCTACTGTCAGAGAAGCGTTCTCCGAGTGCACAAGTACGCACAGCCTTTCAGACTTCAGCCCAATCAATTCCGCAGTCCGTCACACACTCAGTCAGCCTGCCTGTCTCCACCACACGAGGCCAAAAACGACTTTACCATAAACGACACAAACACCCAACGAGCTCTTAATGGCTTTATTGAGCCGGCCGTTGCGCAGGAAATAAGACTAGGAAATTAGCTTTTACAATTATCAGTTATTACAAATCGCTCCCACTTAGTCTGTTATTCCCTGTGACGCTCGGACGCTGGAAAATGAGCTAAAGAAATGGTTTGTCTATGAGAAAATACAGTTAGAAATACAGAACATTTCTAAATTTGATATACATAGGAAAACATATGGGTGTGGGACGATATATTGGTATGGGTTGACGAATTTCATAGTTTCTTCCCAGTTGGGATTGCAGGAGGACATTTGCATATCATGCATATTCATAAATCTTGCCATTTTTAATGAGGGTGAAAGTGTAGAGATGTTCCTAAGGCATTTTTAATAGCCTCTTGGCCATTAAAAAAACATAATAAACAGTTTATTCTGCATAGGTTATTTTTCATGGTTTAAATTAGGGGTACTTCAAATATTAAAAACAGTTATATAATCCATGCCATACTATAAAGATGACCCAGTAAAGATGGTGATGTCACACAGCACGTCACTTGAAATATGCTACTAAGCCACTTAAAATTTTTTATTTATTTTTTAAATCCACTTTATAAAATTTGCCATTTAGTGTCATTCTCTTTTTGGGCGGTTATTGTACCGTGAATTTATCATACCCTTCCACCCTTAAATGCATGCGGTCCAAACAAGATTGTTGGGTCTAATTCGGATTCTTTCCCTCTCGTGTCACGCGTGTGTGTGTGTGAAGCAGCCACTCCCTGCATTAAGGCCATAAGCCCCAGTGAGGGCTGGACGACTGGAGGAGCCACCGTCATCATCATCGGGGACAACTTCTTCGACGGGCTGCAGGTCGTCTTCGGCACCATGCTCGTCTGGAGTGAGGTGGGTTCTTTAGATATAACATACACACACATCCACACGCACGTAACACCAACAAGCCACTCGTTTGGTTATTTTAAATGGTCACACACATTTCAACTCCTGTCTATAAATCCTTCGAGAAGTCGTTTACATTACCAGAGCAACCACTGCAAAACAGTTGAACTTGGGATGTTAATCCAGCACTGTAAGAGTTCATTGAACAGTGTAGGGTGTTGCGTGTGTATGTCTGACTGAGGGGTCAGGGTGCACTCTCGCCGGTGCAGTGGTGTGTGTAATCGATGTGATGGATCGAGTTGAACGTGTTGTGTGGTGTGTTTTAGCTCATCACGCCCCACGCCATCCGTGTTCAGACGCCGCCGAGGCACATCCCCGGGGTCGTGGAGGTCACACTGTCCTACAAATCCAAGCAGTTCTGCAAAGGAGCGCCGGGACGCTTCGTCTACACAGGTACACACGCGCTACACACTCCAGCTTTCTGATAATCCAACAATGTCTGTGTTAATTCAACGCAATAAGACAGAATTCAGAACTTTAAGAGGTCATTCACTCATTTTAGCGCCAATCGAACTCTCTAGGTATTAAATACTGTAATAGTTTTACAATGGATGAATTAATTCAACATTATAGCAGTTAAATCAACCCCATAAGAGGTAATTTATCACTCTCAGTGTTTATCCAAACCATGCTAATACAATGTGTTAAATCAACACCGTAGGGCATGGCTATTACCACCACTGTAGGTGTTAATTTATCTCTCTATCTCTCGAGTTAATTCAACAATGTTGGTGTTAATTCAATAGGAGTTAAATCAACCTTATAAGAGCTAATTCAACACTCTCAATACTCAGTATTCAGCACTGCTAATTCAACACTGTATATGTCAACAGTGTGAGTGTTAAATGAACACTTTCAGGGTTAATTGAGCACTACAAGAGTTAAAAACATAATATTATAGTTAGAACTTAATTCGATATCTGTTTATGTCGCTCTGCTTCTCCATCGCCTTTTCAGACCTCTTGAGCCCAAATGTTTCCCCAACTTGCGACCGTTTTTTATTCCTCCTCCTCGCGTCTTTCACTCGTCCGCCCGTTCTCCAGCGCGCCGGAGTATCACTGCGTCCAATCAATGCTTTTTTATTCCATTGGAATAATTCGAGATGCCATTCAAAGGTCAGATGGAGGACTGTTTAGCCCGATAAGAAAATGTCACGGCGTAAAAAGCAGGCCTTGTGTTAAGGCTCTGTGTTAAACATGAGGTTTATCTCCGCGCTCTGCCTTTGTCCTCGCTCGCATAAAGACGAGTTTACAATGGGATGGAGGGACTCTGTGATGTCCGCTCTGACTGACATCTACATGATTTGACTGACAGCGCAATGGCACATTATGAGGTTTTTTATGAGATGTACGTCGTGAATGGGCCTCGAGAATGAAAATGCATTGATGATGGCGAAGAATAGACCCGAGTGAATAAAATGCACATGCAGAATCGCGCGCCCTTTTATCATAGACAGTGATCTGAGTAGAAAGTGCGATACAGTGACAAGTGAGGACTTATCATGATCTTATATAGGATGAATACATTGGGTTCTGATAGGTCTTTCTTGGGGGACTAAAATTCTCTCAAAAAAACAGAAAAAATTGTAATACCACATTGACTCTAGGTGCCTATTTCCCAATAACAACTGGATCCCACCAACCCAACTGCATGGAAAAGTCGAAGACATTTCTAATGAGAAAGAGTGGTTTTCTTGGATATCATACAAATAAAGTTAGAGCTACGTGCTTAAAATCGTGCTACGTTTACATACAAGTCAAGTCTTACAATTTTGCCATCGTGAAACCATGTTGATCCCATTTTGCACCGAGAATTGGCTTGTTTTCGTGTTTTAGATGGCAGATGAGCATGGCTGTCAGTCTCTGCATCTTAATTACAGTGCTAAGCAATGTGTGATGTGAATTGCAAAGCAGGTTTTATTTACTAAACAGGCAAGACTCGAGCGAATCCAAACTCGAGCCATGTTTTTCTCATCAGGGAGTTTCCGATCTCCTCTCTCATCAGTCTCATTTTCAGCTAACGGCTTCCAAATGAAAACAAGCCAGCTTGACATTTTTGGAAGGCGTACATTTAGGTCATTAGAAAATTAACGCTCAGAGTCGCAAAAAGGGAAGACGAGATGGTGAGGACAGAGAGGGGGAAGATACACACATTGGCAAATGATATTAGCTTTTCTGCACTTTAGGGTTGTTCCTTATCTGTATTCAGTAACGATAATTTTCTGCAGAAAAGCTTAGACGGTCTGTGCACTCGTTCTGTAGATTACACTTCCATTACTTATCAGGGAATGAGCGGAGAGATCAGACTGTAGTGTACATGGATTAGAAACTGAGTGCAGATATCAGAAGCAGGTTCTGTTGTGTCAGCAACGCAACACTTGTAGGGATTCTACCCAGCGAGAGTGATTCTGTTGAATTCATTATGAAGAAGTCATGAGAAAAGCTATGAGCGCTAATAAACAAGAAAATAAAAAAATAGACAAGGTGGATAAACATAAGAACAGAAGATGGCCCTATGGGAAGAGCATAATTTATTCTCTCACTCCAAACCTTTCTCCAGCTATCCTTTCATTCTGTGTCTCTTTCCTCATCCTTCTCTTCCTCTGTCCATGTCTGGTTTGCTGTACCTACCCCCCTTCACGCCCACTCCACCCCAGCAACCCCTTCCACCCGTCTCCGGAGGCTGAGGCTCCCCAGGTGCGCTCAGTAAGGTGGGAGCGAAGGAGGCGAGTAAAACAGTGAGACGAGCCTGAGGGTATCGACTTTCCTGGGAAAACACATCTCTAAAAAGAAATCAGTAGCCAAATACTGCAATAACTCAGCCACCATTGATCCACAGTCGCATTGATCTGCGCATTACAAACTCTCAGACTGGCAGCGTGGATCCAAAGCCTCTCGAAAACAGCAATCAGAAATAAATTACTGCCTTTGCTCCTTCACAGCATAGTAATAATGATAGTAACAACAATAATAATAATGGTAGTAATAATAATAATAATATCAATACAGCGCTAACATTTATTACTTATAAAATCAGAAAAAATACCTTACCTATTTTAAAATATGAATCATCTTTTTAATTCCTAATCACATCCCTGGAAAAAACTGCATCTGTGTATGCTCCAGTGGCGTTAATAAACACAATTGCTTTTTCAGAGGTGGGGGGACGGGGGGTGTTTTTCTGAGGGACACATTGCATGTCCAGACTTGCCCAGAATATCACACATAGCCCACAGGAAAGGGGATTAGAAGGGTCGGGTTAGTAGGTTAAGACCTTTGTATGAATAACACAGCCTCATGATTGCAAATGTGTATGAATTGGCACAAGCCAACTGGTATGTAAAGTTATAAATGGCTAAGGTTAATGTGAGTCAGCAAATTTCGTACAACTTAATTTGTAAAAAATTCTAAATTGCATGAGATTGGTGTTGAAGGCACTGACCTCGAAAGCAGAAGTGTTGCGTAAGGACATTTCGGAAGGTGTTGGGCTTGATACAATGTGCACTCTAGCACCCTAAAGGGTTCTTTGGTTTGTCCCTCTGGGGGAACCCTTAAAGGTTCTGTGTAGAACCCTACAACAGAGGGTTTCCCTTTAAGAACAGATTCCAAGTAGAACCCCTTTAGGAAATTAGAACTCTTAACCAGCCAAAGAACCCTTGAGGAACCCTTTTTTTAAGAGTGTAAGAGAAATGTTTGGTTTTGGCCCTTTTGTGAAAGCATTGAGCTGGGTGAAATGTAGATATACACTCTTCGAACAAAGGTTCAACCTAGAACCCTAAAGCATTCTTTGGTTTGTCCCTCTGGGAACAAACCTTAAAGGTTTTATGTAGAGCCCTACAACTGAAGGTTTTTCCTTTCAGAGAGGGTTCCAAGTAGAACCCCTTTAGGAAGCAAAGAACCCTTAACTATCTAAAGAAACATTAAGTAACCCTTTTTTTATAAGAGTGTAGTGTTGTGTTAGGCCCTTTTTAGGTGGAAGGTGTTGGATTTGATCAGTCCTTCAGTGGTGTTAATAAACCCCATCACTATTCATTGATCAAGTCACCCAGCATAGGTTTCCCCCAATCCATCCCTTGAGGACCCCTTCCAAAGAATCCACAGTTTTGCTGGTACAGTTGAGTTTGGGGCTGGAACAGAGAAATATCACAACTGTCTGCTGGTCCATGAGGAATTTGGATTGGGAAACACTAGGCTGGGTGACTTAGGGCTGAAACTTTTGCCATTTCGTCTGGGTTGGTATTTCCCTACGTAGTCCTTGGTCACCCCTAAGTAAACCAGATTTTTGCTCACAGCCCCCCTAAATCTAGCAGTCAACACAATGGATACCTGGTACAGGTGTGCTGGCTGGGAAGAAAAACAATAAGGACCATCTGGGGTTCCCAGAGGACTGGATTGGGAAACACTAGGTTGGATGAATGTAGGGGTAATAACAGTGTTTATTAACGCCACTGGAGCATGCACTGATACAGTGCAGTCAACCATGCTTCTTCAGACCTACTGTAAATAATATTCAGACATATTATATGCTGCTTCTTAATGAATTGCTAAGCAATAATTAAATCTTTACGCAGGGACCTTTGCCATTGAAGGCATTGAAGTGGTTGAAGAACTGCTGAACCTTTGGGTTTGGACCTTTTTTGTGTAAGGTGCTGGTATTGGACATGGGTACCAGGTTTCATGCTCTTATGAACAAACTGGATGATTTTTGCCCAAAACTTTTGGACTAATAAACCATGACTCCTTTGCTAGCTTCTGCCAGGATGTAACTGAACACTTTATAACTCTTACAGTGACAGCAGGCCATTCTGTGCTGAAGTGGGACTCTAAAGCCCACACATACACACACCATGTTCAGAGACCTGCTGTAGAGCATAGTGAGCTTGAACAGAGCGGAGAAATGGCGTCACCCCTCATGGGAACTACTGGTCCTATGAACTCTTTCCCTGTGTGTGTAAGGGACCTGCTCTGTCTTCGGCCAGAATTGGTGGCGCCGCATGACGCACGACTTCTTTAAAGGGCCTCTAAAGCTTTATGAGCCCAGGAGTTGGGGAAAGGCAGGGGACCAGAGTCCAGGAGTGTGTAGGGTCCTGAAAACAAAAGAGTTCTGTTTTGCCTTGCCTTTTTCGTCATTACATACGCACACATTTTGGTTTTACTATCTTTCTGAGGTACTTACATTGACTTGGGTACAGGCATAATGTTATTTAGTGACAGTAATACCCAACCCTACATTCTTAGAAAAATGGTTCAGTCTAGCACCCCATAAGGTTCTTCTTCTTCTCTAGAAAGACAATTAAAGATTCTATGAAGAACCCTACAACAGAAGGCCTTCCCTGTCCAGCTTTTGCTAGATAGTCTGGTACTATCTGACACTAAACGTGGCCAAGAACTCTTTTCAATTCAGTGACTTTCAAAAGTTTGTTTTCCTGTTGAAAACCAGTGCACTGAAGCACGAATAGTCGATCAAATTTGCAATCTTAAAGATTCTGAAGCTTGTGGCTAGCTAAGTGTACTAAAAGTGTCACTGCGTGAGCTGTGGACAGAGCTCAGACTACCCTTTCAGAAACAGTTCCAAGTAGAATGCCTTTATGAAGCTAGAACCCTTAACCATCCAAAGAACCTTTGAGGAACCATTTTTTTCTAAAGAGTGTAACTCTTCACTTCAGTCCCCAAAAGGAAAGCTTTAAGCTCTTTTGGTTTTCAGATAAAAGCTGCATGTTTTTGGAATACACTGTCATGTATTCTGATTATTATGGGAACATCTGGTCCTCACATAAAGCTTAAAACCTGCACACACATAAACCGTCTTACTGTCATGGTCTCATACTGTCCTCCTCGACCGTCTCCCTCTCTCTTTTATTGCGAGACGCTGCAGTGATGCAACCCTCCTGATTGCTGCAGCATCCATCCGCCTCGATATGCTAATCAACCGTCAGCTAATTGCCTCGGTGCTGCCTTGATTAAGCTGAGTGACACCTACAGGAAGTGTGCATCAAAATCCCCTCACTCAATCCCCCACCTGAGGAACACGATATTATTGACTAATGCTGCAATATAAAGTTCCTCCTGAAATTGGTGCCACGTGTGAGGATATACGTTCATCAGAGAATCAGAGAGAACGAGTACACAGCACTTCACTCTCCGCTTTTTCTTGCTGTCCTCTCAAAATGGTTCTTGCTATCCTCTCACACCCCTTGTTGCTGTCATTTCACATTCCTCTGAAAATCCTCTCAAAATAGCTGTCTTCTCAATATCCTTCTTTCTGTCCTCTCACATTCCTTCTTTCTGTCCTCTGACATCCCTCCTCGCTGTCCTATTACACTTCTTTCTGTTCTGTCACACTACTTATTACTGTCCTCTCAATCTCCTTCTTGTTGTCGTCTTGCACTTCCTTATGTCCTTTCATACAGATTTTTTGCTGTCCTCTCACGCTCCTTTTCATTGTCGTCCTGCACTCATTTTCACTGTTCTTACACTCTTTGCTGTCTTCTTACCCTCCTTATTTTTCTTTCATTCTTTTTGTCCTATCACACTCCTTCATACACACTTTGTCCTCATACTCATACTGTGTTGCTGTCCTCTCACACTTTTCCCCCATGTCTTATCTATCTTTCTTTGGCTTCTCACGTCCCTTCTTGCTATCCTCTCAGATTACTTTTTGCTGTCCTCCAACACTTTTTCTTTTTGTCCTCTCACTTCATCTTTCTGTCCTCTTACCTTCTTTCTTGCTGTTCTCTCACAACATTCTTACTGTTTTCTTACATTCCTTTGTTCTGTCCTCTCACAAACTCCTTCTTACACACTTTCTTTCTGTCCAAAACCCCTTCCTTTAGTCTTCTCACGCCCCAGCTTTCTGTCCTTAATTCTCTTTTGTCAGATTCCATTTTGTTGTCCTCTCACACTCCTTCTTGCTGTCCTCTTACACTCCTTCTTGCTGTCCTCTCACACTTCTTGCTGTCCTCTCACACTCCTTCTTGCTGTCCTCTCACACTCCTTCTTGTTGTCCTCTTGCATTCTTTCTGTCTTCTCACACCCCTTCTTGCTGTCCTCTTGGATTCCTTCTCTCTGTCCTTTCTATTTGTCCTCTCTCATTCCATTTCACTGTCCTTTTACATTCTTTCTTTCTGTCCTCTCACACTTCTTCTCGCTGTGCTTTCCCACACCTTCTTTCTGTCATCTTAAATGTCTTTCTGTCTTGTTACTATCTTCTTTCTGTCCTCCCACACCCCTTCTTTTTATCCTCTCACACTCCTTATTTCTGTCCTCACATACGTCTCATCCCACACTTATTTCTGTTCACTTACACTCTTTCTTGCTGTCCTTTTACACTCTGTCTTTCCGTCCTCTCACACTCCATCCCACTGTCCTCTCGCAGTCCTTCTTGCTGTCCTCTTACACTCTTTCATCTGTGACTCGCACTTAAGCAAGTGTGAACTCGCACATCTGCAGTGTGCATGCTGGAGGCAAGCAGAGGTCACACCACAGCGTATGTGCAGCCATAAAAGCGGTGATTGGCTGTAATTAACTGTGTGTGTGGTTGTGTGTATGTGTGTGCGTGTTTGGGATCTCTCTCATCTCCCCCGGTGGTTTTCTGCTTCGGCTGCCTCGCGACTGTCAGTCACAGTTTAAAGTTCATGAAATTTCTATGAGGATCGATCGGATGGTTGCGGGCTTCGGTGATTGATCAGGCCGAGCTTCATGCTTCTGAATCTCAGTGAAGTGAGTAAGTGTGTACTTGCATCCATGCTTCGTGTGCATAAGGCAAGGCAAGGGGAGAAGGGAATCAATAGCATGCAGCAAAGGGTTTTTTGGACGTTTGTCAACCGACCACTTTGCACGCGCTCGACAGGCTGAAACAGGAAAACAAATCACTTCCTGTTGTCTCCCACTCCTCTCGTGCGTCTGGAAGTGCCTTCCCCCTTTCGTAACGAGCGGAGGGACAATCAAACCAGATGCACACAGCCCAAGTCTGCGCCATTCTCATCCTTATCAATAAGCCGGCACATGGAAATGGGAGATTGAGCCTCGCTGTGCAGGAATTTGAACCTCGCAAACAAATTGCACCATTCCATCAGCGGCGAGGCAGCTTTGATGGAGTGGTTTGGATACAGAGCCGGAGCTGAGCGCGAAACGATTCAGAAATAGCCTCCTGATCGGCTAAGGGGCACGGACGGCATTGTGGGCGGCGGGGGCGTGACTGCGCCTTCAATCACTCCATCAGGCAAGAAGAGGAGCCGTCATTTTCTACGAGATCATAGCCAGATGCTGAAACAAAATGTAAATAGCAAATCGAGCAGAAACGAAAATAGCTGTAAACTCGAATAGTTGTTTCTCGATATCACAAAGAGGGAAGCGCGATCAGCTGGACGTTGCTGGTGAGGGGAAAACAATGCAATAGATGGAAATAGATGTAAGCACACATACATTGAACGAGTATGCCAGGTTCTGAGGATCATGGGAATTCTGAATAAGTGATACCTCAGAAAGAGGTCAAAATATGAACATATAGAATTGGGACATTGTAGTTGTTCTTCTTATATAGTCACATGTTCTGGACTCCACATATGAAATGACGCCTCCTCAAATCAGACTGCTTATGGATGTGTGTGTGTGTGTGTGTGTGTGTGTGATACCTTTAATCACGGTGCTGAGCCGCTCGCTCTCCCACTCTGCCCCATTTGACCCCTGACCTTTGCGGTGTGTGTAATAAGAGCCGAGAGATCGATTTTTTGAGGTGCGTACACCATCTCTCATTTGCCAGCTAGATCGCGGAGCGTCTGCTGAAATCTGATCGCACAGACGGAGGTTAGCGGTGCAGGTTAACACACTTTTACAGATCGGGCCACTCTCTGCCGATTGTGGTGTGATTTTTCCTGCTGAGAAAAACAGCTCAGACTAGCATGAATCCCATGCTGGGACAAGATGGATCATGCTGGTTAGTGTGGGTCATGGCCATGCTGGTTGACTAGCCAAACCTTGCTGGTAAAGCTGGTCTTATTAAACATTATTCTTTGTTAAATCTGATCTTTTAGACATCAAGAAAGAATATGACAAATAAGAGATAACCGGACACACTATTTATTCCTCAGTTATAAGAAAACTCATACAATTCTCACAAATTTAGAGTCATTTTTTCGAGTCCAGATATTATCTTTATGTCCTTATTGATTAAAAGCAGTAGGAACTAATTGAGTCAATATCAGGTGTTGGTAGTTTTAAATAATGCTTTCATGAATAATTAAAATCTGCAAAAAATGTTGTATTAGCTTTTAATAACTGCTAGTGAACTATGAAAAGTAAAATTGTGAATTATATTCGTTGCTTTTTCATTGTAACGGGCATACGCTGTACGGACAGCTCGAGCGTGTGTGTGTGTGTGTTGGGGGAGAGGGAGACTTAATCTGTGACCTCATACCTCATTGCATCCTGATTACTGACCACATGCTTTCAGCAGAAAGAGAAACGGTGGGTGGGTGAGAGACATGGCCTCACAATGAGAGCAATAAAGGAATGATCAAATAAATAATAAATACCCCCCACACCTTTCTCTCCTCCTCTCACTGAACCGCATTATCGCCTCTCTCTCTCTCTCTCTCTCTCTCTCTCTCTCTTTCTCTCTCTCTCGCAGTCGCACGTCAAAAACCCGCCGCGCACGAGAGAAAGAAAAATCAATACGAATTACCACGGAGAAAGTGGCGCTGATGGCTGGAATTGCAGCATATGTTTACACTAAATCAGGCAATCTATCTTCATACGCGCGCGGCGATGCGCGCGGGGTCAGGGTTCGCCGCCGAGCGCGCACCCGCCACCGTGCCAATTACTGTGGTGCGCGCTCGGTAACGCTCGCGTATCGATTGGCCGAGAGAACGGGGGAAAAGGGGTGGGGTCAGAGTGCAGGGGGATTTTAATAAGAGAATGAATGGGCTTAATTTCTTGACAGTTTGATGGAGGGAGAGATATGCAACTGATACGCAACACACACAATACATAACACACCACACACAATGCAACACAACACACCATACACAATGCAACACAAAACACAACACACATACAACACACCACACACAATGCAACACACAATACATAACACACCACACACAATGCAACACAACACAACACACACAATGCAACACAAAACACAACACACACACAACACACCACACACAATGCAACACACACCAAACAATGCAACACAAAACACAACACAACACACACACCACACCACACACAATGCAACCACACCACACACAATGCAACACAACACACACACACACACAACACAACACACAACACACCACACACAATGCAACAACACACCACACACCACACACAATGTAACAACACACCACACACAATGCAACACAACACACCACACACAATGCAACAACACACCACACAACACAACACACACACAACACAACACACCACACACAATGCAACAACACACCACACAACACAACACACACACACACTACACACCACACATAATGCAACACAACACACACACACACCGCACCACACACAATGCAACACAACACACCACACACAATGCAACACAACACACCATACACAATGCAACACAAAACACAACACACATACAACACACCACA
>JAOUQW010000023.1:9116921-9136386 GCA_028565825.1 Olivaichthys viedmensis
GTGAGTTCTTGTGGAAAATGTGTACGATCATAGTTCTTTCTTACTGCACTATTTTCGTTGGGGCACTTATGAGAGCAATGTATCTTAGCAAGCAAACTAAAACAAAACAAAAAAAAAGAAGAAAAAAAAAGAGGTAAAATGAAAAACAGTTCCGCAAATATGCACCAGTATGTTCTGTTTTGGATTGAGTTATTTTTCACTGAGATGACTGATTGTTTGGTTATTATTTCTGAAATGTTCGTGTGCTAATTCTCGGTCCTCATAAGGTTACGTCGGACTCAAAAGTTCGGGATGTCTCGTAGTAGTAGCTCTAAGCCACTGGACTTGTGCTGGACTTGTGCTTTAATCTTAAAGCCATTTCTCAACTCATCAGTTTTACTAAATGATGGGAGTTTCTCTGACATGATCACTGTTTGTCATTCACACCTGTGACATCATAAAGCGAACATGACATCGGGGTCAGGAGGTTTAGGTAGACCGCCGAATCATGACCTGAGAAATTGGTCCTTGTATGTTGGAACATGATGGTCCAGTCTCCTAGATTTACTACTGCGAGACATTCAATATGACCTGCATTGTTAAAAACATTCACAACCTTAATTTGGGGAATCTCAAGGCTGCAAAAATAATAATTTACAAATACGCATAAAAAAATTTTTCTATAAGGATCATACTATAAAATTTTACACACTGGTCAAATATCTGGAGCACTATACATGAAATTAACTCCTGCATCGTTGCACACAACCTGCAATAGTTACTTATGCAAAATGCATTTAATGTAAATCAGCTTGTAACCTGCTATCCACGATACAGTGAAAAAGTATAAAAATCCTGTATAAAAGAAAGTTCTTTTTGCTAGTCTTTTTGCTTTCTTTTCCTCACAACTTTTCCATGTGACACTCAGTAGCACAGAGCTCGACTCTTGATTGTTAGAGATTACTTGGCAACCAATCACTTAGTGAGCTTTCCCACGATTTATGCCATTAGGTCATTGCAAATGGACGCAAGGTTAAATAGAAGAATGATGTATAATCGATGCCTTACAATAGACTGTGTTCCAAAACGTGAACATTTTTTACATTTTATTAATTTATTTTATCATCTCAAATAAAAAACACAGACATTATTGGTTTTAGCCATATAAGTTGTACAGATTTGGCTTAAGTGTATTTCACTGTTTTGGGGGGATTTATGGGGATCTGATGATCATCTCCCAGCTCCGAATCAGAACTGGTTTTGTTTATTTTAATAAATTTAACCTGAACAGCCTGGAGAACATATATTTACCAAAAACAACCATGACTACACCTCTGCTTAGGAAGCCGTCGTCTTGATAGTTGCCTGTTAGGTTACAGCATAAACGATGATAAACCGTATTTGCTGCAGTAACTATAGGTTAATTTGATGGAGTTGTTTCCAGTGACTATCTTCCTAACGCCAGCCTGTTGCACACCTTACAGATTGAGATACGATCCCAGTGGGGGCCAGAGGACCTCCTGAGCCGTTCGGGCTGATCCGATCACATTCCAATCACGGTCTTTGCGCTGTGCGCTTACACTCGTTTTTTTTAATGTGGTCAAAGACTATCCAGTTGTGATCGGATCATTAAAATGCTAATGCGGGGTGTAAAAAGTAAAGAAGAGAAACTTTACTATTTACAATAAATGTCAGCCATTAAGATTAACATTTATGATAGAAGTCCACAGAACTTAACACATCCCACTGAAGCCAAACGCAAGCCTAAAATCATTTTTACTGTCAATTTTAAAGTCGGTATGTTTTTGGAGACAGACATGTTTTCCAGGCTGTTCAGGTTAAATTAGGGGGGGGGGGGAAGTTTTATTCACGTCACATCGATTTTAGAATGGCCGCTAATGGTGCAGGTATAAATAAATATATGTATAGATCAATTTAGATGTAAATTCATATAAAGATTAGGGGGAGCTGACAGTACAGGAAATATATCTCAAAAAATGTACTGATTTGCCTTTAAAATCACACAACACGAGAATAACTTCACTGCTTGAATGAAATCATCACTATTTATGTTCTGTGTGTGTGTGTGTGTGTGTGTGTGTGTGTGTGTAAAGCCTTTTATGTTAAATTTGTCTTCACATATTGAGCCATTGTACAAATGACACAAATTCAGTCTCATGACAAAACATGAACACACTCTCACACACACACACACACACACACACACACACTGACACTCCCTGTCTAGTCTGTCAATGGTTGAGTTTTATGGTGTTAAAACGCTGGGTTCGACTTTTCTTTCCCTTTTTTTCTGATGTTGAAAAGGGTAGAGGTACTGCTTTCTGATCTTGTGTGAAATATTGAAATATATTGAAAGTATATCAAAAGCACAATGTTTAATTAATGTCTTTAGAACAGAGGAGAAACCTTTCGTCTCCTCTCACACATAAATGTGCTGTACATAAAATGCATGTTTTTTTTTTCTTTTGGTTTGTTTTTTGTTTTTTTTCTGTGATACCGTGGTTTTTGTACAGAAACAGACTAATAAAGATTACATTTGGCTTGAAAAAAAAAAAAAACCACCCACTGTTGTTCAAAATGGATGCTTTACACTAATGACAGCAATAACGATGATAAAACATTTTATTTATATAGCAGTGTTTAACAGAGCCATTAAAACAGAAAATAAACGGAGACAAAAAGACAGATTAAAATACAAAGAAAAATAAATAACTAATAAAACACTAATAACTTATTGAATGCAATTTAATTTAACGCTGGGAGTCTTCTCAGAGATTTAAGAGATCTCAGGTTTTCAGTAAGAAAATTCCAGATTGTTGCCATAATAACTAAAAGCTGACTCTGCCCTCTTCAGCCAGGTTTCTGGTAGCACTTTTCTACCGATACAATGCTTAATCTGGAACTGTTCTGCGCTTTTCCATCGGTTCTCAGCTGGCAAACTTGGTTCCAAGTGTGCGACGATTCAGGTATCCAGTTTGCACGATGCTAAACTGGTAGTTATAAGTTAGCAACATTAACCTTGTAGCTCCAGCACAGAACTAAAGGGGCAAAACTAAACATCTGACTCCAAACATACTACATTTGGGGCAAGGGGAAAATTGTCAGAATTATTTTTGGCCAAACTCTTTCTTTAAAGTGAAGCAAGTCAGGATCAGATTAATATCAGTGACTGTATTTCAGAAACATCCTATTTCAAGTTCAGGGAATAATTTTTTTGGAAATTTTAATTGCAGAAGGAAATCCTGACCGTGAAAAATTACATAAAATTATTGGTTATTACATTATGGCCCCTCCTGCAGTTCTACCGTGACGTAATCAAAACAATCTGAGGCCGTTTAGAGGCGGGAAAAAGTGGCTGCACTTTAGTGAAAGATTCCGGACAAAGAAGAATTTTGTCTTTTAAGTGATTAGTGCAGAGGAATCGTTGCACAATCTGATCAAGGACACGAGCTAACAAGGTCAAAAAGGTACATTTTTGATTTCAGGTTGTCTTTAAGTTATAACTAGACAGCTACGTAAATATGTAAAAACAACCAAAAAGTTTTTTAATTTAAGGCTGATGAACTTTAGTAACCTTGGTCGAAAAAGTTAAACACACTGCGAGGAAATTGTGTCTGCAATGTCTGGTATTTTTCAACGACTGGGAAAACCCCATGGCACCTTTGGCCTCTCTAAAGCCGGTTGTAACTGGCCAGCTAACTGGATAATAAGCGTTTTGTCATCAAATTGCAACACATTGTTTTGGTCCATCTTTACGAGCCTTTTGAGCATTAAGCGCCCATATTGACCGTTTTGCAATATAAATCAATGTAACGTCGTTATGCTTATAAATGTTAGAAGCTAATGTTATGCTAACTTTCACAGTTGCCTATTGAGCAAAGATAACATTCTGTTTTTAATGAAAGGGCGAACGTTAGAAACGGAAACCTAAAAAAGAAGGTAAGACACAGAGGTTTCCCCTAAAGTTAGGACACTTTCTGAAAACTGTAATAATCTTTTCCAATCTGAAGTTACGGTAAGTAAATAAGCTCAGGAAACGTGGTTCTGTAATTGCTATTGTCCTAAATGAGATCGTAACCGAAAGTTGTCCTGGTTACTAAACAATTAGGATGTTTCTGTAATATGGCCCCCAGTATCAGATGCTCAAAGCTCTTTAAGAATTGGATCAGTAAACCCCTAGTTAAAACTCTGGAGAACGTCAATTACACCAATTAACATTACACATATGAAAAGTGTGTCTTTTTTTTTGTAAAAACATTTTACGAAATGGAAAATAAGACGGAGACGTGCCACATCCTCGAGTAAAGCGTAAAGAGCCTCTGCACTGTTTTGTGTCTGAATACCATGTTCTGCAATCCATTGCTAATAAACCTTTTTTTCCCCTGCTTAAATGTGAAATCTTTGACGGCCCTGTTCCTTCTGGGACGCTCTATACACACACTCCTTCTCTTTTCTATAAGCGTGTGTGTTTTACAGAGATAAAACAGTCGCTCTTTATGCCGTGGCTCTCAGCATGGGGCTCGGATTCTCTCCAAACTTTTCACAGAGCGTCATCCTTCCAAGGTTTTTGACCTTTTGGTCTGGATCGCTTGCCAGGACCCCGCCGTTGATAGGACATCATTTTAAAATCCGATCCAGATAACACTTTTTTTTTTCTTTAAAAAAAAAATATATAGATCACGATCAATAACCTCTCGCTGAGGCTTGGTAAAGAGCGTTCAGGCTGTGATTTGCACTCATGTCAACGAGAGCAGGACAAAATCGAAGAGAGGGAAATAAAAAGAGTCGCTTTCTCAAACACACTGTGTGCTGTTGATAATTTAGAAACACCTATTTTTATATACACCAATTTCGACGTGATATCATTTTAACAAGTAAAACTAAAAGCTATTTGTCATGTTATTTGTCAACTAACTAATTTCTTTGGCCCTACATGGAAGAGCCATGATAAGTTCAGATTTGTACAGTTTGTCTACTTATATTTAAGGAATTACACATTTTCATTTGATCTCAACATAACTTTATCTAGCTAGCTAGCATAGTTTCTCGGTGGTGTATTCTACAGCTAAACCCCTATTATTGTTCCCAATTACGTAAAAGTCCCTTTACAAAAATTAACCATTGTTTAATGTCACAAAATAAAACAATGGTTTGCAAACCATGCATAAGTGACAGAAGTACGCAAATTCCTTACTCAAGTAAAAATGCAAATACTCATCTGAAACATTAAAAGGTTTTACTGTTTACTGAAACAGTAAAAGTTGAAGTACAGCTTAAAATTTCTTATGAAAGTAAAAGTAGAAGATAGAATCACAAATGAGAAAGTCTGTGCATCAAATCACACACTTTTGGTTACTGACGTTTAATTTATTCCAACTTTCACCAAGAAATTAAAGCGAACTATCAACAGCTACATCCCTAATCTCTCAAACGTTAGATCGCATGATGATAAACTCAGCACGAACTAGCTTTCGTGCTAATAGCTAGCTGTCATGATACAAACCGGCTAGATAAATATGAAATGTAACGAACAACAGATAGCCATTTGTAGTGATCAGGTAACATTCCTCTGTATGTACTGTATATATTTTTTAAATTAAAGGAAGAATTCTTGAACGGGTTCAAGCAGCCAATCGCATGTGAAATGTAGAAATTTACAAATAAACACATTAAGGGATAATTTGCCCATCTTGTTGTCACATCCAGAGATAGCAATTTTAATCAACTGTTTGAAACCGTCTGATGCAAAAAAAAGAAGAAGAAAAAAAGTCACTTTACGAAGTCCAAAAATATGTTGATTATATTTGTGTAACTCTTAACACATAGAGCCTCTGATACGGCTCCGATACGGCTTTCCAGATCCGAAGCTACTCCAGCCCAGACTTTACCACGCTCACAATCACACGAATCCGATTCCACTCCAACCCCGTTCCCACTCACCTAGCTTTTGATCTGCTCACCTGAAGTTCATTTCCTCAATCACAGACTGTGTATATATCCCACCACACATCCACTCTCACTTTTTCACCATTTCCCATTGTGCATTACGGAGCGTTATTCCTACGTTGACCTCTGCCTGTCTGACCTTGACACATGTTTGCGATTGTATCCTGTTGTGTCTGCTTCTTCGTTACACTCTCCAACAAGATTGCATCGTTCTTCATGAATCAATTGAAACATTGTTATTATTATCAGAGTTTTATTTGACACTGAAATATAATAATTAAAAAATGTTAAAGGTTAAAGTGAATAGTGTGCTAACAGGATATTCGGATAAAAAAAAAATTATTCAAGGTGTTCAGAAACAGCTAAAAAAAGGATTTGTCTGTTTTAAATAACACATTCTTGAATAGTAAGAATCAACTGGGTAAAGTTTTATAGAGGTTTTTGAAAAATCATAAAATCAGCAGTTCTCTGTTCACTCAGACATTTGGATCCGTGTGTGTGTGTGTGTGTGCGCGCACACGTGTGTCCAAAAAGCACAACAGCCGTTCGTTTGAAGTATAAAGACCTCACTAACGCTTTGATGCTGTCAGATATCAAAGGTCATATCAGACTTACAGGAAGCCTGCCTGCTATCTGCGGAGTGTGTGGGAGTGTATCAGAGCCTTGTGTATCTCCCAACCCACGTTGCTCGATGCACATACACACTCAGCTGCCAAGAAGCCAAAGAAGGCACACACACAGACACCAAGCTAGCAGATCATACGCATCAGCAGGCTTTTAAATGTTAAGCAAATTTCAGAAAAACGATCAAAGATGCAAATCATCGTGTTTCTATCCACTATTGTTCTGTTAAATGTTCTGAAGACGAGCATTGGCCAAACACACGCACACAGTGCGTCATCATTTAGTTCAACAATTGTTTCCATCACCCCTTTAGCGCATTGTCTCTTCATCCACATGCCGACTTTTGAACTGAATGAATTTTCTCTCTGATTGAAACTGTTCAAAAATGTAAAACTTCTAGACAATGGGGCGCAGATGCATTGCTAGATGGACCATTAGTCCATATTTTTTAGGAAAAAGGAAAAATAGCTTGCAAATAAACAGATAACTTACGAGTGTGGGAATAGATCACGATTTAGATGGCGCCTAATGTTCCCCACTTTTACACATTACAATGGGCAACTGTTGGTAATTGTTAGCTTGTTTGATACTTTTGCAAAGATTTCCCATCACACGACTTGCGCAGTGACCTGGAATGTTTTGAGACAAAACAACCCAATTGCAAAAAGTGATTAGGATATTTAAGATCCCTCATTCAGCAGTGGAAGCCCAAGAGAATCCAAAGGGGTAACAACACACCCCCAACCCTGACCCGAGCTTACCAATATTGGGGTGACCATATAAACATTCCTTATCTTACACAGTTATTGAAGAAGTTGCTTCCAGATCAGTTTAATTTCAGTTACATTTCGTTTTCAGTTACATTTATTAATTCATTTTAAAATTAATGCAGTGACCCAGAACCCAATCCATTTTGCGGGTTCAGGGCCTTGCTCAAGGCCCCCACAGTGGCTCTGTGGCAGTTCTGGGATTTGAACTTACACCCTTCCGCTCGCTAGCTTAGCTACACACTTTGTTTAACAATTGTTAAATTTAGAACCCTAAAAGGTTCTTCGGTTTGTCCCTTCTGGGGAAACCCATAAAGATTCTATATACAATCCTACAAAAGAGGATTTTCCTAACAGAGTGGATTCCAAGTAGAATCCCTTTGGGAAGCTAAGACCCCTTAACTACCTAAAGAACCCTTGAGGAACCCTTTTTTCTTAAAGTGTATCACTGAGCCTCGGTACGTTGAAGAGCCCACAGTTTCCCACGGTTCAGCTTCGGTCTAACAGAGCCAAGAGTTCATCGTTGCTTGCTACCGAGCCGTAGAGGAAGCGGAACAGCTCGAGCCGTGTGTAAAATGACGTCCATTAATGGCTCTGCTGAATTCAGATTCAATAAGGGTTTCCGCAGTTAACGTTTTATAAGGAATGGAAAAGAGTCTGCGATGCGAAGCAGGTTCTAATAGGGTTTTCATAGTGGGGGAGGTTTATGGCTGATTTAGCTAAAAACACAAACGGCCCAGTAATGTAGCACAGAGTGTGAGAGTGTGTGTGTGTGGAAGAAACTGAGTATAAGCCACAGAAAATGTCCTTAAAGTGGGAAAAACCCCTTTCTCTAGGTTTCACATGATTTTACATGGTGGAAACGTCGTCCACCAGAAGGAAGTGAAGGTAAATGGTGCAATAAGACTTTCACAGGCGAAGTCCTGTACGCATCTATGAGTAGCCAAAGCTTTTATTTATCTCCAATCACCTGAGAGTTTCAAATGAGAAAGAACAGGAGGTGTACCAGAGATGGACTATTAATATGAAAATTAGTATCTGGATATCAATATCTGGATAACGAATGATCCAATGTCACCCTTGGTTTACACCTGTTTTTTATTAATTAGTTCTCGTCATCTGCATTCTGTACTCATTGTGATCAGTTCTCATTTCTCCTGTGCAATATGCTAATGAGCTAGCTAGGTGGAGTGTGGAAAAATCAGCTAGCTGTCAACATGCCAAGATTTCAGGCTCGCCTCCGATTTTTATAGTACGACCTGTACTTACTTTTCCCCTGCTGAGAAATGGGTGGACTTCCACTGTTGTCTGTTAGGACATAGATGACGTAGATGACACGTCATATGCCATAGATGACATAGACGACATAGATGACGATCCAGCGAACATTTTTAGATTGGCAGAGTTTCTGAACATTACGGTTGAACAGTTCTAACTTTTGGTTCCTAGAACATTCAATCTGTCAATTTTCTTGGGTGTGCTGAAGTTAAGCTAAAGATTCTACGATTTTATTTTATTTTAAATAAACGTTTCTTCAACGTTGCTGCAACATTTTTAGTTGTAGGAACGTTAACACAACCATTTCCATAATCTAACTGCCTGACTTTCTCAGAATGCGTCAAATACATTACTGAACATTCCGACGACTGTCTTTGTTAGCATAGACATGGCGTATTCTAATCGTTCTAATAGCTAGCCAAACATTAGTTAGCTTTCTAGCAAACGTGGCTAGCTACAGTACATAATATTAGACAGTTACGGCTAGAGAGGTAACATTTGTTGCCTCTTAATTAACAGTTGTAAATTAACATTAACATGACAAGACGTCGTTCATTTAACATAATCAACTAAGCTAATGACTTAGCTGGCTAACATTGGCATAGTGCTGCGTTTAGGTAACTGGCTAGCTTAGCTAGTATTGCTAAACATCGCATTGATAATTAAAGACAGCGTTTTATGCTAAGCAGTACAGCTTTGGAAGTAAAAAAAAAAAAAAAAAAGACTACTGGCCTACAATTGGCTGTTTAAATGTAACTTTAGCTCCACTCTTGTTGACCCAGGGACATCTGTCACTCGGCAAAATCATCACGTGTTAATTCATTTAAATGAATTATATGGCGTCACAACAATTTGAAAAGAATGGTGTGTGAACAGGAGATCCAGAAATATTGAAATTTAAGCGACCATCAAAACCATGTGTTGCACAAAGCGCAGAGGGACGCATACTTCAGCGGGAGCCGATAGAGTTACAGCGGCGGACAGCGTAAAACGACCTCAGCAGGTGTTTGAAATTTCAAAGCAATCCATCATCATTGTCCGAGGCGATCAGAGTTGTAAAAATGGCCGCCAAGGCCACCGGGGGTTACTCTCGCATCCCGAGGCCTCCGGATCGAGTTTCATCAACTCCTCCGCAAGTCGGACTCGGCTTACATGTGTGAGTGTGTGTGTGTGTGTGTGTGTGTGTGTGTGTGATGGTGAGGTGATGAGGAGCTCGCTGGGTCTGATGAGACTGATAACACCAGCGATGACAGGTGTTACCAAATCATCTGTGGGAAACGCCGCCTTCAACAGGACTTCACAGCCCAGGTGAAAAACAGCAGCACCTGTCAGGATAGCAGGTCTCTTTTAATGGGATAAATTAATAAATAAATAAATTAATTAATTAATTTAAAATGACACAATCATTTTAAGTAATGGATTTTTTAAAATTTTTATTTAAATAATGGATTTTTTGAAGTCGTAGCCAAAAAATTTGTACAAATATTGTTACTAACTTTTTCTTTATTAACTCCTTTTATTATTTTCCTTTCTGTTTATGTTTAAGTAAATTGTTTAATATTTTCATTTGAAAATGTATTTATGGATGTAAAAAAAAAAGAAGCAGAAATATTAAAATAAAATAAATGATAAAATGCTGATTTTAGTCGAGCATTAATAATGCACATGATCTTTTCAGTGCTTATCTTTATTTTTTTATTCTTTATTTCATTTTTTTTTAATTCAATCAAACTAGGAGCAAGCTGCATGGACGCCGTCCCATCGTCGTAACCTCAGAACACACCCTGCACTCCAGTACAATCTCTCCATCTTTCAGCATTCCCATTCCTCGACTAGTCTTTTCAGTCACACTTTATCAGCTGAAGAAATATTATTATTTCCTCTGTGAAAGTGTGGACTGCTCAGTCCTTCTCTGGAGTGCAGAGAGAAAGAGAGAAATGAATGCTGTTTGTGCAGTGCAAATAAAAACACCCCTTGTTTTTGGGTTTTTGTCTTTTTTTTTTTTTTTCTCAGAGAGCTTTCACTGCCAAAAGCGCGTCCTCGCCTGAAGACGAACGTGGCACATGACACCTCCGCGAGAAAACCCGGCGCAAGAAACCACACACAAAGAGCAACTCCTTCCACCTGTTTCCCTTTTTCATCAGTCTCCATTTTTTCTGGGGGAGGCAGGATGTTTGCCTTGGCTGCGCCCTGCCCCATGACTTAATCCCTGGGTGCTATTGTTAAATTTTCGAGCAAAATAATGAAAACCAAATGCGGCGCAGGACACCAAGATCGAGTTTCGAGTCAGGGCTTTGGCCGAGTTTTATTTCCAGCCGTACAGGGCGAATCATTCGCTCAATGTTTCCCTTGTAATATTACGCCAAATGTGAGATCTTGACTTTGTCAAATCAAGTGAGTATCGATAAGAAAACTGTTTTTAATAAGCAGGACAGGAAATGGACACAGAGCGAGAGAGAGCATCCTGATAACGTCAATCTCTCTCAAGGAACAGAAATATAGAGATTCCCAAGAACTAGTAGTAGTAGTAATAATAATAATAATCATAAGTTTGATTTATTCAGTTTTTAATAACTAAAAGATGCCAACAATGAAAATATGCAACAGACTAATATGCTAATTAAACAACATGCGTATACATACAGTCAAAAGTTTGGACACTAGATTGAATCTATATTTTTCGTTGTCTTAAAGACAAGGCTCATGGTTGAAATTTGTTTCTAAGACAAATGTACATAGTGAAATGAATGCCAATGTCTACATTTATTTCTTAATCAAAATGTATTTTTATAAATAGGTTTTTACTGAAAACAAGTAGTTTTTACTTCAAATTAAATT
This sequence comes from Olivaichthys viedmensis, assembly GCA_028565825.1. Taxonomy (NCBI): domain Eukaryota; kingdom Metazoa; phylum Chordata; class Actinopteri; order Siluriformes; family Diplomystidae; genus Olivaichthys; species Olivaichthys viedmensis. The sequence goes on from JAOUQW010000023.1 coordinate 9,128,375, forward strand.
CTTTCCCCCAAACCAGTAGTTTATGATTTAGAGCGTTAGGAGAAGCAGAACAACAAGTGGCTCGGCCTATTTGGGAAGTTGAAGAAAAGCCTCCTGGGTGAAGCTCCCTCATGAAGCTGGTTGAGAAGATTGCACAAGTGTGCAAAACTTCATCAGGAACACTGTTAAGTTTGGAATTGTTAAACACTTTTCTTGTTTACTGCATAATTCCATATGTCTTCATTGTTAATCTAAAATAGTAATAATGAAGAAAACCCTTCAGAGGTGTCCAAACACTGGTAGTGTATACAAACACATGTATGAACATAGATTTTTGAGCAAAATAGTGCAGTTTTTGAGGGACACCCTCAGTGTAGATTGGTACTTTGTAGATTGTACTCAGATTGCACATGTTTCCTAATTGGAATTTTTATTTATTTTTTTATCACTGGTAATGCATGCTCTAAATATTAAAAAAAATTCTTACTTAGACGAGTCAGAATATTTTTTAAACTGCTGACTGTAGGCAGAGTTTTCTCACAAAATTTGTAGGAATTGTACTATGTGGGTACTAATCCTGTCCCTTATGCTAACTGTAACTGTTTGTAACTTTTCCAACCTGATCTCATGCAAAATTCCTAGAAAATTTTGATTGATTTCTTACAAATGCAGTTGTCAGAAAAGCTATGAATGCTCACGCCATCCCTCACCCTAAACATAATCATACGCAACTTTTTCTAGGAGTTGACGTGTGCAAATTCTTACAAATTTACAACTAAGACTGTTGAATTTTTCATACAATTGAAGTCATGCAAATTGCAATCGTGAGGTTTTGTTGAAGACTAAATGTCAGAAGGAATTCCAGAGGCCGTTTCATTTCAGTGGACTGCTGAAGGACGTTTTTTGAAACAAACAGCTGGAGTAGACATCTAAATATAAACATCCACCATCATTCTGCCCCAGCTCCAGACAAGGTGCTAACCTAGATAAGGAATGGTCACCAGAGCTACAGTATGTAGGTTGGATGTTAAGATTATGAGCAAGCCAGTAGAGGAGAATTAAAGAGAATAAGAAAAGAGCCAGATCGGATAACTGCGGTCACGTCCAAACAAACAGGTTTTAAATCATCCAACGACTGTCCTACTAACACATCTGGCTAATTTGCAAAAAGTTCTCCCAAGCTGCTCGTGTTTGGAACTTTTCAAGGTCTGTTGCGTTTTCCTCGCGCAGAGCAAAGTCACGCCGGACAAAGCGCTGGGCCGCTTTGGGAAGTCTTACCAGGAAAACACAGAGGAGAGAGTTTGCCTATTGAATGAGCAAAGACATGATGATCATTTCCCAGGTTCGAATCGGAGCTCATAAATCAACGCAGAAGCCCAGGCGTGTTCACACACTGCCTCCCTCAGCTCCTCACTAAACGAATGGAATCCGTATTGCCTAATGAGCAGGAGGAAATGAAGGGGAAAGGAGATGAGAGAAGGACGTGAAGTACCTAATACCTCTGATGGAAGGAGCAGACATGAGCTCCAGCCACCTGCCAAAAGAGAGCAACAGCAGCCAAGTCAGGGATTTGGCCCAAGCCCTGGCAGGGGAAGAGATGTCCATGTTCTCTGGCAGATTTACAGCACGGCGGGAGACACAATGAAGCATCCACAGCACCCAAAGACATGTTACGGATAATTCGAACAGCAGATCGTGAAGACAGGGCTTTCAGTGGCTACAAGCTTTGGTATTAGTCAGACTTATTTTAGCTAACACATGATGAAGAGAAACAATCAGGAGCCATCAGCACATAGGCTGTGAAATATGGTTCACGCTTTGGCCAGATATGTCCTTTTAAAGACTCAGGTGCCACTTGAAGCTTCCAGTTTCATATTTTTTTGGATCCAACCTTAGCCATCTTTGCTTTTGTTGTTGGTACAAGCCATTAATGTCATAAATGGGAATGTGGGCGTGTCTTTGGGTCCAAATATGGAAGTCTTCAAGCGAAAAGAAGTAAGTCATTGGCATTCATGTACTTTAACCGATTTTGCTAGCCAGCTAGCAAAACATTAGCTAACTTGACAGGATTGCTGATAAGATTTTTAAGTCATATTCCTAAATGTTCATAATCCTCACTGGTAACACTACCTCTACCTAGCTAGCTAACATAAGCTAACCTGACAGGATTTCGGGAAAGGATTTTTAAGTTATATTCATAATTGTTCATAATCTTCATTGCTAATGCTAGCTAACAAAAGCTAATCTGACAGGATAACTGCTATGCACTAATATTTAGTAAGTAAACAAAAAAGCACACATCAACCCTAAATACACTCCCCATTTTACACTTAATTAACAAGGGTAATTTGATTGAAGACAGAAAGATGCGAAATTGGCAAATTTATCCATTAATATGTGTGTTCCCTCTCAAAAAATGGACACATGAGGTCATCATTCCTTTCAGTTTGCAATATCAGTGTGTTTGTCACACTACTCCAGATACCTTTTGGGTTCTACAAAGGAAATGTGAAAAGTATGTATCTGTGTGGAAATGTTAGCTGGTGTGTATGATAGTGACCGGACTGTGTGTGCGTATATTGATTGGTCTGTGTCTATTGAATTGACTGTGAATATATGTGTACGGTGATGATTGGACTGTGTGTGCATGTGTGTAGGAGTGATTGCACTGTGTGTGTCTCTGTGTTTATGTACAAGTGATTGGACTGAGACCATTTACACCATTGTAGAAATATGAGAAATGCCACTCAAGCGTTTCAGAGAGTCCCTAGAGGACGGGCAGCAATTATCTTCAGAGCCTTTATGTAGCGTTACTGTATAGCCGAGGAACACGGACAATCAAAACTGTCCATTACCCTCCTCGTTCCGACCCTGTTATCATATCGTCCTAGACTCCCACAGTAGTTCTAAAAATCCACAGAGAATCTGTAAAACAAGCCCTAAAAACCCAACAAAAAAACTATATGTATTATGATGTATGTCTTTTCAGTAAGAACCTACAAAGGCCATGGTGTATATTTTTGCCTCCAAGACCTTTTCCCTCAAAAAACCCATTCGGCACCGAGGCTTTTTTCCTTTGGGAGCTTTCCTGCCTGATGAGAAATGTTTATACAGCAGCTGAACTCTAAAAATGCTCCTGTTAAGAAATGCAAGCAAACACTCTGTTTGAGCTTAACCCGTTTCTCTACTTAGCAGTGCTCTCTCCCACTGAGCCAGGCCATCTCTTTAGGTTTTTATAGCAATCCAATTGTAACATTTATTTTAAAACGTCCAATATATCTTACCTTCATTTCATTTATTAGCAATAGAAACAACATTGATGGAAATGGAGCCCCCAAAACCATTCCCATGCTTGGAGATCCTCCTGATACAGGTGTGTCTGTGTGTGTCTGTGTGTGTGTGTGTGTGTGTGTGTGCGTGCGTGCACAAGTAGGAGTATAAATAAGAACTGGAGGAAATTAAATAGTCCCTAATATCACCCAAAATTTAAAAATGGGTAATTTTGCCCTGAATAGGACAGTAAGCATTGAAGAGAATGCTTATGTTCGTTGCGGCCCGATTCCTCCACCTGTATGTATTTCAGTAGACTGCTGAAGGACTTTTTTGAAACAAGAGGCTGGAGGAGACTCAACTTTCACAGCAGCCATATAAACATCCACCATCATTCTGCCCCAGCTCCATCAGTCCTATAAAAAACCCCTCCGGGAACGCAGAGCGCGAACAAGAGTTCCAGCCTGGCGAGGACTAATATTAAAACAACGAAGGCCCATAATTATCACAGAATTCCAAAGAAGCGTGGCCCTTAATTAGGCCACACAGGATCCTCCTTATAAAGTATGGATGTAATAAATAAGCCATTAGATGGGCACTAAAAGAACGGGAAATAAAAGCAGCGGCAGGAGTGGGGCGAGAGAATGGCCCCAGCTCGAAGAATGATGGAGTGTGATGAGGAGGACTGAGGCCCAAGGGTGAGCAGAGTCCATCCTTATTCCTGCTCACTCCTCACTGCTTTAACTCTTCTCTTACTGGCCACTTTTAAAATCCCTGGCACTCATTGTCCACGCTAGAAAGGTCGGATACTTGCACGAGGAGCATATTTATTTCAAGTTGCAAGGGTTCAGACATAAATATGGCCGATAGATATGTAAGGGTTAGATAGGAGAAATAATCAAAAGTTGTATAGGTGGTGGCAATTCTACTATAACAAAATCAATGATTGCAAGTCTTCAGAAAGAAACAGACCCATGAAGCAGTGTGTATTGCATCATCACATGGAGGGCAAGATCATCAGACCTTCTGAATTCTCATTATAAATAACAAGTCATAGGTACCTCTTGGCATGACATGAACAGGAAACAGTAGGCTGGCATAGAATTATAATGTAAGTAAACACAAAATAAACTACAATATATTGTGCATGTAGAGGACAATGCATATTGTGTAATACAAATATTAATAAAGAGCAGATTAGCGAAAAATAATAAGTAGTTTTGACACTTTCTAGTTGCTAGTTTCTAAATTCTGTCATCCACGGACTAAGCAATGCCTGCTACTATAGTCTTATTAAGAGCTGCTTTGAAGTTTGAACAAAATCTCATAACTATGAAATGATCAAACTCCCCCTAAAGGAACCCTGCAGTTTTATTAGTTTTACAACTGCAGGCTTTACGAATGACCGTCTCCCCACACCAACTATAAGAACAGCAAAGTTTAATCGTTAACCAAAGGAATCCTGAGGAGAGCTTGACGATGATTATGGCAATAACTCTCACAGATACTAATTACAAATGGCTGTAAAATAATTCAAACCGCTCATGCTAATGAATACACAGGGGACCTATTGTTAAAATCCATTAACAACCTTCTATTTCTTCCTCTTTTGTTTCCATTTCTTCCTACCACACCAGTGTCATCTTACCAGTCCTAAAACAACAAATGAGACTTTTAAAGGTCATTATGCTGTCAACATTTCCATAGTAAATTATTAATTATGAACGAATGAACTAATTAACCAACTTAAAATCATAACACACATGAAAGAGAAGAAGAGAAGAAATGAACCAATGGCAAGTAATTTAAAACTTTTGTTAATTAGACCCATTTGCGATCCATTCAATCATAGGGGTACTTTAGCCCTAATTGAATGAGTGCTCGAAGCAATGTAGCAGCAACCAGTGCAGCAGGTAGTTCCACTCAGAGGCTGCTGGTAGCCTTTGTTGTCTCACTCCTCATTGGCCATCCTTTGACTGTACACTTCAAGACCATCTTTAACCATCCGTCCAAGGGAAGAGACCTTGAAAAGCAACTGTGACTCCACCAGCCCTGACCTAATGGACCCTAGAGGCACAAAGTGGATGGAACACTGTGGATGTGCTCTTCTGACTGCTTATAATGAGGGTTGTGGGAGGAATTTCATACAAATATGGCTTGCTATAAAAGCGTGGCTGTGTACTGGTCTGTACCTCGAATGTACACCTCATAAAAAACTGCCAAGTCTACCAAGGTGCCCATCAACACTCCTGTATCAAGTGTCCATATTACAGTCAACATTCCTGAACTATTCAGTGCTATTCAGTGGGGTGCCACCTTTTGAGCTCCTCCACCTTTCATTGATGCTGTCGATGCCAGAAGCTGCCTAGACAGCAGCCTGGTTCATTTCCTCCAGATCCTATTAGCATGTCTGCCACCCCTTGGGGTGGCCATCCCCTGGGAACTGTTACAGGCCAGGATAAAATGCTTCAACTGCTTCTCACTGTCAGGCTCATTCTGAAAAGATATCCCTGCTTGGAGATATCCCTGTTTGGAGAGAGCATGACCCACATATACCCTGGGCCATGAGGGAGACCCTTGTCTGGTTCCCCTCTGTCAACATTGGTGTCTGTAGATCCCATATGAACCCAATTTCATCAAAAGGTGTAGTCTTGGCTAGGGTATTATTATCCCTTCAGCCTACATAGACCTGTAGGAATTGAGGAAAAGGGGATAGAACAGCCACCATACTATCCTTGGGACTGTGCAATAGACCTAGGCTCAACAGTACTCTTCTCTGTTCATGAGTCTAACTGATCTTCATCAAGAAAGCCACGGACATGGAGGAGTACCTTCGGAAAACATGCAGACAGTTTAGCGCTTCCATCACTGCATGCTACTGGTACCTGCCACTCTGTAGCTGCTTGGAGTCTGAAGTTTTCTGTTCCTAAGCTTCGACCTCATAACCTCACCGCAAGCCACTATGAAGGGTATTTGATGTACCATACCGTAGTTTCCAATACCCCTTCTGTGTTCCTCACATATGTGGTACAGGCTCTATGGATTACAGGTGAAGTGGTTGCTTTCAATATGTAGTTCACTAGATTGATTTACAGTCAACAGCATTGTCAGCCAGACTGATACTTATGGTCTCCAGAAATATAATCCAGATGTTCCTATCATCCTGTGATTACTGTCTGCATATATATCCTGTTTAATCTTGTTGCAAAGTCTTGCTTCTGAAATTTGTCATGCATCCTTATTGGATGTTCTGTTTCCTACTCCATGTTTTGTGTTCCATGTAACCTCCGGTTAGTGTGTATTCCTGTTTGTGTTATCTGGTCCACACACCTTTTCACCCTCCCAACTTGCATCTTGGTTATTGTGTTCTGGTAATCTTTGCTAATGACAGTGGCAGCTGTTGAAAGCCTTTTTTGTTGTGGTTTTTAACAACTGCAACCTTGGGCAAGTAATTTCAAAACAAACCTTTCAACTTTACCCAGACAAGCCACTTTAGGAACATGCACATTTAAATAATTAGATATCACTTAGCTAAACTTATCTAAGAGCACCTAAACTAGCAAACCACCCAATGAGTGATGGTATGGTTTGTCCAAAGGCACCTGACCAGTAGCCAACAGCTGGCCATAACCTCCTAAGTCACATTTAAGTTCTCTTACTGCAGAGTTGCCACCACCTAATGAGGATTGCTTCTAATGAGCAGACCTTGGAGACCTGCTGTAGAAGAAACTGTTTCAACAGGCTGGATTTGTTGTTTTCCTCTTACCGTAATGCTATCTAATTCTTTCTGCAGGTTTCTTCTTTGCCATCCATTTCCTGCTTGCTGCTGGCTCCCGGGGATGCTAGACTCGACAGGGCAGGCGGCTTCTAATAAAAAGTATTTGACATTTTAATTGCATTTTTTCTCATCAAGCAGTAATCTGCAAGATGGGCTTGCCGTTTCTTTGGAGACCTATAAGGATGATGTTATGATCAGTAATTTCTTTGGTAAACACTCCAAACTCCCCCCATTGATCCAGAGCACACGGTATGTGGCGTTGGGCAGTTGGGGAAGGTTTGCTGCATCTGTTCTTTCGGCTCCCCTGTTAAGAGACGTTTGATTGGTGCATCTTGTTCTTATGCCTCCGGTAGGCGGAGAGCCAATAATCCATTTGTTTCGAGACCATCCATGAACTATACAGTCTAATTATTGAAATTATACAAACACTCATTAAACAGTAATTTCCCTAAACCACTTAAGTAACGCTTATAAGATAATGTGTTTACGTATAAAGTATATAAAAATCCCTAGACATGGATTTGTGTCATGGGGTTTTGTAGTGCTTCAGTGCCTCAATCTTTTAGGTACACTGTAAATACAAAGGTATTTACAGTATATATATATATATACACTCACCGAGCAATTTATTAGGAATACTATACTAATACTGGGTAGAGCCTCCCTTTGTAGCCCATCCGCCTCAAGTTTAGATGAATTCTGCATTCTGATATGCTTTTCTGCTCACCACAATTGTGCAGAGTGGTTATCTGAGTTAGCGTAGCCTTTCTGTCAGCTCCAACCAGTCATGCCATTCTCCGTTGATCTCTCTCAACAAGATCCGGAGAAATACTGCCGCTCACTGAATGTTTTTTTTTTTTTTTTTTTACTATATTGTACAATTCTGAGTAAACTAGAGACTATTGTGTATGAAAATCCCAGGAGATCAGCAGTTTTAGAAATACTCAAACCAGCTCGTCTGGCACCAACAATCATGCCACGGTCA
>JAOUQW010000023.1:9148252-9161327 GCA_028565825.1 Olivaichthys viedmensis
CTAAAGTGCAGAAACACTAGAATCAGATTACAATCATTTTATAGCTGGACCTCAAACAAAATGGAGTTTATATCACTCAAAACAGAGTCCAAACTTTTGAACGCTAGTGTAAATAAAGTATATAGCTAGCTAATTTAAAGTAACAGTCATGTTAATAAATTCTACATTAGTCTAAACATTTTGGCTGCCATCACTCCTTATTAAATCCTAAAAAGCCTGGACTGTGAACACCCCTATGTGACTACAGTAGCAGTCTTCAACAGTAGCAGTTGAGAATATGAAGAGCATACTTGAAAAGGAATTAACACTATTTTATAGGAATTAGAAGAATAGGAATTATTTAATTTTCTTCTAATCATTTTGAATTTATATTTTTATATAAATGAATATACATGAATAAATATAATATAATGTAAATATAAAATAATATAAATTAATAAATATTTCAAAATATATTTCTTTTGAGCCTTTTAAGCAGAAAAGATAATAATAGGGAAAATAAATGCATGGCGTTACTATCTGGGGAGTGGCTGTACCGGAGCCGATTTGTTCACACCTGCACTGGCTCTAGTTTCGGGGGTTCAGTCTTGGTTTGCAGTTGGACTGTTATTTAATATGCTGCAGTTAAGGATTTTAGCTGATTGATGTTGCATTTCTAGATTTTAAAGACCCCATTTGACTTACTGCAAATATGTTCAATTAGATGAACACGAGGGTACTACGAAGCTTAAAGACTATACAATACTAGAACAGCACTTCTCATACTAGGGGTGGTGTCAAGAAAGAAAAAAAAAGAAAAAACAATAAGTCATTTTGAAACTGTCCCAAATTGAACCATTGGAATTTAACCAACAAGTTACTTAAACGTGCTCAATGTGCACGGAGGACTGCATGTGGTCAAGCACTGATGCATTACCACTTTTTGTAAAAGGAAAAAAATAGGCCATCATTAGGCCTGTCACAATTATTACAACATCGCCTAATCGGGATTATTTGAGCTGAATTTTTTTCTGAATTTATTTTAGATTTCACGGTCATATAATTCCACATAAATATGCAGTCAGTCACGCGGAACGTGTCGGCAAACACGAGGCATTCATCAATATAATCAAATGGCTGCATCACCATCATTTAATCGTTATTCTCACTCAAAGGCTTTAAACTGTGAACTGTTACCATGTTTTGTAGTGTAACATAATATTTAGTGGCGTTGTAACTTGGCCACTATTATTAAAACTAGGTTTAGCGCTAATTGTTTTAGATGACAAGTATTTTTTATTTAATTTTAATTTTAGATGACAACAATTTTGCCATGGTACATTTGTAGGTCTGCATGATATGGACAAAATATTTTTTGTATCATGCCAATGCCATGATTTTATTAAAATCTTGAAAACCTTAAAACCTTTATGTGGAACCTCTGAGATGGATCAGAGTGCCCTCTGAACATAATACAAAAATAGTGGTTTCTTAAAGTGCTAATTTTGCCAGCTTATGTGATATCAGTATTGCAATGACGAATATTATAATAATGATTAACAAACAATATTTTGTGCAGACCTAGTACATCGTTTTCGCTGTAGCGCATTGTTTATTGTTCAGTAACCCATTTGTGCATTTCAGGAATAGGCCTATATATTTACGTTATTATTTGTTTCATGTACTCCCTTTGCCATTTCAGTCTACAAGTAAGCCAGAAATGTCCAATGTAAATAAATAGCTGTTTTTCATAAGATGCATGTGCATTACTACACTACCGTTAGGCTTATATTATAAGAGTAGCATTAAGTCATTTAAAAAAATAAATAATAATAATAATACAATTTTGAATACAATTTCAATTGTTTGTATGACAATTAATATTCTGCTGCAATTTAGTAATTGTGACAGGCCTAGTCATCAATAGTCAGTTTTACCAGCGGCAGTGAGATGCCCTTCCAGGCCACTAAGGGGAATTCTGACAGCTCTTATTAAATCAGTCCGAGGTGGAATTTGTGGAATATTACATGCCTGATTAGCGCAACATCAGTGATGGCACTTGAGTGGACACTAGTCCAAAAAAAAACTTTCAACCATGTAGAGGTGCACCCTATGAGTTCCACCACTTCAGCAGTGCATTTTGAATCGAATATGTTGTTCTTTACGCTGCAAAAAGCACTGTGTAACAGACACTCAACAGAACGCACCAACACGTGTTCAGGGCCCAGTTTCCCAAAAGCATTGGAAAATCGTCTTAACTGGTAGAGAGAGTGTTCAATGTGATGCTCACTCGATCATTTAATGAGGATCTTTGTGCTGCGGGGCTTTCGGGAAACTCAGCCCAGTGTGGTTAGTGCCAAGAACATACTGTGAGCAATCACGAAAAAAAAGCATGCGATTTCATCTGCAGCCGTGGTGTTTGGAAGGAGATCACAGGTACAGAATGCACACACTGAAAGCACAACTGGCTTTTTATACAGGGCTTCATCAAATGATTTTACAAAGAAGATTTTGTCAAAAGTTGATAACGTGCAAACCTACCATGCAAATTAGCTGCTCTCCATCCACAGATCAGGCAGAGACCTCATGGCGATAAAGTCAAACGTTATGTTAGGAAGGGTGCCAGGATATAAACGCACTGGTGGCCTCTCGTTTCTTCTCTTACCATCACTGGTTGAGGATGCTCGAAGAGAAGGTCTGGTAGGTAGAGGTAGATTTGCTACACCTGGTATTCACAGGCAAATCCTTTTCTTGAATCAAGGACAAGGTAAACCAGGATAAAACATCTAAAAAGAAATAAATAAAATGAATCAGCAAAAGGTGTTAATTTCGTGTACCAACAAAATCCTACTTACAAGTTCATTAACATACTATGCCAGATACACATCAGTGGTCAATAATCAATATGCATGTGACCTCGGAGTTGTTAGGCGTTATTAATTACATGACAGATCCTCTGACTGTTCTTTGGACAGGAGGAAAGTTTGAACACAAAAGACTCAACTAGAACGCCAAAGATGTTAATCCTCTCTCCAACCTGGGTCCAGCTTCCCAGAAGCATAACTGCACAAATATCATCTTAACTGGTAGAGAGAGAGAGAGAGAGAGAGAGAGAGAGAGAGAGAGAGAGAGTATGCAATGCGTTTAACCGTTTAACAATGATCATTTGTGCGGCTATGCGTTTGGGAAAGTCAGCCCAGATCCCCATGAGAAATTCCTACGACTTTGAACGAACGAGGGTTGGATTTTGTGACATTTCTTTTAAAAAAATTTATACGAAAGTCATCAGTAAAAGTACAAACGCTAACCCCACCTCTAACCTTCGTGTCGTCGACTTGCGAAGTGTTACGAATCTGCAAAAGTGTGAAACCATGTTGGCTCCCTCGCCTGCAAACCTCTAAAAAAAAAAAAAAAGGGGGCAAACGTCCGACCAAGTGCGTGCACAGGGAGGGCAGATGTGATAACTGGTGAAATGCACTCATCACATCACTCACTGCTCTACCTTAAGAGATCCAACCCTGTGCTTGAAGCACTTGTTCAGGCCCAAGTTGCAGCATTAATAAAACACCAAATCACTGCACGGCTTGGTTAAACCCCAGTGCTTTTCCCCCCTCAGTGATCCCTCCTATGCATTTCACGTGCATCATCCGTCAGGTCTTAAAGAAGCGTCTGGTGGAAAGCAGACGGGCCATCAAAAAAAAAACAAAAAAAAAAACCGGAAAAGAGAATCTTAAGCAGGGATAGTGGGCGGATGGCTCCCGTTCTGAAACGAATCGAGGATTTATTGAATTGAATTGAATTGAATGGGATTGAATGGGATTGAATGGGATTGAAACGCAGCCCAGTGCAGTCCTCAGTGTGCACAAGCCACTCCGTGATCAGTCGGTCCCGTGCACCGTGCTCGGCGTTGCTCTTCTCACGGTGCAGCTGTGAAGATTGGAGAAGATCCGATTTGTGCACCATGAACCGACTCACTGCAGCCTCATGAGATAAGAGCGCGAACCGAACCGCGCCGACATTTATTCAAACCGACAACCGACATCATTAGCTAACGTTTTGCAGTTTTTGAACGAACGAACGACCGACCGGAACCGCAAACATAGTCCGTTTTAGGCAGGGCTGCTTTCGGCCGAAGCTAGCGTTAGCCGCGTCCCGTTCTACACGACGAGAAGGGCGGCAGTTAGCGAGCGGTGCTAGCCGCTGAGAGCTAGCGGGACATTTTGAAAACCGGCAGAAGAACATTCGTCGCCTTACCCTCTTCTTTTCCTGACGTTACTCTTCTCAGCGGGTTGACTTTCCGCGTGTTTTTTGGCCGGTGTTTGCGGTGTCACACGGCGCGCGCACGCCCTGCCGTTTTTATCTCCATCAGCGGCGCTGACCGGGGTTTTTCTTTTTTTCCTTTTTCTGCCATCCGCCCAACTTCAGCACCGAGCCAGTGGGGGAACGCACTGCGCATGCGCCGCGTGGCTCCAGCTGTCAGCGCGCGCACGGGCCGAAAACCTGCAGGCTGTGCGTGTGTGTGCGTGCGTGTGTGTGCGTGTGTGTGTGTGTGTGCGCAACGTCGAGCAGGCCGATGTTGCATCTGAATGAATTCCAATCTACATGAAACATCAGCTCTGTGTAAGTGTTTCATCCAAAGCACTGTAAATACAGCACCTCTCCCCTAAGCAAAATCATTTTGAGTAATAAACTGATAGTAATCTAACAAACACAACACTAAAGAGAACTGCCAGAGGAAACAGGCATAGAGTGTTAATGTGTGTGTGTGTGTGTTTGAGTTTTTATGAATATGTAAATAATGGTGTTACTGAACTCCCAGACTGCTTGTGGATATATATGTAAAATGGATATACTTTTAAAAAGTACAGATCTTCGAAAGGAAGTACACTCTTAGAAAAAGGGTTCTTCAAGGGGTTCTTTGGATAGTTAAGGGCTCTTACCTTCCTAAAGGGATTCTACTTGGAACTCTCTCTGATGGGGAAACACTCTGTTGTAGGGTTCTACACAGAACCTTTAAGGGTTCCCCCTGAGGGACAACCGAAGAACCGTTAAGGGTTCTGGATTTGACCTTTTGTGTGTGTGTGTGTGTTTGAGCTATTATGAATCTGTAAATAATGGTGTTAATATTATTATTCTGTACATAATGGGTTGTGTCACCTGGTTGAAAAGTAAATCTCGACATTTGATTGTTTTTTTATTTTCAAAAATAAATAAAGGGGGAACCCTTAAAGGTTTTGTGTAGAACCCTACAATAGAGCCTTTCCCTAACAAATAGGGTTCCAAGTAGAACTACTGTCTGCTGCATTTAAAGTAAAAAAGAAAAGAAAAAAGTCCGCTATAAAAAAAATCTATAAGAAATTGTAATTTGACTTTTTGAGTTTTGACTTTTTGACTTTGCATTGGCTCATTTTTGCTCTGAAACAAACTGGGCTGCCTGATGGCCCTCAAATGAAATATCTAATTTCGTTAAACATTCCACTGCTGGCGTCCTAAACACTCCTTTATCCTCGAACGCATTTATACGCGACTAACACGATTCTCTAATGACACGGGAGTGACCTCTTAAAAACCTCTTAGGACATTAGCGAGCCTCTCAGCAGCTCTGGGAAATGGCACTTAGTGAGGAACGCTGATCTCTCCACACACACACACACACACACACACACATAGTGTGTCTGTGCTATTACAGTGCTAATTGTGCTCTGAAAGGAAAACAGATTAAGCGGTGTTCTTCAGACCGATCGCTATCTGCAGGGTCAACGTGTGAACAGAGCTTTAGTTTTCTTCTCCTTTTGCCCTTTCTGCTCTCTCTCGCTCTCTCTCTCTCTCTCTCTCTCAATCTTTTTTTCTGTCTCACACACACACAGACTGGTTTCTCTCTGATAGTGCACAAGAATCTTCAAAGCACAGAAAGAGGAAACTATGATAACACACTGAGGACAGAGGACAGACACACAAAAGTGCCACACAATTTCCTTACAAACATACACCCCGTTCCCATGGGAACGTCAACATCTGGACAAAAAAAAAAGTTCACGGAAAAGGAAGTGATGTCATTGCTATCATTAACTAGGGCAAGGAGAATGTGATAAGGTCTCCGCAGACTCGAGGTTCGTCCTGATGGAGATAATGGAATCACACACTGAAGTTCCACTGCACTGATGCTGCATTAAAGGAAATCTTTAATAGTACAACGATCAATTCATTAACATTCTCCAACAAACAACACTGAACACCAAAATTCCCTAATACACACCAATAAAAAAAAAAAGACACATACCAACATTCTCCAACACACCCCAACATTATACAACAAACACACATTCTCAACAATCACAAACACATACGGCACTCCAAGCCATCATTCAGGTAATGCCCAAACTGCTCTGATACACCCACATTCTCCAACACGCACTAATATTCTTCAAAACACACCACTGAACACCAAAACATTCCAACACACACCAATAGTCTCCAACAAACACCAACATTGTCCAACAAAATTATCCATCACACAAAAATATCCTTAAACCAACATTTGCTATCAAACACCAAGATTCTCCAATACACACCAACAAACACCAATACATACCAACATTCTCCAACACACACCAATATTGTTCAACAAACACCAACATTCACCAGCAGTCCAACAAACACAAACATTCCCAACAACCACAAACAAGTATAACACTCAAACCCAACATTCACGTAATGCCACAGCACTCTGATTCACCAACATACACAAATGTTCTCCATTAACCATCAAAATTCAATCCAGTCCAATACACACCAATATTCTCCAACATGCAGCATTAAACACCAAAATTTTCCAATACACACAAACACACCAACACATACCAACATTCCCAACACACACCAATATTCTTAAACAAACACTAGCATTCTCCAATACAAAACAAACATCAACATAAAACAATATTCTCACACATTCTCCATCACACACCAATATTCTCCAGCAAACAAAACCTTTCCATCACACAAAAACTTTCAACTTCAAACACCATCTTTTTCTAACCAACACCAACATTCGCCGTTAAACACCAAAATTCTCCAATTCACGCCAACACACACCAATATTCTCCAACACACGCCAATATTCTTAAACAAACACTAGCATTCTCCAATACAGAACAAACATCAACATAAAACAATATTCTCTATAAAACCCCAAAATGCTCCAGCAAACAATAAAATTTAACAGGATTCACCAACATTCTCCAACATGCACCAGCATCTGGCTTTCAGAAGTTCCTAATAGGCCAGTGACAATCACACACACACATATGGCACCCCAACCCAACATTCAGGCGCTGCCCACTGTGCTCTTATACACCAACATTCTCCAACATACACTCTTTGACATACACCAACATTCTCCAACATACACTCTTTGACATACACCAACATTCTCCAGCATACACTCTTTGACATACATCAACTTTCTTCATCAAACATCAACATTTACCTACATTTACCAACATTCTCCAACAAACATCAGCTTTCTCCAACAAACACCATCAAACACCAAGACTAATACTTCTTCACCAAATACCAACATTCTCGATTAAACACCAATGTTTTCCAATACACACCAACATTCTCCATCAAACAGCAACAAACATTAACACATCATCAAACACCAACGAACACCAACATTCTCCATTGAACCCCAACAAACTGCAATATTATCCAACATACAAAAACATTTGGCTTTTTAGAAAGACCAAGAGCAAAGCCTGACAAGCCAAATGAACCAACATGAATGAGGCAGAACATTCTATAAACTTCTCAACTATCACGCACAGGTATGATACATCACCCCAACGTTTATTTGACGCCCATTGAGCTCTGATACTCAAGAAGAAGAAGAAGGTGCTTGTCTGGTTTGATGGTTCCTCTAATCATAGCAAAAACAGATTTATGATATTTCTTTTGGCTGCTATCTTGTAGACACAGGCCTACACTTATTCACAGACACACATACAAAACAAACAATGCTGTGCCAGAGCATAAAAAGCATGCACACATTTGTCAGCAGCGCAGTCCTATATCGGAGCTCCATGTGGAGATGTGGCCAGGCTGATATGATAGCTGAGTGATATATGACTCTTCCAGCCAAACCTCTGGGACAGCAGCAAATCAAAACTCAACCTGCTCTTGGCCTCCCTGACGACGCACAATGCCGTTGGGGCACGTTCTCCTGTGATATCTAAGGACTATATACTCTTAACGTAGCAGAAAAGTTTGCACAGAATCCAGAGAATCCATGGACTAGACCTAAACCTTTCTGAAAATCCAAAAACCCAGACACATACAAACACATGGTTCTATAAACATGATCCAAAACAGTTCCCAAATCTCCATCTTCTGACTGTGGTGATTTGTTCGTTATTATTTTGGCACAATTGTTCGATAACGTCTTGCTTCAATTAATACAATATGGTTTGTGTGGTATTTGTGTGGTAGTGATAGACGATTACAGGGATCAAGGACCTCTATGGTTGGATTCCAGCAAAGTTTCACTCCTCAAACACACCTGATTCAACTTATCGGTTCATGACCAGGTTTAGTAGGTGTGTTGGAGCAGGAAAATCACCAATCCTGCTGCACACCGACCACAGGACCACAGATGGTCAAACCTGACCGAAACGGTTATTGCAACCACATGTAGAACCAACAAAATAAATGATTTTAACCCTACGATGCTTTTTGGACCCTGAGCTCTGTTTGGAAGGTATGGAGACTGTGCAAGGGTGAATGCTGTATAAAGTGAAGCTCCTGGGTGGGATTGCGACTCGTGTACTGCTGGAATTCTGATATTTTGGCTCAATAAAGCACTGTACGTTAATGGCTTCCAGATGGGTGAGTCCTGTTCACTGAGCCTGGACGCTGGGTGACATCCTCCCCCCCCCCCTACGTTCGGTTGGTTAAATATTGCAGAAGCAGGTTTTGGCACCAACATTCTCCTCCTGGGCTTTGCTGCCATTACTCAATGCCTGTCAAAAGTCATCCAGTCCGATCAGATGAGCCACCTTCGGCCTCTCTTTATTGCCGTGTTTAAAAGTTTAAAAACTTAAGGGTACAGTTCGGTTGGAATGGACCCTGAGATTCAGAACGCTATTGAAGAGGAATGCGTCTGACCTCTTTTCTTCTTGTGGTGTATTAGCGGTTGACGCTAATAAATTTGGCTGTTTTGTCTGTTTGATGCTACTGACAGATTGTTGATTCACAACCAGCACACCCTCCGTTTTGACTGATGACTAAAACATGTTTTTGGCATTCTCTCCTCCTCTTCCTGTCAGCAGGCACACACATACATGGAATCATGTTATTTATCCTCCTTTCAGTTAGGCAAAGCACACACCAAAGGATTTTAGCCAGGATATTCCAGAGTCCCAGACATATTTTAAAGATCATCAGCGTACATTCATCACTGACATTTGGTTAATGTGAGATGGTCAGAGACTCTTGTGAGAATATCGAATTGGTCTGATTTTATATCCAGTATTTAGTCTTGGCTCCCGAAATGTGTGCTATGTAGCAACCTTGGGATGTGTGTGTAATCCCCTGTGTGTGTGATTCCTCATACTTTGTAAATCGTTGAGCATGTGCACTGCTAGGATGGAAAAGAAGTCGTTAAACGTGTGATGCCTTCCGCTGCGGCAACACGGTCTCACGATTGCAACTTTGGAAGAATTTGCACAATCCAATTTGTATAGAGGTTAAGGTTGGGATGAGGGGCGGAGTTAGCACTTGTGGCTCGTTCATATGAAATTTGATAAAGTTCCTCTCGCTTCTTGGAATTCCATGGGAGATTGGGTTGGCTGATGGGATTTTGAAATTCCTTTATTCTGTGCTCTAGCTTTTGTATAGCAAAATCATAGTTCTATCACAATCAACTAATTGCAAGACCCATCAAGTGAAACCACCTTTAACATACTCTTTTAATCATACTTAGGTTTTAGTCAATAATGTATTCGTCCTCATTCTCCTGAACCTTTTCCCATCATTTCAACATTTCCAACAAATCGACAGTTTTGCATTGAACTCAAGCCCACATTTGAGTACAATGTCGTTGTTAAGATGATTAAGAAGAGAGTAGAACAGGTGATCATCTGAAAGCACGAGGTCAGTGCTGTATGGCTGTATCAGAAGAATTTCCCAGCCAAGCTCTTGAATCTCCAGTTTGGTGTGATTTGTAACCCTATATAACTCAATTTGACTCTCCATCATTGTTTTGTTTTTCCAAACCAGACAATCAAAAAAGAAAAAATGCTTTAAAATGCTAGGAAAATTGCACTGTGTGCATTTGTCCCATAGGTCGGGACAAATTCCCTACTAAAACATGCCAGGACTTATTAGACGACCCAATACTTCAGTAGATCTTTCCAGCCAGGGGTCAACAGCTCTGGTTTCACACACACTCTGTTCTTCTCTTCTGGACCTCTTTTCTTCCATCCAAAAGCGAAAAGATCAAGAAGTTTCCACTCCGTTCCCCAAACCTGGCTAAACCCAGCATCACAGCTCCATCTGAAACCTTGGTCCGGGGTAAGACCCAGGCGCGAAATCACGACTTTCACCATCCAAATAGCGATCCCAGAACACCTCTGAAAAAAGGAACAAGAAGAGGAAAGAGGTGAAAAAGAAGAAAACAGAGCCTCTGTTCTTGGACCGTTTCTGAGATTGAGTTTCACAAGACGTCTGAACCCGGAGGACCGTCCATTGGCCCACATGGAGGAGTTTGGGACTGCGAACAATAAGGGAAAACCCGTGCGTAGTCCATTAATTTAACTTTTTTTCTTCCTTTTTCAATAAGTAAACTTTAAGTATTCATGAAATGAGCACTAAAGCCCCTTTAACTGTGTTTTCGCAGCTGGCTGCGGCTCTCTCCCCCTCCATTTTTGCCAATAAAGCTCCTTCCTGAGTGAACATTAACATGGGAAGTGAGTAACATCATACTTGGCAGCGCAGATTTGCCCTTAAACACTTCGGGAAGTGAGCGATTCGCCCTTTAGGCCAGTTCAGGCTGGGCTCGCTCACTGCAATGGTAGCCTTCAATGCTGACATATGGGCTTTTAATCAGATTCTTCTCTTACCTCCTACCTCTCCATCTCTCGTTCACTGAAGGAGTCTCTCTCTCTCCCTCTCTCTATTTCCATGTGTGTGTGTGGATGAGGAGAGGTTTCTGGTTCATGATTCATGGCTCTGAGTGTTAACAGTCGTGTAAAACACCAATGGAGTTATTCAGACACCCAATGCTTATTCACTCTCTCTCACACACACACACCCATACACACATTCCCATCTGGATGCAGCACTGTTATGAAAGAAAACACTCTGGTGAGTGAGAATGGAATAAAGTAAATACATTAAACATTTGACATTTTAAAAATATTCATACTGGTTCATAGTGAGACACTGCTTTGGTTTCCAATAACTCAGATACCAATATTAACAAAATAGATAAGAGCCATATAAACAGATGGAGAATAATATATTTTATAATATCTGCTGTCAATCAAATCATATAAGAAATTAAATGTTAAAGTGTGTGAGTCCACAACCTGAAAGTTCTTCTGCATGTCCGCACTTTGGTGACGTCAACAAAATGCGGACTTGAGCTAGTCCTCAAGGGTGCATGGGTGTAAAGACCAAGTATTTGGGACACATCATCTGTTAGACCTGGACCTAAAAGTCCACGACGTGAGAGTGTGTGAGGCCAGGATCTGGGAGTGTGTGCATCCATGACCTGAGAGTGTGTGAGTCCTAGACCTAAGAGTATGTGTCCTGGACGTGAAAGTGTGTAAGTCCACAACGTGAGTGTGTGTGAGTCCAGGATCTGAGAGTGAGAGTCCAGAACCTGAAATTGTGTGAGTCCTGGACCTGGACGTGTGCACAAGTCTGTGACCTGAGAGTGTGTGAGTCCTGGACCTGAGCGTGTGTGCATCCAGAAACTGAGAGTGTGTAAGTCCACAACCTGAGAGTGTGTGAGTCCACAATGTGAGCGTGTGTGAGTTTTGGACCTGAGAGTGTGTGACTCCACAACCTAAGGGTGAGTCCAGGACCTGAGAGTGTGTGAGTCCTGGACCTGAGACTGTGTGAGTCCTGGACCTGAGACTGTGTGAATCCTGGACCTGAGACTGTGTGAGTCCTGGACCAGAGATTGTTTGAGACAACAACCTGAGAGTGTGTGAGTGCATAACCTAACAGTGTGAGAGTCCCGGTCAGAGTGTGTGAGAGTCCTGGACCTGAGAGTGTGTAAGTGCATGATCTGAGATTGTGTGAGACCAGAAGCTGAGTGTGTGTAAGTCATATAAGACATTTTATCATTTGAAAATGTAAAAAAAAAAAAAAACAGTTGAAACAAAAAATATTATTTTTACTCTGACGCCTGCCTTTCTTCATGCAGCCTTGCTGGGACTTTTCCATCAAAATAAGAGATGACAAAGTCAAATAAATATCCAGAGAATTCTTTGAGAGTTTGCGTTTGAGATTCTCTGAGAGCAGAGAATGTTTTTATTGTTTGCTTTTTTTTTTTAAATGTGTCATTATACTCGATCTGAGGGCTACTTCATATGTTCAAAAAATAAGCACTGGTATGTAAACATTCCCATTATTGAGGAAATAACTACCAAGCATTTAAAATGATGCTATTAAGAATACTTGGTTTTAATTAGAAAGGTTACTGAAAAAGTCAAACATGAGGTGAGGAAATTCAAAATGTAATTAAATGTATTGATAAAATTCACGCAAAAGCAGAGCAGAGGAACTGTAAGTCCGTTGTTGCTGTTTGACCCCTCAACCTCTGCACAACAGGTTAAGGTCTTGTCATAATTCTCAAAAAGAAGAAAAATAAATCACCATTATTCTAACTAATGTCTTCCATCAGCATGAAGTAAACATCTTTTTACTTTAACTCAGTTTAAAGGTGTAGAAGCTAAATACTGTAGCCACTATTTAAATTTGTTATGCCATTTAAAGGCCCAAAATGTCACTTATATTATAGTATGAGCAGGTTGTTACATAATGGGCTTGGTGCAGGAGGCCCAAAAGGTGATATGACATAAAATGT
>JAOUQW010000023.1:9230340-9245623 GCA_028565825.1 Olivaichthys viedmensis
ATAGTGTTAATGTCTTCATTATTATTCTAAACTAGTAGAAAATAATACAAATGAAAAAAGCCCTTCTATGAGCAGGTGTGTCCAAACTTTTGACTGAACAGCCATTAAGTGACATTGAACATTTAAGTAAATGAAATTTCTGTCCGCCCTGTGGACTGTGAAAGAAACTGCAAAGAAATACAGAACAATAAACAATGCACTATGGCAAAAACAGGCCAAAGCTTGTCATCTACAGCAAGTTTTAGCGATAGTGTCTAAGTTACAACTCTACTAAATATTACTATTACGCGACAAAACGGTTACAAATAGATTATAGATTAATGCCTTTGATGAGAAACATTATTCAAATCTAAGGGTACAGCAATATGAAAATATATGATTGTGGAATCTAATTATCAAATAATTACGAAATAATCAGCTGAGATAATCACGATTGGGTGATAATGTAATCATTGTGACGGGCCTAGCCGAAACGTGGTGAAAAACTGTAACGGGTACGTGTTTGACAGGGAAAATACTAAATTAAGCATAAATTCAGTGTCCTATGACAGGATTTTTTATCACATGCCTCTCCTACAAAAGAAAGAAGAAGATAAATCAGTGTGAAAAGCAGGACAGGAAGAGACGAGAACCTTCGTTTCATTCTAGAAAATAACGTAAAGTCTGTATTTAATGAGAAACTACAGCTCATTAATAGTGTTGTGTGATCAGTCGCTTCGTTTCTGCGCCGTCGTCGTTGGATGTTGTTCGCCGTAGAAATCAGCCGAGACAGAAGAATGAGAAGAAAGGGCCCAAAATGAATCAGCGCTCTGCGGATTCTGTCCGTTCCGTTTTTGTCACTCTGTCAATCAGTCAATGATAGAAAGGAAAAGTCAAAGACGTCAAACAAAAGAAAAAAAAGGACACAATTTGCAGGAACTTGCAGGAAATTACATCATTACGTCAAGCATATTTATTGCAAAACGTCAATTTGATGAAAACAAGCAGCTGGCAAGTTCGCGAACATTTTTTTAAACACGTTTTCATTTTATCACTTGCATTACTTGCATAAAATTGATGGAAACGTGGCTAATGATGGTCTATAATATTAACAATATTGATGACAATGGACCCCCTAAGAACCCTTCCCATGTTCGTGGAGCCTCCTGATGGCAGATGTGTGTGCACAGGTGGGAGTGGAAACAAGAGATGGAGGGAACGGGGCGCCGCTTACATCAGCGTTTTGGTTCAAATGTACAAAAAATTCTTACATTTTTCTTTTACCTTGTTACTCAAAATAACCTGACGATAATCTCTGAAATATAAATCCCAGAGCAGCTTTGGCCCAATTCCTGATGAATCCTAAACTTTCAGAAGCATATCTGATCTCAGTTTTCCACCTAAAGACGTTCTTCTGAATACCAGCTCAACACCTGACACCGTGCTAGCTGACGTGTACTCGACTAGCGCTCGGTGATGGCTCGTTGGCAGAAAAAGTAAGTGAAAAGTGAAGTCAGATCACAACACAGCTGACATTCGCACATTTTATTTCAGGTGTAATGGCAGGTCTTTAAACGTGTTCATTCAGTGTGCTCACTCTTCCAATTTTAACACCAGATTCAACCTTATAAACCCTTTTCTGAAAAATGATTTGAAAGCGAGAATCATCATTTCTAAACGACGCAAATTTTTTATGAATGCTAATGAGCGTGAGCGATTTCTTTGAACTTCATGCCAGTGCATCCTGTTTACTTCCTGGTTTCCTTTCAGCGCTGCCTTGACTCAGCCCCTTGATCATTGCTCAGACCTGTTCCTCGTGATTACACCGTGTTGGATTCCAGGGAGAATTCTGGAGTGGATGGGAAAAGTTTCCATTGTTCCAAATTTCCATTTCATTTCATAAAGGGAAATCCTTATCAGAGTTAAAGTACAATTTAGTTTTGAATCATCATGTAATTGTATTATATGTAATTGTTTACATTTTAAATAAATGTAAATTATTTCAGAACTTTATTACCTTGGACACATGACATGTTCGTGTTGGCAGCCATATTGACTTCCACGTTTGTGCGACTCTTATTTCAGTGAAGTTTACCCAGATCACATTGTTAACACCCCCAGTTATGGACTCAACATGCTTCAGGAAGACTCCGCTTTGTGCTAAACACTCGTATCAGCACATAATCCACTTTTGACGGATTGATGTCCGCCAGTGTAATCAAAGGTGCCTTTACTTCTGATAAAGATTAATGCTGTTAAGTTCTGCTCTGCTAACTAGGAAGGAGTTTGCTTTACTACTCTGGCAGGCTGAACAGAGTGCTGTAATATTACCGTCCAGGCACAATGACCAATCAGAGTGCAGCTGATGTCAGTGGCACTTTTCAAGAGGGGAAAGTAAAAAAAAGTACATGGAAAAATAAACTGAAAAGAAATTGAAAAAGTTAAAAAAGAATGTACAACCAAACGAAAACTAGGAAGTAAAAATAAGAACGGAAAAGTAAATTAAAAAGAAAAAGAAAGGAAAAGATGATATAAAAATAGAAATAAAAGATAGACAATAGAAAAAGAAATAGATGAAAGAAAAGAAAAAAATGGAAAAGTAACTAAATATAATTATGAGGTGATATATAATATAAATGTAATAATATAATAGTTTATTTTGTCCATTAATTGATTCTCAAATTAATTTGCAATTCAGTCCATTCATGACCATTTTTATTGATCTAGTTCTGAATTAATTGACACTTTTTTATTTTCTTCTTTAACTAATTGTTATTTAGGAAAAGGAGAAGGAAAATGGACAAGTAAATAAAAAAGAAAAAGAAAAGAAAACAGAAAGAAATGAAAAAGTATTTTATTGTGTGCATTAATAGAGATCAAATGAATTTACAATTTTGTTAATTAATTGTCATATTTATTTATTTATTTCTGAATTAATCTACACTTTATTTTTTTTTATTTTATTTTTTTAAATGTATTTTCTTTTTGATTTTCTGATTGCTTTACTAATAACTTTTTTTAATATCTTACCACCACACAAACTTACACACAGCTCAAATTTTGCTTCCGAGGCTAGCGGGGCTTTTTTCGGCCAGTTTACGGGTGTGATCTGTTTAGAATGTTGTTGGACATCGGCCATGTTAAGAAGATAATGTTAACAAAATCTCAAAAAATCTGATTTGAGCAGTAAATTTCAGAATCAAGCACTATATTGTGTACAAAGCCAGAGCATTAAGTGATTAACTGTTGCCCAGTTTTTAGTATCAGCGCACATTATCCAGACAGTGGAACCCCTCGATTGTTAAGACTTGATAGTCTACGGGACAAATATACACCACTGCGAACTGGGAGGCGGGGTTTTACGTCTTGTCAATCAAAAGCAGGCTTCTATAACTGCAATTCCAGTTCTTGGTTGGAAATGATTAATTAGGCAGAATCAACAAATAATAAACATCTGAGACAGGATCTTGGCATTAGCCACACTTAGGCTAGGCACGACCTCGGCGCGAGGAGCGTCTTTACACCAGCGGAGGCAGCCGAACGTCGGAAGCGCAGCAGGAAGACGTGAAGGAACAGGCTGTCTTCCCTTCTTCCTTTCACAATCGCTTTTTCTCGCACTCGGCAAAGGCGGCGCGGCCTGTTAATCTGTTTGCACGTTTGCGGCGCTAACAATGTGTTGACAACACGCTGACATCACACAGATGTCAGACACATCTGCCTCCTCCGCCTGATGAATATTAATCAGAGCCATGCACACACACACACACACACACACACTCCCGTCTCCTCACATTCACACCAGGCCTCTCGCTCTTTGCTTCTGTCTCCGCTGCTCGTTTCATCCAGCTTTCTTTGTCTCGCTCTTTTCCTGTCTCTCTGTATCATCCTCTCATTGTCCTCAGATCTCGTCGCATCATAAATCGGCAACGTTTACACAGATTCCGGCGGATCTCAGCGGACCAAACCACTTCCTTTCCATCCCACCCATAAAGGCCTCTTACTCAAATTGCCAACGGGAAATCCTTACACGCTTGTCGACATCGGGAAATTTTCCCTGCAAATATATGGCCACATATTTGCGGTCTGGACTCCGTTTCTGTGAAATCGACCACTGCGAGACGTTTGGTTTTTTTTCTCCCCAAAAGATCATCCGGGTTGAAGGAGAAACCAAGAATTATGAGTGCTTCCATATAATCTTAATTTATAGATTAGTTTCACTCATAAAAGATGATCAATTATCAAATACCTTGTATTTAGACTCATCTGTTGCTCTGCACAATGTATTAGCCCCCCTCTACCTTGACTATCAATGGAAAAGGACCACTGCTGAGCAGATACGATTTGGGTGATGGTTCATTCTCAGTACAGCAGGGACACTAGTATGGTAGTGTGTGTTTGTCACCTCGTAGGTCCTCAGTTAGAGCCTAAAGCTAATCTTTTTCCACGAACAGTGTGTGTTAATCATCATCTAGCCTTCATCACGGTCAGTTTCTGAGATTTGTGGTTGGCGAACCCCAGCAGTGACATTAAGTGACACCCTGGTGTGTATATACTACATACAGTACTACGTATTGTCAGTACTTTTATAACACTGACCAACTCCATTGTCACTCCCAATAACAGGTAGCTGATTGGACGTTAAAATTGATCAATTTAATTTTTGTGCCAACTGTTTCTTTTGTCCTTCTTTTGTTCATGTTTATAGATGACAGTAAGTCACACTGTGTCCTAAACCACATCAGCTTATACCACAGCGCTGTTGAATTCCCGATTCTGATTGGTGGTCAGGTGTTGATGAATTTTCTATAACAGCAGCTCTGACAGTAGTGCCGGCTGCAAAGCGAATCACAGGTTTATATTCATGCGCTCATTCTAATACGTTATCGTTTCTGTAGTAACAACTCATTCACAGGGACTTGTACGGCGGACGCTCACGTCATTTAAGCCTAACAAAAAACGGATTAATAAAAGTGTTGTTATTTAACGAAGAAAAACGTATAATGGTTGCTATGGTGACGCGTTCTTTATGGAGAAGGTCAATTGAACATTTATGGAAGGAGACTCCGGTGTCAGCGCTTTGTAACAGTCAGAGGTAAAGCTGTTCCTTGAAGTTTTCCGCCTTGGGAAAGTCTTCAGGACAGAGGAGTTTGTGCTTTGTGGTTTATCAGGAACACGACAAGCTGCATTTTTCTCTTATTAACTTAAAGAGAGAGGCTGGTGAGGGAACGACTGTTTATAGCTGTTATAACGTAAGTGAGAACACTAACTTGTTTCAGACGTTCCACAACATTAAATGTGACTATAAACGGATAAAAAGTGCGACGTGTCTTTTTTAATCAATAAAAATGTGTAATTGTTGACAAACTGCTGTGGTATAAGCGGAATAAAACATTTGGGGACGTGCTGTTATAGGAACGTGACGTGTTGTATTCCTAATTTAATGCATACACCACCAAAGATCTTGGTTTAGCAAAGTAAGCTAAAATTACATCACACCAAGCTGTTTTGGTGATTGATTATTTATCAAGACAGTGAGTGATTACATAGATGGTGCAGGACGTACATTTAGTTTCATTACCAGTACCACATTTATGATACAACATGATATGGTGTTTCTCTTGTTAGTTTTCTGGACACTGTTTTAAGCTTAGGGTTGGACTTGGCAGGTCAATGAAATGCTTTGCATGCCAAAAGGATCACAGTACACCTGTCATAGTATGATTCTAGATTGAATATGACAATTAAAATGTCATCTAAAACAAAAAAACAGCCACGGTTCAAGTGCACCTCCTTTGCCAAGTAGTATTTTCACTTGTGTCAAATTTGACAGGGTTGGACTTTCCAGAAAGGTTCATAGAAGGTTCTAGAGCAAGCATGACTACAAATGCCATCTAATGGTCAAAACGATTTAGGGAGTCCCCGATAGGAAATGGCAGTCTTTTTCTGGAGTGTGTCGTGCCCCAGACGAAGAGAAGACATGGTTTGGGTGCACCTTTTTTGCCCCGGGATTAGGCGTAAAGTGACAGAGCTAATTGCCCTAATCGAGAGAGGTTAATTAGGGCGCCTGTGTGTGCAAAGCGAGCAAGGGTGCTATCAAAGCAGCGCCGCTGGTGTGGTGGGGTGACACGGGCTTCACCTCTTTTGCAATTAGGGGCGCCTCTTGCCAAGGCGATAACACGGGGGTTAAATATGCGCTGTGAATGCGAGCAGGGGGGGCGTCTGAGTTGAAAAAGAAGTGAAAAAGCTGAAAATAATGGTGACTCGCTGTGCGATGTGGGGCCGTAGTATGTCCAGAAATTTGCTGCAAAATTGCTCGGATTTCTATGGAATGAGAGCAAATAAGTTACAAGCGTTAACTCCACCCCCACACTAAGCTTAAGCTTTCACAAACCAGGTGGTTTGTGCAAAATCGTACAAATTTGATTGTAGAACTGCATTTGAGTGGGCTCGATTTAGTTGTATTTCATACGAAGGAAGTTGCAAGAAAAGCTACCACCACTAACCTGAACCATTTTGTAAACTTTCCTACGAGCTAACTGCTGGGAATTCTTAAACTTTTGTGCTCAAGTTTGTCCTGGATTCTGGACAAGCGAAAGAGATTTCATTGGATTGAGTTAAAAGTTGTAATTAAAGCTATGAGCAGGGTTCATCACATTTCTATCCATTTTAACTTTATTTATTAACTATATTTAAATCATCCAATCAAATCCACAGCAATTTATATGGGTACCACAACCTACCATCTTTGCGTAAGGAGTCTGGTTATTAGTCTAAAATATTAAAGTAACTTTAATGAAAAAAACGAGGGTGGTGTGGTGGATTTCGTTTGATTTCATATCAAGTTATAAGAAAAGGCACAAACGCTAAGCCCACCCCCAAACCCTAACCTTTGTAACTTTTCATACGAATTGAATCTTGCAAATTTAAAATAAATGCCCTGACTTCTAATTTCAGCTAAAATAATTTTCTTTTTTGAGTATTTTAGTACATTTAAGTGCTTAGACTTTTTTTTTAATTGAATTTCATTAAAGTATTTGGACTTCCACTTTTAATTATACATATACATATACATATATTATATATATATAATCTTTCTCTTGCTAGGATGAATATAAATTTCGTATCACATCAGGTTGCATCGACATGCCTGGAGGCCATCCGCCCCTTTCCAAATGGCAAACGCTCCCCAATTAACAACATGAGACAGATGTGTGTGGATAAAAACGTCTCGACCGCCCCCTCACACACACACACAGCTTTTCCGTTCCAGTACTTTATCTCCGTCTAAAGCAGGTGTGTGTGTGTGTGTGTGTGTGTGTGTGTGTGTGTGAAATGTGCAAACCCTCGTCTCAGGGAGTGCGTGTGAGAGGGGAGAGGTGTGGACGCTGGAGCTGACAGTGAGAGATTTGCGAATTTTGGGAATCTTTTTGTTGCGACTTCCTGCCCGGGCCCCCCTGTGGAGGCAGGCTGCCATCACAAACAATCGCACGGTAAATCGCTCTCGGGGAATTCGCGCCGTCACGCTCTGCCATGATTCATCGCCCATCTTAAATAAAAATCGGAGTGGCCACTTTCCAAGAGCTACATTCCGAGCAGGACTGGATAGCTCTTGTAATCTTCAATCATACTTCAGACATTATTACATGCTTTTTGCAAACATGGAAGAAAGGACCTTTTTCTGGGCCTCGAGTAATTTCATTTGGGTAGATTTGTGTAAAATGCTTGTGGTTTTTTTTTTTCTGTTTCTCAGGATTATTGAGTTCAGTCTTGGCAATAGACCCAAATTGCTGCAGTTCACCAAAAAATCGGAGCCCACAATTTGCGATCCATTTTGAAAGTGGAGTTCAATCTACAGGTGCATTAGAAGATTGGGCAGGGCTAATGGTAGGTTGTGAGAAAGTCTATTAACCCTCAACTGCTCGGCTCTATGCTTGAATTGGTTGTTGGTGTAAATGTAGAATTAATTGTTTTTTTTATTCTGAGGGGAAAAATGACCTGTCCTCCAAATATTACCTCGAGGTAAATTAATTTAGGTGTGCAAGCGAGGGTTAAAGGTACACTTGTTGCTATTACAAATAATGTGGAAATATCTTGGAAACACGATGCAACATAATTGTTGAAACAATATGATCAAAGCAAGTGTGTTGTACACCTGGGGAGGAAAAAGTGCCTGTAAAAATGCAGTTCTGGGCTGAACTTCTTGGTTGTGTTTTTACATCCCTCCTGTCCGTCGTCACGATGTAGCAACGGGACGGAGGACACAGGCGCAAGCCGTTTCAACAATGAACATCTATTCTTACACATAAACTCTACAACACGTAACATCAAACAATCAGGCACAAACTGGACGGAAACAAGAGGGCTTTTTAAACACTTACTAATCACGAGCAGGTGGGGACAATCACTTTACGGGACAGGTGGCAAAAGTCACCATGGCAACCGCCACGCTAGGTCATACGCACAGCCGCGCACGTGACCGTAACCCCCCCACACACGCACACGACTCCCGCTGCGCAGACAGGCACTCAAATGGGGAGGGCCCGTAGGGCCAACGTCCATGTCCGGGTGGTGGCACGGAGGCCGGCACTGCACGTGGGACTGACCACCATCCCCAGCGCAGACATAAAAGCGTTTTCAAACGTATCTGGCGCTGGAGAGTTTTCACAAAGATGCGTTTTTGATTGTCGATAAACGCTGAAAAACTTTTGCGTTTTCTAATGTATGTGTATTAAGTGTGGACGTTACAGCAGTGACGCCGTCGTCTCTAGAGCGAGATTTTTCAGGTTGATGACACATCTTGAAGGTGAAAGTAGATTTTGAAGGAAATCTACAACCGGTTTGGGGTGGATACTTGGTGTAGGGGGGCCAATTCGCCTCTGTTGGGGGCCAAATATTGTATTGTGATCTTCAAATAGCTAACTACCTTCAAGTCATTATTATAATGTAGAAAATACATTGTCCCGGTGACAGACACGACTCTTTGGATAAGAAATATTTTGATTTACTATTGCGTATCTGACAAACAGTTGTACATGTTTGAACTAGAAGAGTCGGAATCGGTTCATCGGAGTGAGGACTCCCAACAGTTGAATGATCTATTTGCGTAATGCATGCTGGATATTTGCGATGCCAGGGCACTGATAAGCGAAAAAAAACACAACAATATAAAATCGCGAAAACGCTGAGGCTGAGAAACACAATACTACAAAACAAAATGCTCCCAAGATAAATGCTAGATACTAAATGTCTGAATATTAGAGTCATTTTGTTAGTATGATTACTATTATTACTATTATTATTTTTATTTCGCCCTTAAGTTTCATCCTTGGATACGTTTACGTCATGTTTTCCAACTTTTTACGCTAATACATCGATTACCGCAAATATCAAGCCGCTTTACGGAGCGCCTCTGATTAAATGAAGCTCATATAAAGCAGAATAAGAAGTAAAATGTTATTTAAGGTGGTAGGAAGTGAATCTTTAGAGAGAAGAACAGGGTGAAGGAAAGAACGAAAAAGCGAGCACAAAGCAGCCTTCTTGTCACTTTTGCCAGGTATGAATTTTTTGGAGATTGATAACACGATAATATTTAGCATTTCGTATGAACGCTAGCAGTGCATTCATTTGGAATGATAAGACCTAATTGACATCAGAATTGGTGTTATGAATACATATCCTCTGCTAACATGCTAAACTTTTCCTTGCCGCTGTGATTTTAAAACCACAGGATTCATTGCTCCTCAAAACGTAGTTCCAGGCCCTGAGGTAAAATCGAGGGTTGATGAGATGTACTGTAGATTAGCCGCATCGTTATCGTTAGCATTTCGAATGAGTGCTAGCAGTGTATTAATTTGTAATGAGGAGACTTTTATAACCTCTGCTAACATGCTAGCTCAAATTGCCACTGTCTGTAACGATTGGACATTTTAAAACCAGAGATAAATATGTTGGGGGGTTATATCAGGGAACTCAAAACTCAGATGCAAATGTGTGTCGGGAACGATACTTTTCTTTTCCCTTTTGCTAGTTATAATGATTATGATGACTAAGGAGTAAATCCGATACACTTCATGGAGGTTAGCAACATTGCCAAAATGGCTGCTGTTCATAAAGGCATACGGCACTCTACTTAAAAATGTCTAATTTTGGAAAACGAATGTAGATTAGCAACATCATAATTGTTAGCATGTTTAATAAGCGCTAACACTGTATTTGTAACAATTTTCCATCAGAATGCCTAATCTCTGCTAGCATGATAGCTTTTTTCTTTTTTAGTTGTTGTCGGGGGTTTTTGTTCGTTTTTATTCATACGAACAGGTTATTGAGTTTAGTTTTGGAAAACAGGCCAAATTGTCTGCTGTTCATAAAATTTGCAATTTTCAACATTATGAATTTTGTACAACGGCTGTAGATTAGCAACATCATCATGATTAGCATGTTTAATAAGCGGCAACACTGACATCAGAATGCCTAGCGTGCTAGTTTATTTAGTGTTTTCTTTTTTCTTTTCTTTTTTAAACATAATCAGATTAGTGAGTTCCCTTTTAGAAAGAGGTTCAAACTGCCACTTTGCATAAAAATTGGCACCCTTAAATTTAGGATATTTTGAAACCAGAGATAAATCTGCTGCAGGAAATTTTTTTTTTAAAAGTTTCTTTATTCTGGGAAGAATTTGTTCCAGAACTCAAGGCAATTAAATGTAGGTGTAAAAAAAACAACAACTTCACGGCACTTTTGCTAGTTGATGATACATATAATGATGCACATTAGCAACAACATAATTATTAGCATTTTGAATGAGTGATTAGACTTAATTGACATCAAAACCTCAGTGATAATTTTATAACATTTGCTAACGTGCTAGCTCAAATTACGGCTGTTGATCAAATTTTGCACATTTCTTGAACTTGGAAATAAATTAAGGATTAATTGTTGCTTTATCCTCTCACGTCGCACCTGCGGCCCGTCGCTAAATCACGTGGGAGGTAAAGTCAGAAGAAACACACGATGTCTACACGCATGACGGATGAATTATGCAGATGCTGTTTTGTCTCAACTTTTTCTTTGTCCCCCTTAAACGTCCTCCGCCGCCGAGGCCCGCGAGGCGTTTCAAATGAAACAACATGTTTTCGGATCAGAGGCAGTCGCTCTGTACTCTGGTTATTAACGTGAAATGATCAGCTCCGTGTCTCCCCGTGTCCTCGAGGGACCGCTGAACAGATTCGAAGGAAAAAGGAAGGAAAAAAAGTGCTCTGGGTGATTTTACGTCCCTCAGGAGGACAAGTGGAAAAAAAACAACAGCGTCGCCAATCTGACCGCGAGCGAAACACACACACGCGCACACACACACACGCGTCCACACTGAGACACCGAGCTCTGTCCCGCTCTCGTCTGAATTAAAACAGACTTTTAATAAGACGCTACTCAAAACTTTTTTGGGTAGAATAAAATAAGAAGTGTTAATAATCGTGAAGTGGATCGAAATGCAGGTTTATTAACAGATTAACACAGAATAAACCTTTTTGCAGGCCTGAGCTCATTTTCACGCATAGCACAGATTAAGACAGGCCCGAACACACATTAAAACACAGATTAAACCTTTAACACAAGCACATATTAACACGGAAATGAACATATTTCAGGACTTCTTAACACAGATTAAACCTTTTTTTTTTCTTTCTTTTTTTAGGACTGAGCTATTTTTTAAGGACTAAATACTAAACCACTTATTCAGGACTGAAAACAGATCAACACGAATTAAACCTTTAACACAGCATAAACATTTTTTTTCAGGACTGAACACAATATAAACCTTTTCAGGGATAAACACAAATTAATGTTAATTAAGCCTTTAACACATAATACCGAAAACATATTAACGTGAATGAAATCTTTAACACAAAGCCTTTTTTCTCAGGACTGAACACATTACCGAACAGATTGCACTTCTTCTTTTTTTTCCCCAAGGCTGACGAAAAATTAAATTAACACTGAATTTATTTTTAGTACCAAACACAGATAAACACAAAGCTATTTAGATTTAGATCCATATAGATAAAGTCAAAGAAATGTTTATTTTATTTTATTTATGTACAGACAGAGTCAGACAGACATACAGACAGTCAGCAGACAGTCAGTCAGACAGACAGAATTGTATTAGTTTTTTTATCACAGATTAAATAAAACCAGGTCCTGGTAGTAGACCCGTATCATGTAACCCTGTTAAAACCCTCTACATGCTCGTACACACTCCACTATGATCTCTCCATGTCTGTCTTTCTTTTACAGAGCTGCTGGCAGACAGAAGATGCTCTCAGACACACACACACACACATACAACTGGGTCTGAGTGAGTGCTGTTGTAATTACTACCACCATCAGCTGCAGTCTCCAGCTCTGTTCCGAGTGTGTGTTCACGCTCCGCCCCCTTGCCTAGCTCAGTGTGTGGCTGTTCTCGTCTCGCTCGCATCCTTCACCTGCACAGGCCCAGCTCTCGTCGTGAATCCCTGAGACAAGGTGGAATGAAAGGTTTGTGCTGTAAAACTAATGTGAATGTAAAATTTACACGAACGGATACACTTTTCTGTTTGATATAGCAAGGACGACTTCATGAAGGAACCGCCCCGGTTTTAAATCGCTAACAATAAATATTCAGTACTCATGACTTAACATCCTGTTGTGTAGGGGGAACGCCAGCAGTCTCATGAAAAGCCAATCAAGATGTCAAGTCGTCAGTTTTAACAGAAGAAGTTACTAGCTAGCTAAGGAGAAAACTGAGGCTAACTTTGAAATGGTGCATCGAAAATGCCTCTTGAGTGTTGATGGAGAACAAGAGTGCGCACTTGAGTCCGTCTCAATTCAGAAGTTTCTAGTCCCCCCCCCAAAAAAAACAACAACGAGTGTAGCTAACCAACTATCTCATCACATTTAGTACTGCGAGGTATAGCCTAGATCTGATCTTTTAGATAACTCTGTTTCCTGGGCTCATGAAAATGACAAAAACATGTTCTCCATTCGCCCCCCCATCCCAATCTGACCCCGTCACCCCCTTCGCTCCAGGCTTTAGGGATTTCGATGAGTTGAATATGATTTTTGGCAGGAGCCCGTGGAAAATGTCAGATGGCAAAAAAAAAACAAAAAAAAAGACGCCTGCGCTCAGGAAGTTCATCATGTTTAATGACAGACTGAGAATGAGCAGTTTGGGGATGTCACACAAGGTTAAACCCCCACACTCCTCCCCATCCTCACACAGATACATACCACCCGCTGCCAAAAAATCCTGAAAAATCAGGTTTGTCTCGCGCATGGTTTCCTGTCGACGGTAAGTAACAGCTAAAACAACAAAAAGAGGAAAAAATTGTTGATCATATGATGTTTGACACACTTGAGGAATCATGAAGACGCTCGAAAGGAAAAACACAAATTATCTGACCAGCGCATGTCAGAGTTGGTAATCGTGTTAATAGTGTGCAATTCGTCGCGATTTAGCTGCTTGCCCCTCTCCTAACCTTAAACTGTAACCTTAGCGTTGGTTCGGCCAAAAACTAAATATACACAATGTTTTTTCTAACCCCAAATGTACCATCTACAAGGCTAATGTAGCTAACAAGTAAGAGAAGTTTATAGCCACCAGTTTAGCATCATGCCAACTGCATACCTAAATTGTTACACCATCGCGTAACGATAAAAAAAAAGACGTCATTGAGCTAAAAACAGTCGTAGCTCAAAATAGTAGCCGAATCACTTTCGTCCCCAGCACATAGTTTGGTGTTACTCCGAATAAGCATCAGACTCAGGCAGGAGGCATGGCCTAAAGTTTGAAGGTGGAATCGTACGTTAGAAGTGATTCGGTTGATTATATAGTTCACATTTGATTTGTGTATGTATTTTTGTATTCTTTTTAAGTGTATTTAATTATTTATATTTTTATTAATAAATGACATGT
Source organism: Olivaichthys viedmensis (assembly GCA_028565825.1). Taxonomy (NCBI): domain Eukaryota; kingdom Metazoa; phylum Chordata; class Actinopteri; order Siluriformes; family Diplomystidae; genus Olivaichthys; species Olivaichthys viedmensis. The sequence continues at coordinate 9,244,265 of JAOUQW010000023.1, forward strand.
ACACACAAGATTTGCCAGTTACAAAAAAAGTGTCAGTGTAAGTGACAAACATGTCATTATTATTTTTATTTTTTATATATCAACTATAAACAACCAACACCCCCCTTTCCAGTAAAAGAAACAAAAAAGAAATTTACATAAAATAATGTTGAAAAAAAGGGAGTGTGTGTGTGTGTATACATATATATAATGAAATAATTAAACAGGCGACAATTGAGAAACGTTTTTTTTTAAACGAATGAAGGGCTGCCAGCACCTGTAAAACTGATCAGCAGATCGTATTTAATTTTAATATATACTTGGGTCACACTTCAGTATAAGTGTGGTCACATATTAGGAATAAGTTCATAGCTAATAAATGCATATAAGTATTGAATATAGTCATTTGGCAACACGAGCAGCTTATTAGTGCTTTATTTAGGGTTCTCATATTCTTTTTATATATTATATATTGTAGCTGTTACCTCCTTCTCCTCAATAACTACTGTTTCTATAAATGTGTGGGATAATTAATGATTCGTAAAAAAAGATCGTAACACTCATAACACACATAAAGAGATAAAATGACGGCTCTTAATTGTATGTGTTCAGTTCATAAAGCTCTATTTTACAGTGCGAACTCCAAAGTACTGGATCGTTCTGTCAGGTAAAAAGATGGTACGTACCAAAACAGTCGAACTCAATTACACTAAAAACAAAATTGCCTGACAGGTTTTGGGTATTAAAGACATTAGAGACATTACCACAAAAAAAAAAAATCATCAATGAAATGGTGTGTAATTCTGATAGATTTCAATTTCATATGAGTGTTTCTCAAAATACATTAAGGGTCAGATACATTTTCTGAAACAGTAGTTATTAAAGAGAAGCAGGTCACACCTACAATATAAGGTAAGAATATAAGAACGTTAAAAAAACAACACTAATAAGCTGCTAATGTTGCCAAATAACTGGTGTATTCACCACTTATTAGCTATGACTTAATGTCTAACATGTGACAAATGGTATTACTGAGCCAAACTATATCTTTTGCGGGAAGTATGTGATGACTGGAGGTTATAAGCTTCTCTTACTGGTTTGCTACATTAGCCTCGTAGCTCCAAAACATGTCCTGGCTGATAGACTACATTTGGGGTAAAAAGAAAAGAAAAAAACTGTACATTTCATTTTTGGCTGTTTCTTTAATCCGCTTATGCTTAGGTCAAAAGGACCCATTTAGAATTTACACCTAAAAGTGGAAATGTACTGTCTTTCCTTTAACATTATTTATATCGCTAATGAGAGAGATGCAGATGAGATATACTGGGTACATAGATATATATTAATACAGTGGCTTGCAAAAGTATCAGCTTTTTGCGC
>JAOUQW010000023.1:9245723-9255827 GCA_028565825.1 Olivaichthys viedmensis
TCTGATGGTGAGCTCACTTTTGCTCTGTGTCTGATCGTGCTTTGGATACGACTGATCCAGTTTCAGCAAAGCGTTTTAAAGTGCCGTACAGCGGCAACGAATACATTCCAAGATTTTCAATGTGGTCTCAGACTTTTGGACCCCACTGTATATATATTAATCTGCACATTCTAATATGTTTGGCTTCTAAAGTAACAACTAATTCACAGGGACTTCACATTTTGATAATGTAAGCCTAACAAACAGATTTAAAAAAAGTGTTGTTATTAAAAAAGAAAAGCGTATAATCATTGCTGTGGTGAAGCTTTCGGTAAGAAAGAACGTTTATTTAACATTTATGGAAGGAGACTCCAGTGTCAGCGCTTTGTAACAGTCAAATATAAAACTGTTCCTTTACGTTTTGGGGCACAGGGAAAGTCTTCAGGGCAGATGACTTTGAGCTTGGTGGTTTCTCAGTAACGAGACAAACTATTTATTTGTCTGAGCAGAGACTAACTTGTTTCACAGACGTTCCACAAAATAGAAAGTAACTCCAGGACGTGCTGCTATAGGAAAATAAATCAACGATGGGATGGTGTGATGCCGTTACCACCCCAGTCCCGGAGTGTTTTATTGCTTACATGTCACCCCCCAAATTTTCAACCAAAAAGTACTTTTTGCCTCTACTTAAGTATACATATTACAGAAAATATGTCTTTTTGCAACTACTTGACAGATACTTTTACCTCCATTATTTCTATCCAAGTAGGAATGAAACCATGAAATGCCCTTATAACGTGCATGTTTTTTTACTCACACTTTTATCTGAGTGTGGTATGACTCTACCTACCTTTGATCTATTCACACCCACTGCCTTTATGGGAACTACCTCAAAATTAAACAGAAGAATTCACAACTATTCCCAGAACACCACCACCACCCGCATGTATGTGCAGGTACAATTTCCAGAGAATTTGGCCTTTGCCAAGTTTGCCACTATGGTCCCCTGTTTATCTCAAGTAGATGCGGATTCCAGTATAATTCAGATTAACATTTAAGATTAATATACACTATATGTCTTTGGTGAAAATGTATTTAACCCATGTTAAACACACTTGTGGATTGGCAGCACTCCCTCATGAGCGTGTGTGTGCGCGGTCTTGAGTGACAGTGTGTAAGGTTGTGTGTGTTTACGTGTAACTGATGCTGATAAAATGACTCTACAATAGTCACCTCAGCTCAGAAATTACTGACACAGATATACAGAGATGACATTGTAAAATAATTTATACCCATCTGTTCTAAATATTAGATTTATATGGGCTGTTTAATTACAAGTGACACAAATGTTTTGGTAGAAGGATTTACAATAGGCTTCACACAACAAGCGCTAAGATCAAACTGAAGAGGTTAAATGCTAACATCTAACTCCATCAAGAGAACTAATTTGGCACTACAGGCTCAGTGGGAACATTATACACTTTTCAAATTTTTTATGACATTATGACACTATTAAATGCTTCTGTTTTCTACCAAATGTTATTTAGTCCACTTATAATGGACAAATCAAGGATTCTAACTTCAAAACAAACCTGTACAAACCCTGTGTCTCTTATAGGGGTGTGACAAAATACAGTCATTGCAAACTAAAATTTCAGTAAAGTCAAAATTAATTATTGGTCAGCAAATATTTCAAAGAAATTCAAAAACTGAAAAATGCTGCGTGCGTAAGTATTCAACCCCTACACATTGGGATTTGGTAGAGCCACTTTTTGCTTCAATAACAGCTTTAAGTCTTTTGGGGTAAGTATCGACCAGCTTTTTACACTGTTCAAAAGTAATTTTTGCCCATTCTTCTTGGCAGATTTGCTCCAGGTTCTTCAGGTTGGTTGGATGTCGTTTGTTGACTGCAATTTTCAAACAGTGCCACAGATTCTCGATGGGATTCAGATCTGGACTTTGACTTGGCTGTAGAACTGTAGAACAATTGCCTTTTTGTTTTTTAATCACTCCTGTGTTGCTTTGGCCTTGTGCCCCTGCTGAAAGGTGAAGTTTCTCCCAAGCTTTAGTTTTTTTGCAGACTGAACCAGGTTCTCTTGTAATATCTCCCTGTATTTTGCTCCATCCATTCTCCCCTCAAGATGCCCAGTTCCTGAGGATGAAAAGCACCCACAGAGCATGATGCTGCCACCTCCATACTTCACTGTAGGAATGCTGTTAATTGAGGTATGGCCTGGGCTAGGTTTGCGCAACACATAGCGCTTTGAAATTTGCCCAAATATCTCTATCTTGGTCTCATCAGACCAAAAAACCTTGTCCCACATCTTTGCTGGATCACTCTTGTGCTTTCTGGCAAACTCCAGATGTGCTTTCATATGGCTCTTCTTGAGTAATGGCTTATTTCTAGCCACCCTCCCATACAGTCCAGAATTATGCAGAGCTTATTGAAATGGTTGACTGGTGCACCATCACTCCACTCTCAGCCACTGACCTCTGGAACTCCTTCAGAGTGACTGTGACTCACGGTGGTTTCCCTCACCAGTCTCTGTCTTGTTTGGGCGCTGAGTTTTGTGGGACGGCCTTGTCTAGGTAGTGCTTGGATGGTGTGATGCAGCTTCCACTTCTTCACTATTGATCTAACAGTGCTTACTGGGCTATCCAACCTCTTAGATATTATTTTGTACCCTATTCCTAATTCATGAATTTATTTTACCTTATCTTTAACTTCCTTAGAATGCTCTTAAGTCTTCATTTTCACTTCTTTCCCTCAGATGGATAGTCTCAATGACAGTTCAACTGAGGGGGGTTTTATCAAGAAAATGTAAGTTGTTTTAATGTTTCATAGGTGGAGGCCAATTGTAAGACAATTGTATCCTCATTAAGGCAATATTTTTCATCTGTGTATTTTTCATCTGGAGCTTACATGGTACAGGGGTCGAATACTTTTACAAGCAGCATTTTTCAGTTTTTGATTTTCTTTGAAAGATTTCAAAGAAACCAATAATTAATAATAAGACCAATAATTAATTTTAACTTTGAGAATTCACTGTAAGAGAATATGAGTTTGCAATAAAAAATAGGGGGGGGGGGGTTGAAGACTTTTGCAAGCAACTTTATATATACATATGGGTGACAAATTAAAGGAAAAACAACATAAAGTGTCTTTGGCTACCATGAGCCGCCAGAACAGCTTCAATGCGCCTTGGCATAGATTCTACAAGTCTCTGGAACTGTACTGGAGGGATGGAACACCATTCTTCCAAAAGATATTCCCTCAATTGGTGTTTTGATGATGGTGGTGGAGAGCGTTGTCCACCCACATATATGATATAACTTTTTAAACAGCATCAGTTTCTAATATCACTCCCCATATTAATATATTATTTCAGCTGTGATCGATACATTCCTCTTTATTTAGGCATCTCTGGCTAATCACACGCTTGCCATTTTTATACACTGCCCACACACTCTCTAGCTGACTCGCAATAACGTAGGTGTCTTTCTGCTAAAGGAAAAGCAGAAAGGCCTCCAGTAGGCACTATCGAGGTTCACTGAGACAGAGAGTGTGAGAAAGCAAGAGAGACAGTGTGTGGTCATTATTCTGCTTTTGTATACCTCTTCTCTTCCTTACTACTTTGTGACTGACGGGAACAAGGAGAAATAAGTAATTAAACCACACACGTTACATCCTCATGGGTGGTAACCTTCTTTCTCCCTCGCTGCAGTGATTGAGTTGTTTGAAATACAGATGTTCCTGCGGTGAAATCGTAATTACTCTATAGATTATGGAAATCTTCCATCAAAGTGCGAGTTTTGTTTCCTGCTTGTAGTGGTTTAATCATTAAGAACTCCAGAGATTTCAAATCCTGGATCCTCATTAATCCAAGCCTGCGTGTGTGTATGAGACCACAGAAAGCACATCTCTTAGTTGTTCATATATGGAAGTCTTCAAGTAGGAAGAGGGAAAAAGTATATTTGCATGTATTTTGACATATTTTGTTAGCCAGCTAGCTAACATTGGCTAATCTGACAGAATGAGAGGATTTTAAGTCATATTCATAAATGTACATAATCTTCATTGCTAACTCTAGCTAGCAAGCTAACATGAGCTAACTTGAGGATTTCTGAAAGCATTTTTAAATCAAAATGATAAATGTTCATTTTTATTGCTAACACTAGAGTTAACATGAGATAAGGTTACCAGATTTCTGAAAAGATTTTTAAGTAATATTTATAAACGCTCATAATTCTTACCGCTAACGCTAGCCAGTTAGTTAAAATGAGCTAGCCTGACGACATTTCTGAGAGGATTTTTAAGTCATATTCATAAATGTTTCTTATTTACACAGCTAATGCTAGTCAGTCGAATAACATGAGAGAACTTGACAAGATAGCTGAGAAAACCTTACCCTTTTGAGTGCAATCATAAAACTACTTTGAAGGCCGGGGGCCTACTCAGAGCATTTGAAGGCCATGTCTTTGTTCAAATATCGGCTTAAAGACACGCCCGTCTGTCTCAGTCAAAGACACGCCCGTCTGTCTCAGTGAATGACACGCCCGTCTGTCTCAGTGAATGACACGCCCGTCTGTCTCAGTGAATGACACGCCCACCAGTCTGCAGTTTGCAGATGCTCCTTGCATGTGCATGTGTGTTTACTTGTGTGTTTGCCTCAGTATAATGCAGGTTTTATAGCTGAAAACTGTGTTTTTTTTTTGGCATGACAATAGATTCTGATCTCAGCTTTGTTCCTCATATAAATAACATTTCCAAGGTTGGGTTTTATCACTTTAAAAACATAACAAAAGCTCGACGATTTTTTAGCTAAGGAGAATGCACAGTATTCACTTCCTGCTAAATTCCCTCAGGCACCTGCAATGGACCCAATTAAAGAGCAGCATGAAATGTATTTATATGATTTAGGCTTTAATTGAATGGCTGTGTTATGTTTGCTTGTTTATTCATATCTTTTAATTATGTTACGAACTTAATTGTTTTTTTGCTAAATATTCAATGTTTTTAAATGACTTTTTAGTCAATGTATTTTTTTATCTATATCTTTTTATTATTTTTATGAACTTGTTTTTTGCTTCTTTTCTACTAAGTCTTATTGTGTTCTGAATATTTTTTTAAATGTTATTTTATATTATTCTTCCCTTGTAAAGTACCTTGAGCTGCTTTGTTGTATAAAAAATGTTCTTGGCAGACAAACAGTGGGGTCCAAAAGTCTGAGATCACATTGAAAATCCAGCAGCATGTTTCACTGTTGTTTTGATCCACTGTGGTATCGCTCTTATGTTCGTCTCCTTACATAAACCCTTCTGTTACTGCCATATATCTCAAATTTGGATTCATCAGTAAAAATGTTGGTATGTCTTAGCTCATGACAAGCGTTTGGTCTTGTTTCCCTTCCTGAGAAGTGGTTTAGAGACGCTACTCATCCTTTGAGAGCACTACTAGCTAGCCTTCTTTTGACACGACTTTTGCTGATCTCTCATCTCTCATTCTTTATTCAGCACATTCTGTATCTGTGCTGAAGTTGCTGTTCTCTCTCTCAGTGAACAAAGTCTTTGGATACGACTGATCCAGTTTCAGCAAAGCGTTTTAGAATGCCATACAGTTGCAATGAAAAAAAATCCCAGATTTTCAATGTGGTCTCAGACTTTTGGTCCCCACTGTAGATACAAGAGCGTCGAAGTACCCTGAACTCAAAAATGTGATGTTTAACAGTTGGTATTTTGGTCGAATGTGCTAAATTCGCATTTTTCCATTTAAAATTTCAAAAAATTTCTCAATACTTCTGTATAACACTGATTCGGGAAGCATAACATATAAGCTCAGTTAGTGAAGTGATTAAATAAGCTCTACGGCTTTGGACCAGTCACGTCAGAGATGAGAAGATGTCATGGTGCCTGGAAACTTTTAGCAACAGAACCTGCATGCTAAGCTAGATTGCTAACTAAGCTAATGTTGGTGACAAACAAAATACTCTAAAATGTCTACTGTTAAATAAATAAGTGAGAAAATGATGATGCGACTCGGGACTCGGACACTAAAATCCCACTCGTGCCTAACCGTGACGAATGCAAGCTAATTAACTAGCGGTTATCCAACCAGCTTGCTAGATAACTTGGCTAATGTTAGTAACGAACAAAATAGTTTGGCTACTGTTAAATGTACCGCTGATGAAATGACGATGCAAATCGAGACTCAGAAACTGAAATCCCTGTCGTACCTACCTGTGACAAATGTGAGCTAGTTTACTAGCAATTAGCTAGCCAACAGGCTAACTTAGCTCATGGAAGTGACAAACAAAAAAAGGTTTGAATGTTGTGGTATATTTTGACAGGTTTGGCTTCTGTTAAATTAATCACAGAGAATATGACGATGCAAATCGAGACTGGGGTACTAGCTGACAAATGTGAGCTCGACTAGCCACCTAGCTAAGTTAGCTAACGTTAGTGATTATAGATATTCATAGATCCAGGAATTTTTATTATTTTTTGAAAGTGTTGAAATGTTCCTAGACCATTCCTAGACATTTTTAGTCATTTGCGGGGCATTAAAAATATATTAAACAATTCATTATTTTACATCGATTATTTTAGAGGGTTTGTTCTTCAACAGTACAAGATCCGTGAAGATCCGAGGGCCATTTTGTGAAAAGCCTCTATAACCCAAAACATGGGTTACTTCCTAAAACAGAGACAAATATGGCTGCAATGGCTGTCTCACTCTCTCTGAGAGTTGTCATACAGTATATAACCTGTCTGAGCCGATTTTTTGTGTGATCTGTTGATTTGCCGTGAGTCTCTCCAGGCCGGCTAATGCGCTAATCTGCGGCCAGAAGCTTCACTGCGTCGATTGCGGCGACGACGATGCAAACGACGGAACAGCCGCAGTTCTTTAAGTCTTCAAGTCGCTAACTAGCTCTCTCCTCCATTGTCTTCTTCCTCTCTTCTCAGAGAAGCCGTTAGCGTTCAGGCCCATTCGCGCTAATGAACTGTCATTAACTAGCGCTAGGCTGCTTTCTCTTGTTTTTTCGGAGCCTGGCACACAGAACTGGACAGGTGGCTGCTGGGTTTTCACGGGTGCCGTTAACGTAGCATAAAAAAGGTTCGAAAAAAAAAAAAGCTTGGCTAAAGGAGCTTGATCTCTCAGTTTGTTTTTGAGATAACAGCAGTCGAGAGACACACCGAGCATTTGGCATCGTCGAGACAAACACGATTCTCACAGCTCTGCACTTTTTTTCCCCCCCACATAAACTCCTTTTTTATTCCTTTTTTTTTTTGCCTTTTTATTTTACTCGTTTAGTTCAGATGGTGTTTTACTGACCTGTGGCTTTTTTTTGTTTTTTCATGAACTTGTTGTTTAATGTTTCTGGAACATACTAATTCACACTATTTGCTATTTTCTGTCAGACGGCTAGTTAACTGCTAGCATTTAGCACAGGTAAAAACAAGCGAAACAATATTCAAAATGATTTATATAACAGTAGCCAAACCTGTCAAAATGTCATGTTACCATAACAACCACGATTTTGTTCATCAGTCTCTCTTTCTCTCTTTTCCTCTTTTCTTTCATTCTGTCTCTCCTCCTCCTCTTTCTCCCTTCTTGCTTCTCTTTCTTTCCTCCTCTTTTGTCCTTTCTTTGTCTTTCATGCTCTTTCTTTTCCTTCTCTTTTGTCTTCTGTCTCTCTCACCTCCTCCTGTTGTGTCTCACCTTCTCTCTCTCCCGTCAATATTTCTCTCCATCTTCCCCTTTCTTTTGTCCTGTCTCTCTCTCTCTCTTTCTCCTCTGTCCTCTGTCTCTCTTCTTTCTTTCACTCACTTCTTTTTCATCTTCTATCTCTCTCCCTCTCTTTTGTCTTCTGTCTCTCTGCCTCTTTTTTTGCATCTGTCTTTCTCCTTTTCTTTCTTTCTCTCTTTTACTCTACCTTTTTTATTTCTCCCTTCTCTTTTGTCCTCCTTTTTTCACCTCATTTTCTCTCTTGCCTTCTCTCTTCTCCCCTTTCTTTTGTCCTCTGTCTTTCTCTCTCTTCCTTCTTCTGTCGCTCCTTTCTGTCTCTCTCTCCCCACTTTCTTGTGTCCTGTCTCTTCCTTCTCTTTTTCATTGTCTCCCCCTCTCACTTCCCTGTTCCTTACCTTCTGTCTCCTGTTTGTCCTCTTTCTTTTCTTTCTTTCTCTCCTGTCTTTGTTTCACTCTCCCTCGCTTTCATCCTGTCTCCCTCCCACTTTCTCATCCTGTCTCTCTCTCCCCCTTCTTTCTCTCCACACTCTCTTTCGTCCTTCTTTCTCTTTTCCTTGCTGTCTCTCCCTTCTCACCTCCCTCTTTCTCTCTTTTTCATGCTATCCCACCTTTTGTACTCTGTGTCTTGTCCTGTCCCTCTTCCTCTCTATCTCTCTCTTCATCCTGTCTCTCTCTTCTCTCCTTACTTGAGACTATCCCCCTCTCTTTCTTCTTCTACCTCTCACCATCCCATATCTTTCCTTGTGTGTCTCTCTCACTGGTCTTTCTTTCTCTGTCTGTGTTTCGGCTCTTCAAAAACATGTGCATCCAAGATGGCAGCCGGTTTTAAAAAATGACACACAGTCTCTAATCACCAGTGACGCTGTGTAGTGGGGTGTAGATCTGAGCGCCTCTATCTTGCCCACCCAGCGTGAACACACACATTACGCACAGGTCAGGAAGGCGGTGATGCCGTCTGTTGCTCACACACACACACACACACATACGACTGAGCCGAACTCACAGCGGATATCACAAAGTCTGTCGAAAACGGTAGTAGCCAATATCGCAGTGTTACTTTTGTTTAAAATGTGTTTGGAGTTGTATTTGCAGATACTGTATAGAAAACCACGATGATAGGTTGGACGATTATCATACCATAAATTTATCCCACCGTTCCAACCCTAAAAACAAAACTCTAGGAGGACGGGACAGCGCCTGGGGGCCGGACGAAGACGAGACGAAGTGGAGCGAGTGAAAGATGCGCTGATGGTATCAATTAATACCAATAAAGACCTTAAGTGACAACACGGTGAGGCATTAGGGCCGACAAAGCGGCGCTGCTTTGTTCCAGCGAGGCGCCAGCTGCCGAGGAGCGGGCACCGAGGACGCCGTTTCCGTGCCAACGGGCCGCGGATGGCGCGGGGCGACGGGCGCGGGACGGCGCCTGGGCTCCCCGCGCGAGTTCAGTATTAATGAGGCGACAGCTCGGCCCTGCTTCCGTATTCATTAGGCATCTGGGCCAGCAGATGTGAAGTGCCGCCTCAAGACGAATAAAAAATGACTCCCCATCTGGAGTCCCTAAACTGGAAAAGACGAGCGCGAGCGAGCGCTTCTTTTTCACACCCACTCACGCATTCTTTCCCTCTTGTCTCTTGTGCGTTGTGTCTTTTGACAGTTGTGTGTTATGATCGAGCAGGAACTCTGTATTAATGCTTCCTGTGGCTTGATCATGTGTTTTTGAGGATTTAAAAGGGGATCTACACTGCCTTCATACGCAAGAAGTCGTAAATACGGCGTCTTTGCATTCAAGCGCACCGCTAAGCTGAGCTAGTTAGCTAGCCTGATCTATTTTTGGTATCTTCCTAACATTTCCCCTTATTGTTGAAATGTACATAATAGAAACCAATGACTAGAGATGTAAGCCTTATCACGTCTATTGCCTATTCAGTGACCACAAAAAGGAAGTTGCATCTAGGAAAGAATAAAGAATGACCCACCATAGACCACTCAAACTGTCCAAATCGGAATTCACCTTGGGTGTCAAAATCATTTCCTATATACTTGTATCAAATTGAAGTGGTGTTCCTGTGCAACTCTTATATCAGGAATTAATATTTACGAAAATTCAGATATCGTAATTCAGCAGCATTGAAGGGATACTCCATCGTTTTCCCACCTAATCTCTATCTACCACATATGTACCATATGTGTGACTATGCCAAGAATTTCAACATGTTTCCATGTACTGAGAAAAGAAAAGAAAATCAGTTTACTCCAAATTCACTTATAATGGAAGTCTAAGGGCAGCTGTTGAATTCCGTCAATAAATGTTTGAAATATGCAACGCAACCGTTACACTGGAACAATAAAGGTGCGAGGATGAGACAGACATGAGA
>JAOUQW010000023.1:9257284-9268587 GCA_028565825.1 Olivaichthys viedmensis
GGGCAGCTGTTGAATTCCGTCAATAAATATTTATGAGAAACACATTAAGAAATTTTAAAGCTCTAAATCTGTATAATTTCTCTTTTCAGAAATGGAACTACTTTTTCAGAGGGAAGGATTTGTGGTTATACCAGTGTTACCAGTGTAGTTGTGTGGTTCTAATGGCGCATGGATATGACAAAACTTTTGGGAAAGCGTAACGTAACCGGAACTACTTTTTACTGTATTGCTCCAGTGTTGGAAAGTTGGATAAAACTCCATAAGAACAGTTTTGGTCAGACTTTCTCTCATGTCTGTCTCATCCTCGCACCTTTATTGTTCCAGTGTAACGGTTGCGTTGCATATTTCAAACATTTATTGACAGAAATCAACAACTGCCCTTAGATTTCCATTATAAGTGAGTTTGGCGTAAACAGGTTTTTCTGTTCTTTTCTCAGTACAGGGAGACGTGTGGAAATTCTCATCTGTGGTAATCGCACATGCACTACAGATGCAGTAGATAAAGATTAGCTTTAAAAAAGCTGAAGTATTCCTTTAAGCACTACGACATATACAAAAAATGGGTTTTAAAGTACGCTTCACACCAAAATCTTTGTGCAATGATGTTGCACTCTTAGATCGAAATCAAATACCAGAACAGTGACCTCAATCCGACTCCAGTGAATAATCAGGATAATGAGAGAAATAAAACACCTGCTGATAACCAATGACGTTTAAAAAAAACTAAAAAAATGTTGTCATTTTGAATTCTCAAAAGCCACCGCCATGACCTGGCATTGTGTGTATATGCCTTTGATTATATCTCAATATTGATACCATGCAGCTTAATGCTGTTAAGGTGTGATTTGCAATCTGTCCTTTTGGCCTTTTTTTCGAAACTTTTCTAATAAAACCCTCAATTAAAAGGCCAATTTCTTCTTGTCTGTGTCCTGTGCATTTTTATCTGCCCCCAAAAAGCTTCCTGTTTTTTTCTCGAACACGACTTATTAAGTCTGAGATTTGATATGCGGCGAGATTCGGCGCAGTTTCTCTTTCCATCCGTTTTACTCTGTATAATTTAACGGGGTGATATTACACTTCCTGACTGTTTGACAGATCATGAAAGGTGGTGAACTTTAGCAGTTTCAGCTGATGAATGAACTCTCGGATAGCTCATTATTCAAGCGAGTCGGATTTGGTTCGATATGGAAGGAGATTTAAGGGAGTCAGGTTTATTTATAAAGCCCTGAAAAAGAAAAAAAAACAGGTTGTCTCTATAAACAGTGAGTGACGGATCAGCACTACACAATAAATGAGGGAGAAAGTCCACGTGCATGGAGAAACCACAGTGTGTTGCGTTCATCCGGATTGAGTTTGTTATTAATATTGGGCCACACTAAAGTTTTGTTTCCTTTCGTAAGTTTGCCTGTTGATGGCAGTCAATTTTCATTCAAATGTTCATTCAGTACTTATTGTTAATGATTTAGTGGTAAACAATAATGATGGGAAAATGTTACAGTACATTCATTTCCATTTTCAGTCAAACCGCCGTGCAGTAACACATTCTTACCTTTTTGGTGTCAGACAATAATCTTGTAAATGTGATTTTAATCTACAATTAACACAGAAGCCTCCAACACTAAGTATAACAGTTTTATCACTTATTTATGCAAATGAACTGCACTCGCATGAAACAGCTGTACCGTACTGTTTGATGAAATTGGATGAATGCAAATTTCAGACACCAAACATTAGGGTAATGGGAAAATTGTGTACATTTTATTTTTGGCCAAATTATTCCTTCAATCGCCATAAAGTCTTATTATTTTTGCTATTAGTGTGTGAAATTCCTCCGATTGAAGGCGAACGAGACGTTGGCCGATCTGCGTTCTGTCCTTTTGGCCTTTTTTCATTTTCCTAATAAGGCCTCCAATTAAAAGGCTCATTTCCTCTCATCTGCTTCCCATGTCTTTTTTTTTTCCTGCACGTGCTCCAGCGTTCAGAGTTTAGCTCGCTGATCTTGGCTGGAGGCCGCAGAACTGTGAAGGTCACCAGCGGACTGCATCTAAGTGTGCACACGCACACACACACACAAGCTGGCCCGTGTGTTCCCACACCTCATCCAGGGCTTGATAAGGGTTATTAGCAGCAGAGGAAACAAGCATCTTCAGAAAATGACCAGAACGGGCAACTTAAAATTTTGACTATAAGTGAAAGTATAGTAACTATAAAAAAAAGTGTAACTTTGCAAACTGTGCAAATAAAAGAAAAAGACTTAATTTTTTTTTACATTCCACATATGACGTCATTGTGTCCCGAGAGTAACAAGGTACATATTAAAAAATTGTGATTTTAAGCCCCAGCGCCTTATCTTGTGTGCTAATAAGCCAGCTAGCAAGCTAGGTAGAGTGTGGGAAGTCAGCCAAACTGTCAACATGGCAGGACTTTAGGATCGCCTGAGATTTTTATTGTATGGCCTGTACTTACTTTTACGATTCCGAGGATGGGCTCATCGTCTGGGGCAACATAAACAACGACAAACGCTGACAACTTTAGTTGTCGAAAATGGAAGAAAAAAACACGGTTTTGTATTTTCCTGGGTGTAACTCAGTATGAAATAGATTTTAAATGGAGGTAACACTGTGATGTGTATAAACTTTACAGCACGGTATATACATTTTGGCTACTACCATCTCATAAGGGCACTTAAAAAAGCCAGACAGCCCACGCCCACAAGAGCCAAACTGCAAGCGACATGATTTTCGGGCTCCGTTTCCATCCATGTTGATTGTTGTTTATATCAAGATGAAGATATTTGGGATTTTAAAATACGTGCTATAAAATCTAACAAGATCGTCTGGGTCAATGTCACATTCATTGCCAAGCAGTGAACAGAACAGGGAGGTTTGGAAATAATTTTGGCACCAGTCGCTCCACAGTGGTTATCCATCATCCTCGCGTCGTCACGGGGCGCAATTAGAAACCGCGCAGGCACGCGGCCGAAACGATGGGGTAAATGATGGAGTGGATAAAAACGGACATCTCGGCTGATATCGCGTCATGCTGGGGACGAGCGTGTGTGTTAGGTCGGGTCGGCGTGCGAACCCCGCGGGCGATTTGTTTCGCTCACACACCTCTCGCTGTCGTCCTCTTTAGATGAAGAGTAATGGCGTGATGCCTTGGCCAGACCCTCCAGACATGGAGACAACGGGATGACGCCACGCTGCCAAACACACACACACAGAGCGAAACGTGGGCCGAGAGCTGACTCAGCAATAAGCGCACTCATGTTGGTATTTCATTGGTTTAAATATTAGGAAACATCCTTGAGTTATTTACAACGACGCCAAGTTGGCATGTGCCACAACGCGCACCCTTTAAATCTTTGTCATTACCGTCCAGTTTATCTAAACCGAGAAGCTAGTGAGCATAAGCAATTGTGCACACTGCGCAAAAAGTGGTAGTGCATGTTGAAGATGATAACATTCTAAATCGTGATAAGGTTCCACAATTTTTGTGAGATGTAAATTTTATATCTTTACCGAGGGCTGAGTTAAAAATCGAGGGTAAATATTCAAATATAAGAAACAGAAACAAAAAAAAATGTATCAAGTAATAATACATTTACAAGCACACACATGGTTCATGGCTAATTATTTAAATTTGCCCAGTGTAACAAGATGCCCTGTCGTGAAGCAACATTTGTAAGACTAAAGCCAAATCGAATGTAAAGTCATTAAATGGTTAAGGTTAGGATGAGGGGCAGGGTTAAAACGCTCTTGTAACTTTAATGACGTTTTATCTGCTGAAATTAATTAAATTAAATCTCTGTCACTCGTTAGAATTCCTACAAATTTTGCACGGGAAGAGCAACTAGACGATAACTAGAACAAATAGAGATATTTTGGAAGGTTAAGTGTCTATTCATCAACAGGGCAATGTAGATAACGGATTAATAAAACAGACACGAGTAACTCAAACTCGGATAAGTTTTCAGGAATTCTAAAGGAGTGTAAGCGCCAGGAAAATAGCTGCTGCTAGTTCGGGATCCATCCTGGGGTAAATTAGTGTGCAGAGCGCTAAAGGCGATGGCGTACTATGAGTCTGAAGGGTGTCCCGAACGTCATGCCTGCCGAGGTTCCTTTTTCGGTTAAAATGCTGCCCAGTGAGGCAGCTGGCTTCCGTTTGAAATGCACCTTATGTTTCGTCCACTATTAAGAAGGTGAAGATAGGTTTAGACAGTCATACTGTATGTGTACATTACTGCCAACTACGCCAGCTAGCTTTAATGAAAATTAGCCATGGTTTTAAGTGTTATATTGATTGTCATCATCATTAATATTATAAATCTGTAAATCTGGCCTTGTCTGGTCACCCCACGGAAACTTCTTTTTTTGGGGGGTACCACTGGTGTAAAGTTATTAAACGTAAGGTTAGGGTGAGGGGTGGCATTAGAGTTTGTAACCTTTCTTACAACTTTTAAACAAAATCTAACAAAATCTCCCTTGCCTGTTAGAATTAAGACCAATTCTTGTGCGAGATTGGTTTTGCGAAATTCTTACGAGTCTACAAATCTTGAGATCATTTTGAAACTGAAAAAAGACCCATTTTCCCACCATATGTTCTGTCCTGGTCTACATTACACTGTCAACAGAAGAACCTGGCTTAATCGATGTACTGTAACGCAGCCCACGCAGTCGAGACAGGAAGTCCATGAACGTGTCTATGACATTACACATGAACACGATAACTCACAGTCTGTACTCATAAAAGCAGAGCTGATCTGGGGTCAGATTTCTCACGCGATCGTGGTTTATCAGCTCCAAACACTGATCCAAGACCAGCGCCGCCAATCAGACCCACTTTATGAATACCAGCCGTGATCGAGAGTCACCGAAGAAAAGAATAGGCTTCAATAAAAACGTTGATGACATGTGGACATTCTCTTGGTATGCGCCCATTAAACAACAGGAGCTGGATAATCCAGGATCATAAAGTGTTGACATGTGGAATGTTGTAGAGGTTAAGAGAGATAATAGATCGAGAGAAAGGAAGAGAGAGAGAGAAGCGCTTTCACAAGGAACATCTGGAACTTTCCGTCCACTCCAGATAGAGACAGGCACCAGTTTGAGAAAATGAAAGCTGTCACATCTTTTATCCCGCAGCACGCTCATTATGGAGCGGGGAGGGCGTGCGCGCCGGTAATTGTTTTAATTTATTTGTTTATGGGAGAAGACAGAGGGGACTGGCACATGGCACTCGCCTTCTTTTTTCTTTTTTTTTCTTTTTTATTGAGAGCATATGGAACACATTTATCACCATTTGCAGCGATCGGGCCTAAACGATTTTATTAACTAATTTGTAACTTTACACTTTTTTAATCAAACACATGCTGCGCGCCGTAATGTTTTGCTAATGCTCGTGGGCTTTGTAAAGGGAATGCGCAGCAGCCGAAGGGAAATAAAAAAAGAGAGAGAAAACAAGCCAAGGAAAGTAAAAAATGACATAAGAAGGGGGAGAGAAAGGAGTGATAAAGGCTGGAGAAAGAGAGAGAGAGGAAATGTGTTATGATAGAAATGATGCTGAGGCTTAGCAGCTAATATTGTCATATATGGCAACCAAGATGATTACGGGGTTCTGCATAAGGGGGACCCCCAAATGGATTTACGACATGACGGTGTGTAATCCTTTACCAGCTAGCGAAGCTAACACACTATTTGTTTTCCCTAAGAAAAAATTATTCTGAGGGAAGGACACAGTGGTAATGTGTGCTGTAAAGGGAACTGGGGTTAATTGAAGTTGAAGCATTAATATTTTGGAGCACAAATTATGCTAACTTAAGCACAAGTTAAAGCTAAGCAAATACTAACACTAGTTAATATTAACCCAAGTTAATGAGTTAATGCTAACAGAAGTTTGTGTTAACACAAGTTAATGCTAAAAACAAAATAAATTCCCATTTATGCTAACACAATTTTAATGTTCAGTTATTGCTAATTGAAATGATAACACAAGTCAATGCCAAGTTACTTACTGCTAACACATGTTAATGCTGCGTTAATGCTGAGTTAATGCTAACACAATTTAATGCCGAGTTAATGCTAAGTTAAGACTAAAACGAAATTAATTCTTGTTAATGCCAACACAAATAAGGCTGAGTTCATGCTAACACAATTTAATGTTCAACAAGTTAAATTAAATGACAACAAGTCAATGCTGAGTTACTGCTAACAAGTTAATTCTTTACCAACACATGTTAATGCTGAGTTGATGCTAACGCAAACTAATTCTAGCTAGTAGCAAAACAAGTTTGAGTTAATGCTAAGATAATACTAACACGTTAACTAGTCAGAGGCTGTCAAATGCGCTGTAACAGCGGCACATTTCCATCTCTGAGCAACATGTAGCACTCATGGCAAGCGGGAAATGGAAAATAATGCAGATTTGGAAAGCAACACAACACTTGACGTGCTGTGACAGAAAGCGAGCTCGTTTTTTCGCTAGGATAATCACCTCTGCATCAATATGTGAATGAGTGTGTTATGTTATAAACGGCCTTCTCAAAATGGTGGCAGCGTGCCAGCTCGTTTATTCTGGATCCGCTCACCGTCACATGGGATTCAGAGAAACAAAAAGAATGAGAGAATGAGCTTTTGTACCACGCTTTCCGGCTCTCATATCGCTATGAAATTGAGTGTCAATATGTGTTTTTTTTTTTTTTTTTGTGGTCTCGTGTCATCTTCCACTACCAAACTTCTATCTCCAATATTAATAAAGAACACATGAGAACGGTACCCAGAAGTGATTTTGATCCTACCAAAATATTGAGGATGTTTCAGTTGGTGACATGTTTCAGAACAAATCGAAATACCCATAAGCAGGACTTATGACGACATGACGTCATAGCAATGGTGGACTTGTAAGGAAGCTTCAGCCAGCAGCCCGCGTCCTTACCAATAAAAGAAAGTCAGAGCACATTACCCTGGTTCTATTCAAGCTACACTGGCTGCCTATTAAGTTCTGCATCGACTACAAAGTCCTGCTTATGACGTTTAAAGCTTTAAATGGTTTTAGCGCCGGCGTATCTTGCTGATCTTCTGAATCAGTACAGCCTACCCATCCAGGTCATTGACTTTCTGGTTTTTTATATGTAAAGCACTTTGAGATTTTGAACTCAAAATGAAAAGTGCTATATAAATAAATATTATTTTTCTTCTTATTATTATTGTGACTGTAGGTTTTTAGTCCCTGTTTTGTTTTGCTTTTTACTAAAATGTGCGTTAAAATCAGATTTTGAAAAAAAGTGAGGTGAGAAATTGGCAATATAATCGCAACATATTTGCTCATTTGGAACAACAACTAATATGGTTTAAGTTTGACTTAAACCTCCAACTTTCCAGCACTGAGGAGGGGGCTTCCCTAGCGTTAGCACGCTAACGATAACGTCCAGTGGTAACTTTAGCTAACTAGCCAGCAAGCTAAGATCAATGTGTGTAAGTGTATGTGAACTAAAATGCAAACAAAAGGTACTAATGGACAAAATATTGACTATGCACACAGTAATTAGCGGACAACTGAATAGTAAGCTAACAATTTCACGGCTGTCTAAAAATCTGGCACAAACACCGTAACTCTTATCAATTAAACATGACCGAACTTGTTCATTACACACCAAAAGCTCCATTAGCAGGACGACAAGAGTCGATTCCGCCCAGAGAGCAAACAATGTCAGTACGGATGATGTCAGCCGTCACCCCGACAAAGATTTGACCGAGAGCGACTTCAACGAGTCCGACTCACTTTGTTCAACGATTAAAGCCAGGAAGAGGAGAGCGCGACAAAGAGAGAGAGAAAGACAGACAGAGGTGCATGTTGCTGCTATAATTGAGCCCCATTTGTAGCCCGACAGCTGGACAGAATTCACTATTGCAATTTGGACGCGGGACAACGGCGAAGGAGCCACATGTTCGATTAAAATATGATGATGCGCGTCCCTCCCAAGGTGCGCGTGCCGTTTGAAGTGCTCGTCTTTAGGGCCCTAATGGGAAGTACCAGCAGTTGGCACCCTTTAAGCAGCCGCTGGGTGGGATTTGACGCGCTCGTTTGTGGCCAGATGTCGCGGGAACGGGGAGAATGTCACCAACTTCTTCGCTCGGGAGGAGCTGTCAGCGCGACACGCAGCCACCGAGGCCACAGAGACGGAGGAATAAAGCACGGAGAAGAGGATCTGAGGGGAAAAAAGGCCGTCTCAAAGTTAATTCGCCTTCGAAACAGATCAAAAACTGTGAGGAGACAAAGTTACAGATGTAGCGTCTCTGGGTTGTCGCTTCAAAGATTTTTTAAGGTGTTTATTTTCATTGGTGAGAAAGGTACAAAGCTTGCAATCATCACACTTTAAAGAACTTTTAAAAAACTATATTCCTGCCCTGTTCATGCTGGACTTTTGCCCCAAAAAACTGATCCCAGATCAGAGTCCTCTGGGAACATTAGTCTTATTTGACCTAATTTATAAAAGAAAAATACATCATCTTGTGTAACAAAAAAAAGGACTGACACAGTTGTGAATATCAGTAGCATCATGATTAATGACATCATCATCATCATCATCATCATCATCATCACATTACAAACTTGTAGTCCAGAACTTTAGGAACTTTTTTGGTAATCATGGAATATCTGTGAACAGCAGTTATGTGTTGATGTGAGATTCCTGCCCCGAATCGTGGTGGTCTTTAAATCAAAAACTGGTCCTAGATCAGAGCTCCTGCAGTCAAGGTCAAGAGTTTGTCTAACTGGGAACATTGTGAAGCATTACAATAGAAAAACAAACATTGAAGGAACGATATTTTTTGGAATATCCTAACCTTCTTAGAACCTTCTCTGTTTGCTGGGATATTATTGTAATAGTCTGTAAAGATAAGATAAGATAAACTTTATTAATCCTTGAAGGGAAATTCAATTGTTCCATCAGAGCAGCGCGTAAAGTGCAATGTGCAGCACGGTTAAAACAAAAAATAAAAATGATGTCCAAAGTAGAAAGTATATTATTGCACTTGTTAATTACAGAAAATATTGCACTTAAAGGTATATATTATAACATATACTGTATTACATATTACAGTATTAAATATTTAAATAATGAACATTGCACTTAGAACCAGCCTGAAAAGTGTGACAAATGACCTTTATACAGTATTACACACTGTAACAGTGGATAGATGTACTGTATATTAGCAAACTTGGGTAATAACAGTGACATCACACATTTGCATTGTGAATGCGAACGGCTGTCGGTACACAGGAGCGTTTAAAAAAACGTTCAGTATTGCACTTTGGACTGGGGTGGCCACCTTTATGAAATGAAAATAAGGAACGCAGATTACAGAATATAGAATAAAGGGAACAGCAGTCTGTATGTCTGAGTGCACTGTGTTTTTACTGACACCATTCTGAGCAGGCAGTGTGTGAAAGACGGCCATTTAAATCCTCTGTGGAGGAAAAACCTGCTGTTGCATCGCTGAAATGGATTTATCATTACAACTGTATTCAATAATCATACAGGAAACGATCTTAGTTCATACAGGCGAGTCGCGAGGTGATTTAACCTAAAACACGACCGAAACATAAGCATATGCATCCCTATTATAATAAACGGAGGTCATTCGGTTTTCTTGCTGTGTCACGTCAAGCCGGTTGAGTGTAGCGTCTGCGCACACACTCAGACAAGACACACACACGAACGCGCACACACTCAGACTCGGAGGGAGAGAGAGCCTTTCCCTAACAAACTTTGCTGTACTAGCTAGTAATATCTGAAAAATAGTTTTATTATATTAAGTAATTAAATTTTTTTTACTCAAGTAAGGAAATTGATTTAATAAGGAACGCAGAATTTTGCTCTTAATTACGGAACGATTCTGTATTATAAGGAACGGGTGGCAACCCTACTTTGGACTGATGAACCGTTGGCTAAAAATGCTCCTGAGCTGTTCCAGTGTACTGTGACGTAGGCAAGAATTGAGTCCAGTTTATCTTTCATCCCAGGCTTCGTCTCACTACAGACTCTGACAAGGAAGTGTGTAAGGAGTAAAGTAATGAGTGTAAAGTGTAAACAGCATATTGTCATCACCAAAAAGCCTGGCAGGAACTTTATGGACTGGAGGTTTAGTCACACGCTAAACATTCCCTTTGGTTTGAGCACCAGCCTCAAGCCCACAGCAATGCAATGTGCAACAACTTAATAATAATAATAATGTCTGATGATTGTGCTAATCAGTATCATTCTGATAATCATCGTCGTCATCATCCTCTCTGTAGCTGCCGCAGTGTGCGTGCGTGCGTGCGCGTGCGGGTCCCAGGCGTCCAGCATGGAGACGGTTTCCAGGGCGACACCTGGCCGCGGTGTTGTGATGAGAGAACCCATGTGTTAATTAAAGCCCCATCTGTGAGGAGGAGTCCGTCTTCACACACACACACACACACACACACACACACGCTCACAAGGGACTGAGAGCATACAGCACAACTCCACACACTCTACCGACAGTGCTGTGACACACACACACACACACACACACACACACACACACAGACCACAGAAGCTCCAAATCCTCTGTGTACCTGCCATTAAAAATAACAAGCCATAGAAACAGCATGACAGAGACACAGGAAGAGGGAAAGAGAGAGAGAGATCTGTTTGTTTTCCTCTCAGAGTTAAATGTGAGAAGTTGCGGTCACCCCATGAAAACACCTCTGACCCGACGATAAACAAACGCCTGTCTCCACTTAACGAAGATTCTCTGAATATTATTATTATTATTATCATTATGTAAAGCGATTATTACAAGCAGTTTTATTGGTGCGAGTTTTGTCAACATAAATTACAGTAAGTTAAAGATGAAGATATGCAAATTAAAATTATAGTAGATATACAATAAAAAACTAAATCTGAGATCAGATCAGAGCTCCTGCAGTCGAGTGCAAAAGTTTGTACCCCCATTTTTTTTTTTATTGAAGAAAAGTAAAATCTCTATTTTGCAATTGATACAATTGAAGGAGGTAAGAATGAAATCTGGGTGTAACATGACAACAAGACCACAATCCAAAAAACATATGGCAAAATCAACAGAGAAATATTTTAAATCGAGGTTTTGCAATGACCCTAAGGGTATGCAAACCTTTGCACTCGACCGTACATGAACACCAGCCTTGTTATACAACGACATGAATTGCAACAGCTTAAGAACGTATGATTGCTCACTGCAGATGATTGTAAAACGATTACAATAAGTTAAAGATAAAGGCTAAATATATGCAAATTAAAA
>JAOUQW010000023.1:9320127-9331509 GCA_028565825.1 Olivaichthys viedmensis
CTTGGAACAACCTACCAGCTGATTTCCTTATAAAACTGCACGACAGTGTGTCTAAGAGAACTGATGCAGGTTTAAAGCCAAAGGCTGAGAAACACCAACACACTGATATGACTTAGTTTTTTTTAAATGTTTACAGCTCTTTACAGTCAATTTAGAAACATTTTGGAACTTTTTTTTTCATTATCTTTTTTATTACATGATCGCAGTACTGTACGTGCAGTGTTTATGCTAACTCTACTCAACACACATTAAAAAGCATTACACACTATCTCAAAAAGTAAAAAAAATACATAATCGCACGCTGTACTTGTATGTCCTGAGTGTTAAAAGTGTGCTGCCGCCCCTACAGGTGAGCCGGAGTTCCGTTACGTGGCGGGGATGCACGGGAACGAGGTTCTGGGCCGAGAGCTGCTGCTCAACCTGATGCAGTACATCTGTCAGGAATACAAACGGGGCAACCAGCGCATAGTTCATCTGGTTAAAGAGACGCGCATCCACCTGCTTCCCTCCATGAACCCGGACGGCTACGAGTTCGCTTACAAGAAGGTACAGTCTGTCCCAAAATCCCGAATCCACTACCAAGAACTTGGGCTTCAGCCAGTAAGACACTGTTTTTGGCCTTTTAAGCGTGTGTGTGTGTGTGTATATCTGCGTTGGATGAGTATGTGTTGTTTCCTCTTCAGGGATCAGAGCTGGCCGGTTGGGCTCTGGGCCGTTACAGCTACGAAGGCTTCGACATGAACAACAACTTCGCCAATCTGAACTCAGTGATGTGGGACGCCATCGAGCTGGAGACGGACAAGTCGAAGCTCATCAACCATTACGTCCCCATTCCTCGGCAGTACACATCGAAGGAGGCTTTGGTGAGTAAAAATCTGAGCTTGGATTGAATTCCAGCTCAACGGAATGAAAGCATCTGCAAAAGGAAATACATGTAAAACAACAGCGACGGCTTCCTGTTAAAACAACTTCCACATTTGAAAAAGGATTCACACAACCCAAATTTTGGGTATGTAGTGGGGATCGATTAGTTTTGCTTGTTTCTTAATTGATGGATTATTATTTATTGTTGGACGGCTGAAGGTGGCTCCGGAGACGCGGGCGGTGATCAGCTGGATGCAGTCGATCCCCTTCGTACTGAGCGCCAACCTGCACGGCGGTGAGCTGGTGGTCACGTACCCGTTCGACATGGCGCGAGACTGGGCCCCCCGCGAACACACCCCCACCCCGGACGACAGCTTCTTCCGCTGGCTCGCCTCCGTCTACGCCAGCACCAACCACGTCATGTCCAATCCGGACCGCCGGCCGTGCCACAACGAGGACTTCGTGCGGCACAACAACATCGTAAACGGCGCCAACTGGCACACGGTGCCCGGCAGTGTGTATCTTTTTTATAACTAGGCTGTGTTCCAGTACGGCTTTTGACACGCCCTTTTCGACTATCCCTCTCAATTTCCCCTTGAATCCCTGTCACCATCTTTAGGAAAGTTCCAATACTTTATCTGCTAAAGTGAAGATGTTAGATGAAGGCCTGAGGCCATCGAGTCAACATCACTGTAGACCACAGGAGCACGACATACCCAGAAAGCATTGCGATCTGATGCGAATTTCCTTTAAAAAAACAGCGAAATGGAAACATGAGCAACAAAATAGGAATTATTTCGAAAATTTAACATTTGATTTGGAACATTCAAATTGAGTTTTATGTAGCCAACACTCCATCTGACTTCTGATGGAACTTTTATTTTAGTCTGACAGCTAATTATCAAACTAGATTTTTAAGCACGCTAGTTAGTAAGCCAATATGACTGGTTCCAAAGTCTGATGGAAACTGAGTGTTAGAATCGACTACATACTTCGGCGACTTTTTTAAAGCTGCAGTACAATTTCTTTGTTATAAATTATGGAAGTAGCAAAAGATTCAGTTCGGAAAAAAAAGCCCTCTGTGCTGCTGCGAGTCTAAAGCCTAAAGTATTACCTCAGAGTCAGACTCTGGTTGGATTTGGCACAGGTTTTCGGATATGTCATATGTTACCTTGTACCACTTGCAACCATCAGATTGGTCTGCATAGGGGAGGGAAGCACTACTGATTATGAAATGTTCTTCCGTGAGTTGCTTGCCATAACATGTAAATCCCCAAAAGTTCCATACTGCGGCTTTAAAGAGGTGTCGATCAGAGAAAGCAGTACTTCTACACTGGCCTGACTACTGAAGGCTAGGACAATATTTAAACAATATTCTAGCATTTTCCCTAACACAATAACTGAACCCTCACACTGCAGCTGCTGTGTTATATGGAATTTAATGTCATTCTCTTTATAAACGTTGACGTTGTAAGCAGATACCGTGATGTACTGAAAAACGGTTACCGTGATATTGGATTGAACGGTTGTTATACAGTGATTTTTATATCATTCTACAGGTATGAATGACTTCAGCTACCTGCACACAAACTGTTTCGAGGTGACGGTCGAGCTGTCGTGTGATAAATTTCCTCACGCCAGCGAGCTGCCCATCGAGTGGGAGAACAACAAAGAGTCTCTGCTGATCTACATGGAGCAGGTAATAAATCCCAACCTGTTTCACTGACTAAATGCACAAATCTAGAAAAACAAACTGTAC
This sequence comes from Olivaichthys viedmensis, assembly GCA_028565825.1. Classification (NCBI taxonomy): domain Eukaryota; kingdom Metazoa; phylum Chordata; class Actinopteri; order Siluriformes; family Diplomystidae; genus Olivaichthys; species Olivaichthys viedmensis. The sequence continues at coordinate 9,322,751 of JAOUQW010000023.1, forward strand.
ACATACGGTGATTTTTCAACCACCAATACAGATACTTAATACTGAACGAGGCGGCAGGGTAGCACGTTTGGAAAAGGCATTGTGGAACCTGATAATATAATACAATCGAATTTAATAGCACTTTTTATAATACAAATTGGGAGGAACCGTGACTTAGCAGGGGGATTATGATGTATATGTATTATCCTCTGGCCAGCACTACAGTTGTAATACTTAGTTCCCCTTTTTTAAAACGTGGAAAATCTGAGTTAGTATAGAACATGTGACAGGCAAGTGTTATTGCATCATAAAATATAAGAGCCAATCATGTTCCAAAATGCAAATGCAGGCCAGGGAAAGGTGGTGGACGCGTATACATTCTTTATGGTTCTTTGGATGCTTCGTGGTTCTAGTTTTCAAAATGAGTTCTACTTGCACCCTTTCCTTAAAGGGAAACCCTCTGATGTAGGGTTCTACATAGAACCTTCACGGGTTCGCTTAAAAACCCTTTAGGGTGCTTGATGGAGTGTAAGTTTGAAGGTTTTTCTAATTTGCATTTTTTGGGGGAATTTTTTATTGATTGATGATGGTAAATGTGTAGGTGATTTTTGTTTCCTTTTTCTACTGTTCTCATGACATTTCTTTTTGTATAACGACGTTTATTATTCAATACAGAAAAATGTGGTCTTCAAAAGTTCGTCTTCATCTCAGTGGTGTTTAATATAATTATTATTAAGGGAAATTAAGTTCCAACAGCTCTTCCCGTGCTCGGGGGTTCTCCTGAGGGCAGGTGCGTGTGGAAAAAAGAAATGGACGGAATGGGACGACCACTAATATCACCTTTTTGGGTCAGATTTACAAACGGCAGGCATTTTTAGCACTTATGTGTTACTCTCATGTCAAAATTTCAGTTTTAAAAATGGCCGTTCATCTTTATTAGAGAGACCAAGCACATAAAGGTTCGTGTTATAAAAACATATTCATTTATAATTTAATATTGTTCCACTTTTAGTAAAAATTTCAAATGGATCATTTAGGCCGTAATGGCCGCTGACGCACCTGAGTACCTGTCACAGGTTCACCGAGGCATTAAAGGAGTTGTAAGGGACAAAGATACCGAGGCTGGAATCGCAGACGCCATTATTAAAGTGGACGACATCGACCATCACATCAGATCCGGTGAGAGAAAACAAAGAGGGAACTTTCACAGACAACCTTGTGAACCTACACCAAATCATGGTCTAGCAACAAGTATGTTTTGAACAATAACGATGTGTTCCCATTTCACTCTGAGTAACCCGGAGAAAGAGGAGGACATTTGTATTTACACTTCTAAAGAGCTTCATTCTCCACTTTTTGACAAGGAAATTTACATCAGATCGCAAACTTTACTTGCGAAATATAAAGCAATGGAAAGGCAAAGTCAAAGTGTGGGTGTGTCCTGGATGCCCGCTGTCCTCGATGATTTTCCGAGCCTTGCGCAGGCACCGTATCTTAAAAATGTCCTGCAGCCAAGGAAGTCTATGATGAGTTCAGCTGACCTCACCACTCTCTGTAGGTCAGAAGCAGTACACCAGGCCCTTAAAGGACTAGTTTGGCGAAAAATGAAACTTGCACAATGTTACCCCCAAATGTAGTTGATCAGCCAAGACATGTTTGGTGTCTAAAGTTTACTGATTTAGTTTTGCACTGGAGCTACGAGGCTACTTTAGCTAACAAGTAATGGAAGTCAATCTCACCCAAAGTCTTTTTCAGAAATACATTCCTTAATCTTCATCTACTTGCTTCAAACAACATTGTTAAGCTTCGTAATCTCATTTTTAAATGAATGACTTTGTAAAATACCACGGCTAGTCCATATTTACCAATTCAGTACACAGTGGGACTATATTAACATCCGCATCACATTCGGCTTTCTGGTATAATTCCATTTTCAAACTTTGGGAGGCGGGGCCTAGGGGGCGGAATAATACCAGACTGTGCTGTGAAAATAATGTACGTTTTAAGATGGTGATGGAGATTCAACCAATCAGCGTGGGCGAAACGCAGGGCTAATACGTGCATTTCTATCATCCTTCTGCTTTATGTCTCCAGCGTCTGATGGGGATTACTGGCGCCTGCTGAACCCCGGGGACTACGAGGTGACGGTGATGGCGGAGGGCTATGTGCCTGTCACGCGTTCCTGCAGGGTGGAATACGAGCACTACCCCACCATCTGCGACTTCCGCCTATCTAAAACGCCCAAGCAGCGGCTGCGCGAGATCCTCGCCAAGGGGGGCAAAATCCCTACAGAGCTGCATCTCCGGCTGCGCCAACTGCGTATGCGCAAACTGCGCACCAGCACCAAGGCCCTCAATCAACGGCGGACCGCACAGCGGCGTTTGGCTAGAAAAGTACTCTGACCTTTGACCTGTTTTACGGGGCAGTTACAGGACACTTTTATGTATTATGAATTATAAATGGGTAGTTAAAGCTTTACATTTTCTGCTCTGTGTATAATGTGTAATTAAGCATAGCAGTGTTTATAGCAGCACATTATCAGTGATCATCTCTCATCAAATCATATTTTTCCTCATTTATTTTCAGTCTGGAACTGATTTTTTTCGTAAAATAGGGACATCAAAGTCTGACCGCTTGAAGTCACGTGTTTTATGAAATATTACCATTATATCATGTAAAAGTGATGTGTCGTGTGGTTTTTTTCCAATCAAATGTCGACATTACACGAAGGAAAATAAAGCTGTGAGAACAAGTAAATATCGCTTTTAAATTGCTGATGAAGTCGATATTTAAAATTGTTCATTCTTTATTTATCTTTCATTCCTATCTTAGTTGTTTTATACAGTGGTGAACGGCGCAGCAGTGCCTCTATAGTCTGCGGACTGTTACACACACATCCCATCCATAAAGCTACGCTTTCCTCATTCATGTAAACATACCAAACCAACATATATGAGCTGTAATATATAAATGAATATTGTTTTTATATAATATTGATCAATTACAGAGGAATGCAACTTGATTGGTCACCAGTAGGGAGAGCTGCTTATAAAAAAGAAGAAGGGCGTGGCTGCGTTTCTGGTTCTCTGTGTTAATGTTTGTGTACAGCTCATGGTGCGTCACTGGTTTCTTTGGTAAACTGGTGGTAAACTAGTGGTAAACGGTCATGTAGTGTGCATGAGTAAGTGTTCACCGAAGTAAACCTGTTAGCTTGGAGTATGGTGAAACTCATTAAAATAATCTCATTAATCTTGTGTATAATCTTGCTGATTGATGTCGGGTGGTGACGTGGCATGCGTTTAGATAATGGCCAATCATCATAGATAATTGGAAATAGATATAATAGCTTAATTATAAATAGATAATTAGATAAGGGCTTTTGAACTTGAGCAGTTTGTGCTGGCTCCTTCTATGAGCATTTTTGAGCGGTGCCTGAAAGGTCACATTACCAGATATCAGTATTATTTTTTTTTTTTCCGGAATGGAAACGTATGGACGCACGTGCAAATCTACAAGCAATGGTTTGGCGTTGACGTGTCAAAGGCCCAGCGTCGAATGATCCTATCTGATTTAAAGTAAAGATCCTTATTGCCATTATCATCGATATGAAAGGCAGCCAGCCGAGTCGGATAAAAGCCTTTTTTTAATGAAGTGCAAGAAAAATAGAACAGAAATAGAAATAGAAAGCTCCTTTATTGTCACATACACACATACAAGTACAGTGAAATTGATTCTTCGCATATCCCAGCATGTTGGTAAGCTGGGGTCAGAGCCCAGGGTCAGCCATGATACAGCGCCCGTGGATCATGGCGCTGTATCATGGGAAATAAAAGCCACAGGGATGGTTAGAATATGGCCAAAACAGATGAACCCATGCATGAGTGTGAAATGTTTTCAGAAAATTGACTTCAAACAATGACACTGCCTTTGAACTGGCTTGCTCTGGCCTACATGCCGATTCTGTCCAGCAGATGGCGCTGTGGTCCCTCCTTCATTTTTCTTATTAGTTTTTATTTTTTTATTTTTAAATAATTTTTTTTTAAATGTCCTGTAGCGTAATATTAACACACAAGTTATATATATAAAAAAAAAAAAAAAAAAAAAAAAGAAATATAAAAACCGTCGTTACATAAAGAGAGGCGCGTCACTTTTCCCAACAACTCCCGCCCCCTCCTTGCTCCAGGATTGGCTGATAGCTCACACTCACGCTTTTCAATTGGGCGATTCGGAAGTCGTTCAGATCACCCTAGCAACCCAAGTGACTTAAGTGGCGCGAGAATTGCGCGTCATGTTCGTGCGCCTGACCTCTCTGCGTGCTTTTCGCTGAAGGGGCATTTTGAACCTTTGGCTAACTGTCGTGTAGGAACATGGCGCTCGTGTTGGCGGCTGTATTGATCAGAAAATGTGACGCGTGAGATGTGGAATAACGCAGGGACGAGAAGGTAAAGGTGCTCGGTGTTGGTTCAGCGTAGTTAGCATTTTACAGCTAGCTTAAATGCCGGGCAGCGTGAAGGGAATGGAGTTAGCGTTAGCATTAGCATTAGCATTAGAACCCATTTCTGCAATGAAAAGGCGTTGTGTAAGGAGTTTGAAGGAACTGTGTGTCTCAGAGTTGTGTTTGCGTCGTGCATGCGTTTGTCCTTTTAGTTTTGCTACTGTTAAAAACTGTCATCTTTATACTTTATACACTCAAACAGTGGTTACAAAGTGAACTGGCTCTCTTATTGACCTTTATGTTCTGTTCTGTAAGGGTTTTTAGTTGTCCTTTATTCTTAAAAAAAAAATGGCTGCATCTTAAGTCTTCAAGAAAGTCGCCCTCTGATTTACTAACTGTGGCATTTTCCTTCAGCTTTGTGCTCTCTGTCTTTTAGGATCTCCACCATGACATGGTTGAAACTGTCTGGCCCTGTGATCTCCGGGTCCTGGAGGTCACCTAACCGTGGCGTCCAGGTGAGATGTGTCTCTCTGTGTGTGTTCGGCGTGGACTCCAGACCTCGACCCGCTCATCCCCTCGGCGCCAGATGTGTCCCCTTTGTCCCGTGCAGGCGCGTGAGCTCGGTCAGGCCCGGCTGGTACGAGAGTGTGGCGGATTCCGCCCCCGTTCACCTCGCCGAGCAGCTCCTGGTCTCCAGCCAGCAGTTGACAGTGCTGCCGTGGTGGGCCGGCGTCATCTGCACCACGCTGGCACTGCGCGCCGTCGTCACTCTGCCCCTCGCCGTCTACCAGGCTGTCATCATCGCAAAGGTCTCGTCTCGAACTCCGAACGAGGACCTGACTTTAACGCTCAGATACTTGAGTAATAGGATCTAGGCCCGCACGGTATATCAGTTGTTAATCGTCGGCACAGTGTTGCACTTTGCAGTACTGACAAACGCAGAAGCCCCTCAAAAGAACGATCTCGGAGGCACCAAAAAGTTGTGGTATCGGTGCAATCCAAAAAACACTCCCAAAAACGATTAGTTTTGGTCAAATTGATGCAGGCCAGTCTTTAACCATGACGTCACGGGTTCATCAATACGTTTCGATCTATTGCAAGTGCACTAACTCAGGGTTGGAACAAAATTCTAAAACGTTCTGAACATAAACTGCTGACTTTGATATTCGAAGGTTCATAAAGAACTGGATGAGGACGTTAAAGGCGAGGTAAAGTTAAAATATACCTTGGGAAAATAAACTATGATTTGCAATATTGCCATGCAGGGGATCCCACTAGTTTTCTCATTTCAAGCTTCTGTTTACATTTTTTCTGGCCCTGAAATTGGGCCCCGTCCTCAGCCTAAACAGTTGCTCTGTTGAAACTGCATACATCTTGTGAGTTGCCCTTTAGGGAAAAGTGGAAATGGCTTGTCAGTGTTTTTCACTGCAGTTGTAATTCACCTCACAGGCAGCAGGGGGCTCAAAAACTAATGACAAACTGCTCCTTTAATGCAATGATGCATTGAATCAATCAATAAATCCTCTCAATATAAAGAATCATAGTTGAATCGAATCATTGCCAGGCCAGAGATTTACACCCCTGCTCAAGGGCCCAACTGTGGCTCTCTGGCAGTCTTGGGATTTACATTTTGTATTTATTCATTTGGTTGACGCTTTTATCCAAAGCGACTTACAGTTGAGACAGGATACAACTGAGCAGTTGGGGGTTAAGGTCCTTGCCCAAGGAGCCAACAGCCTTGGCGGTGCTGGGATTTGAACTCGCAACCTTCCAGTCGCTAGTGCAGAACCTTAACTAACTGAACTAGCATTCAAAAAGTAAGTGTAAAGGATTAGATTTAGTGACAAGAGCACCGTAAACAGGAGGGAAAAAAATACAAGCTATCCTTTTCTTTAATTACGGCAATAACAAACCGATCCTAAATCATTATTTCTAACCTTTTATGCTCTCTAAAGACAGGCTCAGGATTCCGCACACACTGTATCTGGCGTTCTCGCACAACATGATGGCCATGTTTTGGAGAAAAACGCTACAGGGAGTAAATTCCTCTCTCCTTTCCCTCCCTCCCTCCCTCGCGTGCTCGAGTCTGAGACTTAATAAGACTACAGTGTTTGCTCAGAAATGATCCGCTGACCTCGGTCAAATGCTTGTTATATTTCTTCCTGGTTTAAGTAAACAGGCTGAGCACACACGGCCAACGGCGTATCGCTGTTTACCTCCGGCTCATTTCTAAACATCTGTGACGGCACTGAAGCATTCTGTGTTGTTTACATCTGCACAGTCTGGAGGATGTTTCAAGAGCACAGCTTTAGGCAGGCATGCAAAGGAAGCCACATCAGTACTGTCACAGATTGCTGTTTTTCATGGAAAAAAAGTCATATGGTTCACTAATATGTGTAGATTTATACATGATAAAATGGCTATTTAGTATGCCGAAATAGTAATCTATATAATAGTGTCTTAGTCATAGATTGGCTATAGTATGTCATGCTACATCTTCATATAAATATATTGAATCGAATCGTAACCAAAAGAATCTTTGCGAGCTTTGAGCTTAGCTCAATTATAGCTCTCTGGCAGTCTTGGGATTCGAACTTGCAACCTTCCAGTCATTAGATTAGAGTTTTAAGGTTGTTAGGGCGATTAGCTTAAATGCTGCGCTAAGTAAACTAGAAATATATTAAGACCTACTGTTATAAATAAGCGTGTAGTACTTAATCTTGGACGTAGTGGAACATAAGTTCCAGAAACGCATCTATTAATACATGAAAGCAACATAAAACACATTAACATTGCACACATCAGTACTCTACAATATCGACTTAGCAGCATTTTTACTCGTCAACACGTTTGCTAAATATGGGCTAGTACCATCTCATAACCACATGTACATCCTAGGTGCTTAGTTTCCACGCTGATCAAATGCACTTGATAATGCCAATTAAGCATGTGGGAATATCCAAGCATTAACGTTTCAGCTTTTGATTTTAACTCCTTAAGGTCTCAGCTTGTTTATTCCTCTTAAAGCATAGGGGCAGTGGTGGCTCAGTGGTTAGGGCACTGGATCAGAAGGTCGTGGGTTCAAGCCTCAGCTCCACCAAGCTGCCACTGTTGGGCCCTTGAGCGAGGCCCTTAACCCTCACTGCTCCAGGGGTGCTGTATCATGGCTGACCCCAGCTCTGACCCCAGCTCTGACCCCAGCTCTGACCCCAGCTCTGACCCCAGCTCTGACCCCAGCTTACCAACATGCTGGGATATGCAGAATCAATTTCACTGTACATGTATATGTGACAATAAAGGAGCTTTCTATTCTTCTATATCAATACTGGGTATTATAAAAAATAATAATAAATCTCAATAGATTTCGTTCTTTACACAGATGCAATTAAATCCGGAGTGCGTAAAACTGACCCGGGATCAGCGTGCAACAAAGCGCAACCTACAGGAGCGTGTGGGGAGGCCACGCCCACCGCCCGCGCCGCAGCCAATAGGAACCCTGAGCGCTCAGGACGACTCGCTACTGCGGTGCGTGTAGTATTCCCTCACTTACTTCCGTTTCATTCATCCAAGGCTCGCGAAGAACTCGCGTTTGAAGGCGTTATAAATACATACCCAAGTGCGCAAAAATTAGGAAATGACATTTGGGCCCTTCAAATGGCTCTTGTGTGTCCTGTGCGCCGCTGGTCTGGAGGACGGGCTTCCACACACGCGCGGCTTCCACGGTGAGTCCACAAGCTGCAGGTTAACCATAATCGTTCAGATGATCTCTCTCTCTCTTTCTTTTTCTTTTTCTTTTTCTTGCAGCCAAATGAGTCATTACCCCACCTTGCATATCGCATTGCTCTCTCACCTTGAATGTTTTATTGTGTGCTGTGGCCAATCTCAGACCAATCTCAGACCAATCTCAGACCAATCTCAGACCAATCTCAGACATTCCAGATGATTTTCTTCTCTGGGTTTTTTTTTTGTTGGGTGGTTTCAGATAATGACTGTGTTGCAAACTTGGTACGTAACCAAGGCTGATGATGGGGCTTTTGATATGGGCAGAAATAGCATATTATGATTATACTGCTACACGTTTGCGGTATGCCTCGCAATATATATATAAAAACAAACTGGTGAACAGGTGATGTCTTTATTCATTTGTCCATCATTTTTATTTTGGTTTTTTTGGATCACACCAATGCCACAATTTATCAATACATAGAATAGAAAGCTCCTTTATTGTCACATGTACAAGTACAGTACAGTGAAATTTGATTCTTTGTATATCCCAGCATGTTGGTAAGCTGGGGTCAGAGCGCAGGGTCAGCCATGATACAGCCTGGAGCAGGGAGGGTTAAGG
>JAOUQW010000023.1:9343033-9353688 GCA_028565825.1 Olivaichthys viedmensis
ATGATACAGCGCCCCTGGAGCAGGGAGGGTTAAGGGCCTTGCTCAAGGGCCCAACAGTGGCAGCTTGGCGGAGCTAAAGCTTGAACCCACGACCTTCTGATCAGTAGCCCAGTGCCCTAACCACTGAGCCACCACTGCCCCCCGATGTAGCAAGCGACCACTGCACTGGATAACAAAGTTGAGGGTGCCAATACTTTAGAGAGAAAGTTGAGTCGAAGTTTGTCAGACGACGAATAAACACCATACTCTCCGGTAGAAAAGTGATCCCCGGTTACTATTTCTAGCTCCGCCCACACGTCCCTGTTTGGTACTCATGGCACCCTGGCAAGAAGGGGAACCAAATTCAGAACAGGTACTCGAGTTACGCTTCGGCTCCCTTGGCAATGCAAATAACGGTGACATGTTGGATCGTGGATTTTGGATTTGTTACCGCGCAGTGGTGTGGTGACAAAAAAAAAAAGGATAAAACTCTTCCCAGCTAATAATAATAATACTAATGAAATGGGTTTTTTTTTTTTTAAAAGGCCTCCAGAGGAAATAGTGTACGAATATTCCCCTGATTCTCAAAGCCATCAGTGATGTACCTTACCTGATAACAATCCAGCAGGCTTCCTGCCACAGATCAGGGGTGATCTCATCCTCGTCTTCATCATACTGGATGTCTGCAGGGATAAAGGAGCAAGGAAAGGGTTAATAATAAACCTTTATTAATAATAATAATGAACAGTATGTGATTAATACTGTTACTGAAGCAATACAGCAGCAGTAACAGCAGCTGTATCCCAAATGGCTGGGTGCCGAACACGGAGTGCACTACGTAGGGCGCAGAAGCCACTACTTCACACCCTACGTAGTGCACATCTATCCGGAATGCAACGACATTTGAAATACGGCCTAGCTAATCACCGGTGTACGGTTTTACCCGTTTCACTGGCTAACTAAATGCTAAATTTGTCGAAAATATTAATATATATTTCATGTCCTCAAGAGCGGCGTGACGTCATCCGCTATATAAAAACGTTACCGTAGCGTTAATTTAGGCTAGAGCGTTAACTAGCTAGCAGTTGTTGTTGTTTTTTTTTTCGGTAACCACGCGTATTCCGACAAAATCCCGCCTCCTCCACGAGGATTGGCTAGTGCGTTCACAAAACCAGTCGCCGATTGGACAAGCGAAAACCGCCAGCCAATCAATCGCGCGGAATTCCCGGACGAGACTGGTCAAGAGGTGGTGTAGGAGGCGGGGCTTGCGCGGAATACGGGTGGGAAACCATCATGCGAGCTAAGCTAAAGGAAACGCGTTGTGCGTTGGCATTTCGTTAGGTAGTAAAAGATAATAATAAATAATAATAATAAAAAAAAAACAAATAGCGACGCACCTTCGTCTTGATCATACATCGTGGTTTCGGCGTTGTAATCCTTATTCATGTGAATAAATACAAAGCGTACACTCTATTTCGAAACGTCGCCGAACTACAACGCTCGGACTGCGTGGCGCGCAAAAAGGACGTCACTACCTGTTTTCCCGCGCAGGACGGAACGGGTTTGGCTGAATTTCAAACAGCTACATACATTCCTATACAAATGCACTACAAAGGGTGTGAAAAAAATATATGGTAGTGTACACTATTTAGTGCACTACACTTACAATTTGGAAGCCGTCCAAAAAAATAATAATTTAATATGCAGTCTAGGGTTTAAATCCGACAAGCTGTTTACTGTCCACCTCCTATGACGTGTTATTCCCGCGACAGAGATAAATAAAAAAAAAAAAACCCTCTCCACGTGTGTTGAAGTTTTCTCCAAGGTTGTGAGTGGTTTTATGGAGTTTACAGTTTATTTCAGCCATGTTTAGGTTATTACAAGTGGCCACGTTTAGGTTTCCTACTTGTAAGCGTCTGAAATGTGCATTTCTGAGGAGAGATCAGCAGCAAAGGGGCTTAGGGGGGAGATGTTCATCTCAGCCCTCACTTTACTGTGGCTTGGTGTCCAAAAACAAACAGCAAAGCTGGGCTTTACCTGCGAATGAAGCGTTGAGGTGTCGCAGCACTGAGGAACAGGCCCAGCTACCAGCTTCTCGTCAGAACACGCGTGAAGCAGCACCAGAGACCTTCTCGTCTGTTGAGCCAGACAAGGAGGAAGAATTTGTCTTCCTGGACTACGCTGGATCCTTGGACGAGGAAGATGATCTCGTTCCTGAACAGCTTCAGGTCACGGCGAAAGAGCACGAGGCGCCTAAAAAGGCTGGAGCAGAACTGCGGCAAAAAGCTCTGGAGCTTCAGCTGAGATCTTTAAAAGGTGTTGCAGATGAGGAGGTGAACCGGGAGGGTTGTATAGAATTCCATGACGTTGGGTTCCCCCTGGAACGGTCCAGGAAGAAGGCGTCGAAGAAGGAGCAGAAGGTCTACGGGAGTCCGGATGCAGAGATGCCCATCAGCGATATTTCTTGCTCCGGCTGTGGCGCCTGGATGCACTGCGCGGCTCCCGAAGTTCCTGGTTACCTTCCTAGTGAGAAATATAAGCAATTGATGGAAGACGACAAGCTGAAGAAGGCGATATGCCAGCGTTGCTTTCTGCTCACACACCACCAGAAGGCTTTGAACGTCACCATGTCGAAGGAAGAGTACAGGAAAATCGTGAGTCGGATCAAATCTCAGAAAGCTTTAGTGCTGCTCATTGTGGATCTCCTCGACCTCCCGGACTCCGTCGTGCCCGACCTGCCGCAGCTGGTTGGCAAAAACAAGCACATTGTGATTTTAGGGAACAAAGTGGACCTGCTGCCCAGAGATTCCCAGAATTACTTGCAGAGGATCAGGCGGCAGCTGGCGCAGTATTGCGCCGAGGTTGGCGTTCCCACCAGAGACTCCAAAGATGTTCATCTGATCAGTGCCAAAACTGGGTATGGTATCGAGAACCTCATCACGAGGATACAGACGTCCTGGAAATACAAAGGAGACGTGTATCTGGTTGGCACCGCCAATGCCGGCAAGTCCACTTTGTTCAACACCCTGCTGGAGTCCGATTACTGCAAATCCAGAGCGTCAGACGTGATCCACAAAGCCACGATATCGCCGTGGCCTGGTAAGGCATGAATCGTTGGTGTCGAGGTTTTTATCAACGAGCAAATAAAACGAATCTTGGGCCAAAAGATTAAATAAACCCCAATGAGTGAAGGAGAAGGGTCCGACCGCAGACTGGTCCTGCAGACCAAATATGGACACAAAGACACGCCCCTTAAAATATTTCCGAGTAGGCGTAGTTTTACGGGGCATAACGGCTTCGGTTGTTGCTGAAAGCCTTGGGCTCCAGAGGGAGACGAGGCTGGATAACCTTAGATTAAAATGTGGGGTTTGGTCGTAATAACACGGGGGTTTGGTTTGGTCGTAACAACACGGGGTTTGGTTTGGTCGTAACAACACGGGGTTTGGTTTGGTCGTAACAACACTGGGTTTGGTTTAGTCGTAATAACGTGGGGTTTGGTCCCCTGGCGCAAACTGAATGCATGAAGGGTGCACAGAGAAAACATGTATCCCACTAACACGTCTCGCTGAGACTCATGCTAATAAAAGATCAATAACGTTTTAAGATACACTTGGTCTTGCGGCTCGAAAGGTGCAACCGGGATGGCCCTCAGCACCAGCGATAAATCTCAGGATGGAGAAACTGGCTTAGAAACCGGGAGCACCCGTCGCGCCCCTTTCATGAAACGGCACACTAAGCGGTGCTTCCCCACTGTTTTCCCTTCAAAGCCCACATGGCACGCTGCAATAGCTGCCAAGTACACTTTTATGGTTGAGAATGATTTTCCCTTATCTATCAGGTCCTGAAAAACAACAACCCATAACGACTACGGAAAAAGGAGCTCCACTGTTCAAACACTCACCACTTGTTTCCATAAAGGGATCTAGTGGATGAGGCGTTGGGAATGGCTTTGATTACATTCGGAGGAAGCCTAAGATAAACCATTCACCGGTCAGGCCCATAGTCTTAGCCTTAGCCGAGAAGGATACATGTGGTGCCATCTTTAAACAATTGTTTCAAATTAAGGAACATTAGAAGAGAGCTCTCTTTCTGCTGGCTTCAGAATGAGACATACTTTATCCTGTTAGAGCCGATGCTGCCTTTGTAGGCAGCCTTCTCCCAAAAGGATGAGTGTCCATGATAATACTGTGTGGGTGTGTGTGTGTGTTGATTATCACTGCACATTTTACCACATGACCACACAAGTGGGGTTTCCATCGACGTGTTTTGAGCAAACGTAGAACTTGTGCATAAGAAAACCTTAACTATAAGAAAACTTAAATATGGCCAAATATTTACTAGGGCTGTGACGATAAGCAATTATTTAAAAATCGATAAACCGCGGATGAATTATTGCTATGTTTCATTCTTTTTATCATTTAGAACCATTTTAAAGTAAAAAAAAATTCATGGCAAAAAATATAATGAGTATAAATTATTATACATTATAAATATAACAATCGATGTAATAATAATTTAATAAATACATTCTACCTATCGTTTTCACAGCGTTTATGAATAATTATTGATGTGGTCCTCGCCCTAGTTTTTACGTTTGTCTGGAATGTGAAAATTAGCATGTGGATAAAGTGTGATGGGGAAAGTATTTTTGGTATAAAAGATGACTGAAGTTTGTTTGTGAAATGTTTATGTGAAAGAAACTTACTCATCGTTCTTTTGTTGATGAAGGAACAACGCTGAACCTCCTGAAATTCCCCATCATCAACCCGACACCGTACAGGCTGTTCAGACGAGCGGAGCGACTGCGGCAAGCGGCGCTGCAAACGGAGCACGATCTCGATCCCGAGGAGCTCAAGAGAATCCAACATTTCCGCAAACAGGGCTACCTGATCGGTGAGCTGGAGCTGGAGCAGCATGGCTTCATCCAGGAAATGGTTTTAGCAGTACATGAATGTGTGAATTTCACCATGAAGCAGTTTTCAGTTTTTCAGATTTATAACCTGTTGTTCATCTCAGAAGATACCACACAGATATGAAGCAGAAAAATGAAAGCAATAAAACACTGAAATGAGGCGAATGTTGTGTAATAGTAGTGAGTCAGGGCAACTGCACTTATAGTTTTGTAGATATTTTTTTCCTGTAGAACTGATGAAGTTCCTTGATGGTCGATTCGTACAGCAAACAGCTGCCCCCTTAATAAAGTTTTGTTTAAGAATTGTTTAATTCTGATTGCAGGTCGTGTTGGGAGAACGTTCCGAGTTCAGTCTTCCAGGAAAGACCTGGTGGAGTTCGACCCGGACAGCCTCAGCTTCGGAGAGGACCTGAACGAAGACAACGTGGGCAGACCGAGCTCGGAGGACAAACCCGAGGCAGAATTCACAAACAACGAAATCAAAGATGCCCACTGGTTCCACGACACGCCGGGCATCATGAAAGAGCGCGACGTGAGTCGATCCCACGGTGTCACATGACCTGAATGTGCCTCGGTGTAAACAGAATTTTTTGGATCGAATTTGTTCTGTAATCACCAGATCCTCAGCCTGCTGAACGAACGGGAAGTGAAGCTGGTGGTGCCGACGCACGCCATCACGCCCAGGACGTTCGTACTGAAGCCCGGAATGGCGTTGTTCCTCGGAGCTTTGGCACGGATCGATTATCTGGAAGTGAGAGATTTTCACCATTAAAGTCACTGCTTTATTTTGAGTTGATTTCAAATTAGCAGATGCTAGTTCTTTATGGTTTTAACCATGCTAACATCTTAAACGCCACTGATGAGCTACGAATGGTTAACTTCCACCAAAACCTGTCGGATTTTGGTGGAAGTTAGTAAGAGCTAAACTGCTAGAAAAGACTTACATATTTATACAGTCAAGTCCAAATATTAAGCGCAAGTCTTTAAACTCTCCATGCTCCCTTCCTCAGGGGAATCAGCCGTGCTGGTTTACCGTCGTGACTTCGTCGCAAATCCCCGTCCACATCACCAGTTTGGACAAAGCAGACGCCGTCTACCAGAAACACGCCGGGAACACACTACTCGCCGTGAGTTAATCCAATTCGATTCAGTTTTATTTGTGTAGCGCTTTTAACAATAGACATTGTCACAAAGCAGCTTGACAGAAATCCGGATGTAGATCTAGATCCCTAATGAACGGTGGAAAAGAAAAGCTCCCTTTGAGAACCCTTGAGAGGAACCGGACTCAAAAGGGGAACCCATCCTCTTCTGGGTGACACCCGATAGATATTATAAATCATCAAGGGAAAAGACAAACAGTACTAATGTGTTTAAAGGATGTAAGGAGTGTGTTTCATACAAAAACACCACCACCAATGTCTCACCGTCATCAGTCCAATGTGGGCGTGTCCCAAACCACATCGCAGTCCTCCAGTGCATTATGGGTATTCTGAATAATCTCCAGTGTGCTTTCCAGACATGACTACGAAATGGCTCCCAAAATGTGGTTTTAGACATACACAGAGTAGTACTACGGTACTATGCCGTTTGGGACGTAGCCCGATAGTTTTCACACCCCTCTGCTTCCTGTCTAGGTGCCGCTGGGCGGAGAGGAGCGAATGAAGGCGTTTCCGCCTCTCGTGTCTCAGGACTTTGAGCTGAAGGGCCGAGGACTCAACACAGCGGCGACGGACATCAAACTGTCCTCAGCAGGTAATTCAGAATGAAACTGCAAAATTAAATTTGAATAACATTATTAACAAAACTGTTATTTAAAAAAAACGGTATGATTAAATCGGTACAGTACAGTTAACTCAGTGTAACCTCACATTTTTAATGAAAGCTGATCCACACACTGTTTGGGTCACCACACAGTCTCAGAAGCCACCCCACATTCACTATGTAGTGCACTATTTTAAGAGTCGCCCATTTTGTAGTCACGTCTGAATAGCACAGAAGAAACTATCCAGCGCACTCCTGAAATTCCTACAATGCATTGCAATAGGTTAATGTCCAAACAATAGCCTAGCGAGTACAGAATACTAATTAACTGGTGTGTTTGGAGATGGCGCATGCCCTACTTGGTGAATAGGGTGTGCGGTTTGGGACACGCCCACAGTGAACTGATAATGGTGCTTGTACAGTAATTGTCGTTACGCGACGCCATAAATGTACTTCATACATGAAACTGTACATAAAAGTCAAACCGTGTGTAATGATGACATTGAACTCTGCTTCAGGTTGGGTTGCCGTGACGGCGGCGGAGGCGGAGCGTCTCCTGCTACGAGGCCACGCCCCCGAGGAGGCAGGACTTTGTTTACGGGACCCGCCGCTTCTCCCACACATCGTCAACGTGAAGGGGCCTCGAATTCGCAAAGCTCCCGCTTACAGGACGAAAAAACCGCAGGCGCTGCTCGATGCGGGCCTTTCCGGCCGAGCAGAAAATAAGAAAAAATGACTCGGTTAATAATAATAATAATAATAATATTAAATTACACCTTTCGAAAGCCCCAAAGCCGCTTCACAAAGATGTCAACCAAGTCACCAAGCCCTGTACTGTAAACTATACATGGATACAGTTAAGTGCATCCCTCATGTTTGTTTAATGGAGAAAAGGAAAATGTTCCTCTAATTTACAATTTATCCACAAAAAAAGACAACAAGTCATAAGGCAAGATTTACAGAAATATAATTTGAAAAGAAATTTTGCCAAGACCCTCTTGGACCTGATTTGGAAAAAGGCAGTGTAGGACATCCACTGCAGTTACAACAGAGATGTCAGGAAGATTATTACAACGGAGAGGATCCAAAAGCTGTTTAGGGGATAGCAAAGAGGTTGGAGGCAGTTATAAAGGCAAAGCGTGGGCATACAAGTTATTAGAGAATATTTATATCACATTCAGAAAAGGAGGTTAACATGCACGTACTCATTTCATTACTCGTGGTGATGAAGGAACAGCTGTGAAACCCAACACACCGAATGTCTCGTTGCGATAAATTACATTTCTTTGTCTTCCTCATTTTGTCCTAAGGGGATGCAAACTTTTGCACTCGCCTCTAGACCGGCTTTATTTGTCCCGAAGGAATTGATGCCAATTTGCTCAAAACAATATATACAAATATCTTAAAAACGCACCTTATTCACTGCACAGTCCAACAGAAAGTCAATATTCCGTTTCCAAACACCGTAGACAACATGTGGCCTACATAGGGAATAGGGTGTCATTGTGGACACCTCCACAGTGGACTGATGATGATGATGATGATGAGACGTTTGTGATGGCGTGTCTGTGACCCGTTCTATTGCACTATATTAGTGCCCTAATGTAGGGGACAGTGAGTACGTCACCATGTTGTTCAGTGTATACGATTCTACAGAAAGTCACGTACATGGTGTGTGAGTAAAAAGCTGTTTTTGACATCCTGTTTAGTAGAGTAGGATGTGGTTTGGGACGTAGCCTCATTTTAACCTCTGCGTCTTGAAATTAAACAGGACGCTGGCATCGTGCACTGCCGGAATGTCAAACAATCTCTGATACTCTGTAAATCTTCAGGGCTTCGGGAGAAATGACTAATTGTGTGTGTCGTGTGTGTTGAATGTAAATTTGTAAAGGTGTTATTGGAGTTGCAATGGTATGATCTGATGGAAATGTAAAGCTGTCAGCATTGTAAATTGCTTTTCTCAGTCGATTTATAGCTGTTGTGTTTCAATTTTTCATCATTTATATTCACTCTTAGTATGAATAGTTTTATAGGGCTGGGCGATATGATGACATGATATCGATATTACGATAAATTACACCACAATTACATCACATGTTTTCTGAGAGTATCGCAGGGATCGTCAGTACTTTGCCTATTATGACCGACTCCGTTGTTGCTCGAAGTGACACTCTTGGGGGTGAAGAAAAAGGTCAAATCTAGAACCATTTTTCTAAGAGTGTAGCTGATTGGACGTTAAAATGCATTTTTGTACGGATTTTTTTTTGTTCTCTGCTTTTCCTTATTTATGTATTTTTTTTGTGGACCGTAAATAAAAATATCAAAGCCATCGTTTTTTCTTTTTGTATTTTTTTAAATTTTATTATTTTATTATTATTTTTTTTAAATCTAGCGCTACTGTGTTGCTGGCACTAAAGCCTAAATATCGTGATTCATATTGTGTATCCCTCTGAGGGAACCCTTAAAGGTTTTATGTAGAACCCTACAACAGAGTGTTTCTTTATCAGCAACGGTTTTGAGTAAGAACTCTTGGAAGAAGCTAAGAACCTTTAACTATCCAAAGAACCCTTTGAAGAACCCTTTTTCTGTAGTGTAGATCTTTTGCTGGCACTTTGTTAGCAAGCCTAAATATCATGATTCATATCATATCCACCATAAATATCGTGATATCCCGAAAAAAAAAGGTCTTATTTGACCTTTTTTTCATATTTTAAGAGAAATTTATTTATTTATTATTATTATATTATATTATTTATTGAAATATTTGATTAGTTTTTTCTTTTTTTTTTACCTCAGGATAATTGAAAATTAATACATGTAATCGTATTAAATTCTCATTTCGACCTTCTAAGCATTTGTTTAAAATATTAAAGCTCATGGTTTAAATATCTTTTTCTTTTGCCTGGCTACCAATCCAATCAATCACGTTTCTGTGCACTTTGACTTTAGTTATTAACTTTATTTAAAACATCCAAGCAAATCCATACCAATTGAAAAGGCCATGTAACACTGAGCATGGTTCTATTTCCCACGCGTCAGATCGACTTTGGAAGAGCAACAAAAGCTTCAATGCAGCGGCACTACAGTTTGCTGTAATTGGAAGACATTAAGTCGCGGGATCAAGAGAAAAGGTCACTCTATTAACAAAAGAGTATAAAAAATATATACAGAGTTTCAGCAACAGGCACAAGAGACCGATTCCATTGACGCTTTTATCCAAAGCGACTGACAATTAAGATGGTATACAATTGAGCAGTTAAGGGTCTTGCTGAAGGACCCAACACTGGGCAGCTTGGTGGTGTTGGGATTTAAACTCACGACCTTCCGATCAGTAGCCCAACGCCTTAACCGCTGAGCCACACAGATAAAAACACACATCTTTGGACCAACTTGTGAAGTTGAAATAGAAATATTCAGTCTCTCTGAACTTAAGTGTTGGACAAAAGGAAAGTGAATTTACAATGTTTTGGGGGGGGGGAAATGCCTACCTGGTTTACGCTTACATACATGGGTCAAAGACAAAAAAGGGGTTTTTAAAACAGCAAAAATGTAATGCGAGTTCATTTCAGGGCTTTATACTAGACGTTGGATTCAGGAATCATGTCAAAAATCCAAACATTTTGATGGGATTGGCAGAAATTCAGCTCACTGAAATGGCATTCGGTATAACGGAGAAAACATTCAGTGTGCTCTCACACTTTTGGACCCCATTGTATCTACTACTACAATACATGAATGTTAACAAACGGACATTTTCACATTTCGAAGCTCTATGTGTTTAACCAAACCAGTCAGATGAGTCACCGCCACAAGTCACGTGACTCGTCCCGGGCCAAAGCAAGCAAAGAGGTTTCGTGCTTTGTATGGGGAAAAGTGTATAGGAGGCTGGAGTGCCTGTAGAATAGAATAGAATGCTGTTTATTGTCACATATACAAGTACAAGTACAGTGAAATTCATTCTTCGCATATCCCAGCATGTTGGTAAGCTGGGGTCAGAGCGCAG
>JAOUQW010000023.1:9388663-9400075 GCA_028565825.1 Olivaichthys viedmensis
TAGAACATTGCAGTAATGTTATTTTCGGAACGTTACAGCCTAACCTTCTTAGAACCTGTTGAATAATTACGAAATGTTCTAAAAACGGTCTCTGTTAGCTGGGTAATAGATTTTTTTTTTTAAAGTCTCACAAAACTTATTAAATACCAGACTCACCAAATTTACCCCCATTATAGAGATGAGGAATATACTGATATAAAAGTGATATAACACATGAGTGACAGCAACAACAGCGCACAAGAAAACAGAAAACACATTTGTTTCGGAAATGTCATGCTCAATTTTTAAAGGGCATGCGAGGAGCTAACTTGATTGGATATCACATAAATAATAGTGTATTCATTCTAACACCATCCCTTTTTACAATTACGATGCTCTTCGGCAGATTTCCGCCTGCCACCGATGGTCACAGAAATACCAAGAATTTTTCTGCCACACCCACACGCCAACGGTATGATTATGATTATGAAAATAAGGCCTTGAAAGTGCTACGAAGAAATGTTTTGAATTTCATCAGTTAGAAAAAAAATACAAAAAGATGTGACTCTGAGTATAACTGTTATTGAAGAATACATCATTTCAATCCACGTTTCGCTGATTGAGAAATTCGGCTGAAGGACACTGATCCTTCGAGGTACCTGTCTGCCTTGTCAACACCCCTGTGGTTGAGCAGACACTCAGCACTGTAGGAAAGGGCACCCCACACACACACACACACACACACACACACCCGTTCATAACCCAGTCACTGATCTGAAGCAGCGGTCACTGATGGTTTTCGGCAGCGAGATCGGGCACCGCCTCAGCCCGGAGACGCTTTCACACCTCGGTGATTAGCACGGCGCCTTTTTCATTACAATCTCTGGCCTGGAGTTGGAGCGCGGTTCTTCGCCTTTATCCTCTTTTTGTCGGTCTCCGTCTGGCTTCTTTAATTACAGCGCAAGCTGAGCAGAAGCAGATTAGATGCTGATGGGGGAAACACTGAGCTGTGTGAGCAGCGTACGTGAGCTGCACATTAGCATGGACCAGGGGGGTGGAATTTAGTCGGGAAAGCGTGACATTTCTTCTTTCTCAGAATCCTCATTGATCTCGGCGAAGAAGGCAAGAACAAAAAACAATGCGTTCAAAGGACAGGCTGGTTTCCCGCAAAGCAGCTAGCATTGGCAAACCCATTTAAGCAATTTACTTGTTTGTTTTTGTCTTCTGGTTTGAGATCCAAATGCATGAACTCGGTGTGAATGAGTTGGTCCTTTTGAGCCCCTTAAACTCAAACACATGAAATCAACACTTAAAATGTGTGGCAATTCAATAGTTACAAAGGTTAGTTTTAGTCTTAGTTTTTTGTCAAAAATGCATAATAGTTATATTATAGTGATGCCAGTAGCCACGCCTGCCACGTGCGCAACGTATAATATAAAACATTTTGTTTTATATTTAGGCAGACCAGTCATTTTAAAACATTAGAAGACATTCTGTAACACTTGAATGTTGGCATGTAGTGAACGTTGAGGTAATGTACGCTGTAGGTATCTGACTCCTGCCATACACGAGGCTTGATTTATCTCCACACCATTCCTGCTGTACTCTCGCTGCCCATTTATTGGGCTGGCACTGAAACACACTGTTCCGACGCAGGAGCATGTGGGTTACACAAGTGGCCAGGCCCCAGTGCCTCCCACACAGGATGCGAGCATCATCATGGGCAGTAGCCAGAGGCTGAGCTCATGGGCACTGCGGTTAGTGGCATTTGTGAAGCGTGAAGCCATCTGGTCTTCCCATGGGAAGCATTTCTGCCGACGGTCATTTTTTCATGAGCACCTCTGACCTCATTTCTAGTGTATACACTATTTACCAGTTTATTAGTTATCTAAACTGGCAGCTCAGTGCAGATTCATGATTTTAAAATTTAAAGGTGGTGTTTGTGGTTTTTAAACGTGTTTCTGGACCCGTGATAAATATATCATTTCAAAGATATTTTTTGAAAAACTGTGATTCACAATAGTGCTGTGCAATGGATCTGGTTAGTTTCTTTGTTTCAGGCTTTTGTTTACATTTTTCTGGCCTGGAAATGAACTAATCTGCTTAGCTCTGCCCCTTTTCCTTAAAAGGCAACTCACAAGCTATACAAAATTTCAATAGAGGGTAAAGAGTCAAGAGTCAAAAAGCTTGTCAATGTTTTCTTTGCAAATTGTGAACCAATTGCAGTTCGCCTCACAGGCTGCAGAGGACTCTAAACATTACAAACTGCTCCTTTAAACTGGTGTAATAAGACTATCCAGATTCAAATTTACCCCAGGTATGTGGAAGGCTATCTTTGCTAGGTCAACGCTGTTCTGAGGGACATTGAACCTGAGTCACTGTATAAATTATCACAGAGGATTTATTATAGGCACTTCCACTCCACCCTTGACCCACTCAAGGAACAGAAAAGCAGTCAAGCGTTCGGAGTCGACTCACGGCGCCTCGCTTGCTCTTCAATTTCCTCCATGATATTTGTCTTCCTGGGAATTGGACAGTTTTGTAATAGCAGCGATGGATAATGCTCTCCAAGTGAGTCAATCTAGCAGGTGTTTAATATCGAGAGCCAATATGGTGACCACTATGCGCTTACTTCAGCAGACTGCCAGGTGGCCCATGTCCCATTCCACCACCTGCAACCCTGAGCCAACCAGGTGCTTCCTGCCGAGGGGGGCCCCGGAAGAGTGTGTGTGTGTGTGTGTGTGTGTGTGTGTGTGTGTGTCTGCTACTCTGGAAGTTGGCGTATAATCACATTTGCCGAGATAATAATCTCCTCTGAATGACACGTGCTGGGTGTTAATGTCAGCTTTGCCAGAGTCAAGGTGAGTGTTTCATTAAGGCCTCGGTGTCAGTAGACAAAGCTGAGTCACCTGCTAGTTTATTTATTACAGGAGTTATTGGAACTTGGCCCGTGTCAGGAGCGGTGAAGTGGCATCAGTATCCGGAAAAAACAAAACATGCTCCTTGAAAACAAAACTGCTGCTGGTGATGTCATTCAAGTCTCGATTTCCTCTCACTGCTTTTTTAACCAGAATTGCAAACGATGATCTGAAATGATGATTTGTTCTGCTTCTAAAAGGCATCGTGATCTGGGTTGCCAGGTCTGCGTGGCATAATCAACCCAAGGACTATTCCAACTTAGCCCAAAATTAGCCCAACGGTCAATAAAACCAGTCCAATTCAGTAAAAAAATAAAATAAAATCAAGATCTGACCCTCCCAAACGCTGCATTAAACTCCTCAATCATGACTACCATTACCAAATATATTGTAATATTTACAAAGTACTACAGTATGATTTGAATTATTAATTTTATTTAATGATGCAGTATTAAAACCATGCAGTTTTCCTTAACACAAGGGTCCTAAAATGATCTCGACAAATATTGGCCTAAATATAGTATAGCTGTGAGAAGAGTAAATATAAGAGTATATTTTACAAATACAAATACCCTTTTTACAAACACGCTGCTCTTCGCCAGGTTACTGCCTGCGCCGATGGTCACAAAAATCTCCAGAAAATGGCGCGATCTTCTGCCTTATTTTGGCGTTTAGTTTCTGATCACGAAAATCAGGCTCTAACTTGGATGCATTATTAAATTCATTGTTGATTTACCAAATTGATTGTTGCAGCACAAATGAAGTAGATAAAGTGGGCCACTGTCCAGTCCAGATCCAGACTCATGGCGTCAAAAGGTGGTGACGGATGATGCCATTCGGCTTTGGTCTGGCTCATCACGCTGACGCGAACATCTGTTCCTCGCTCGGATTGCTCCTAAGCCGAGAGTGAACGTGTCGGACTCTTGATAAGACGACTGGCGTTCGCACCGGGTTCAACGTGCACAGATTTGAACTGTTTTGGGAGAAAGTGCTTTTCATTTTTCATTTTTTTCAGCGAGGCTTAGTTCCACATCGCAATTACGAGTGAAAAAAGCAGGAGCAAGGGACCGTGTCTTCTTTTGCATGTGGGAGAATCAGTTCTAACACTGATATGCAGCACATTAGATTTGTGTGCAACAGTACAAATGAACCTGCATTTGTTAAAAAGCATTATTCTGCATCACTTAGTTACAGAATTTCGACAAAACAGTCCCAAAAGTCTGGAGTCCACTACCAATTTAATCAGTTATCAAGAAATAATACAAAATGTTACTCAGTTGAGATTTATTATTTCAGAATACATTATGTAAAATGTATTGGCAAATCAATTTGATGGCTGTTTCAGAAAGTTTTATATATGTCGTAATTCCCTGATTGCACCCAAAAAAAATTGAATAACACTTTATTTGAAGGGTACCTACATTTGACCTTTATAACACATTCATAAGCATTGCATAAATATTTTATAAATTAGGGGTAAATAATTTATGAAAGGCTTATGTCAAAATTCGTTAGACTGTTCAAGATTGTTGGTGTGGATTTTTTTTTCAAATCCTAATCTTCAAATTTGTGACTAACAGCACGTTCATAACAAATTTGAGACGTCTTCTATGAAGTAACCACTCCATTCATATTTATTTAGCTGATATATTTGGCTTTTTAAATAAGTGAAGTTATACAAACAGCTTTGTTAAAGCAAATTTGATCGCCACTTTGATTTGAGAGCCTGAAAATCATTCATTCATTAAATTCCTGTTTGTGTCTTCCCTTTGCAATTCTTTTACAGTCTAAAAGGCAAATAATAACTGAAATATCTAAACCTATACACAAATAGACGTTAAATGGAATTTCAATCCTGTTGTTAATCAAAGCCACGGATATTAAATTGATTAAGTTGTAAAGCTATTATTCTAAAATAGTACAAAATAGTACAAATGAAGGTTGTCCAAACTTTTGACTGGTAGTATATGTCGTTTTGATGAAAAATCCCAATTACAGAATCCACTTGTAGGAATCGGAGGATTCAGGAAACATGATCAAATTTCTAGTTAAATCCCCTCACAGTGTGTTGCCTCGTGCATCCCAAAGGCCAGACAGTTATAAATGAAAGGATTTACAACGGTATAGGCTGCAGATCTGATTAAAACGTTCTGATGGTGTCGTTCCATTGCAAGAATAAAGCTGAGGTCACTTCAGAAGTCTGCCAGTAATTGATTCATTTTGTCCCCATGGCCATTCGAGCTTAAACAAAAGACGATGTCTGTTTCTCTCAGAGCTAAATAGCTTTATACATCAGCTTCTCCATCACAAGTGCAATACTATAATGGGCATAAAAGTAAAAAGAGAAGGCGCTTTGCTCATGCAGAATACAAAAATTCAGTCTATGCAGAAAGAGCAAAAAAAGGGAAAATATCCAAAAAAAGAAACTGATTTTGTCTCTATTTTGATCTGCGGTGGTTTTAATTTTGTCTTTTGCACCGCAGGCTTGAGAACTAAATCAATGTTCAACGTGTTTAGGATCTGATCCTCAATCAAGCTTAATGAACTTAATCAACTTAATATCTGCGGCCCTGATTAAACAGGGTTGAAAGTACGTTTAGCGTCTCAATCTGTGTGCAAATTATGACATTTAAGGCCTACGTCTGAATATGCAGTCGACACTTGAAGTTATGTTCGATTTTATGCTTTCACTAAACATTATGAAACATTATGAAACCCAGAATGCAATTGGCTATGTTCTTGGAGGAAATATGCTAGGTACTTTGAAGAAAATGATTGACATTTTCTACCCTAAAAGGTTGGGGGGGTTTACCATCAAGATGACAAGAGGTTGCATTAAGCAACTGTCATGACATTTTTTAGGTGAACATAATCATTTATGACTTATGTAACTGTGCAAGGCTTGAGATTACTTTTGGAGCTTCACCAGCCAATGTGGCAATTTAAAAACATTTATAATTTTTTTTGTTTTACAAATTTAGTAGCCAGGCTGCCAAATTTCACTGAAGCATCTTTTTGTTTGTTTGTCCTCTTTCCATCATATTCCTCTCAGCACTCTTTTAGGTTCTTTGTGTTTTGACGTTTCACGGAGTGAGAGAATATGAAAGGTATAGAAATCACAATTTACATATCTTGCTATGAGATAACCTGCCAGAAGAACGGTCAAGCTAAATGAAGAAAATGTGCATCATGCACAAGCCTACGTCCTACAAATATATTCAGAGTTGAGTTGAGCACGCGTAGTGAGGCGTTAATACTGAACGCCGTTAATACTCTATGAAAGGTCTGAATATCGATGTGCACAGGGCGGAGTTTGCTCACGGCAGAGGCGTGTCTCAGTTATTATGACCTTGAACGTAAGGTCAATATCCTCTCTGACAACGAGCTGTATTAGGTCTGACTATTTATTGTAATAACAATATTTCACCCTGAAATTCATGTAAATACACAAAACATTTCAATAGAATGTCACTGCAGAGCTCAGTGCTGAGACTTCTATTTCAACGTATGAAAAATTCAGCTTTCCTTCATTTCTCCATTATTCTTAATATCTACTGTAAACTACGTTGGTATCAAAGTAATAATTTATGGACTGGCTGACAATTAATGTGCATGGATTCCAGATTGTCTCATTATAATTTCAATATATTAGACTATTAGATGTTAATTTGACATTTTGCCTTCTTCTCATTTGTATATTATCCTATCAGTATAAATCATTTTTACATTGTCTCTTGACTATGTTGCATCGTATTGCAATTGATAGCAAAAGATAAAAAAAATGCGATCTGCTTTACCTTCTCCCAATTCTTTTCCAGGCTTAAAGGCAAGTGCTTGTTTTAAAGTGACATGGTCTCGACACTATTAAAAAACACCTGCCTCAGGAAAGATCTGGCAACCTTGGTGTTGTGAACTGCATGCAGGTAAATCAATTTTAAGCCCTGTAATTATGAAACATTGAGGTGTGTTATCTGACAACTAAGGTTTTGTTTCACACAAAATTCTTAAGTGCCAAGCGTTTTTGAAATGCGATAAATCATACCCCTAATGCTCCACCTCTAATGCTGTCCTTGGGCTTTTGCAACTTTTTAATAGGAGTAGGTAGGAGTTGACTTTTGTGATAAATCATCAGTTTGGAAACTTTTCAAACATTTAAAACTGTCTTATAGTATACTGGAACTGAAGTATACCAGTTTAGCTTCACATACAAATTCACTGATATGTAATATCAGGTTGAGGTTTCTGAGCCACATACTGATAAACTCCCTCTATTATAACCCTTATGTAAGAGTCATCTCAAAATCACTGCCAGACTGATTCGTGCTGCGTCGGTAGTCAATTTCAGATTGGAGTTATCGTGCAGTGGCGGCCTGATGATCAGTGTGCTGATGAGAAGAGCTTGTGAGGGTTTGTGTCTTTCTCATTGATCCATCGGGCAGCTATTAAAGGAATACACCAGCATTTTTCAACCTAATCTCTGTCTACCCCAGCTGTAGTGTATGTGTGATTACGATGGACTTGAATTTCCACACATTTTCCTGTACTGAGAAAAGATACAAGAACAGATACCTTGTTTACTCCAAACTCACTTATCCCCACTTAAGGGCAGGTGTTAAATTCCATCAATAAATGTTTATGTGAATTTTTGTAGAACGCTTTCATGAATGCTTTAGTCAAAGGTGCTTGTAAATAAGGCTTTAAATCTGTATAATTTATCCTTTCAGCGATGGCACTACTTTTTCAAAGAGAATAATTCGTGGTTAGTTGTGTGGGTCTGATGGCGCATGAATACAACAAAACTTTCAGGAAAGTGAAAATAACTACTTTTTACTGTATTGCTCCACTGTTGGAAAACGCCATAAGAACAGTTTTGGTCTTTCTCTCATGATTGTCTCTGTCTAACTCCTTTATTGTTCCAGTGCAACGATGGTAGTTTTGAATTTTAAACATTTATTGATGGAGTTCAACAAGACAAATTGATGCCCTTAGACATCCATTATAAGTGAGTTTGGAGTAAACAGGTCTTTCTGTTTTTTTGTCAGTACAAGGAAACGTCTCAAGATTCTTGTCTGTGGTAATCACACATACACTACAGACACAGTGGATAGAGATTAGGTAGAACAACATTGGAGAATTTCTTTAATAGCATTGTCACTTTCCTTCATTTGTCAAGAGTCTCCTCTCTTTATCTCTCCACTATGATAAAAACATACCGAAATGCCTCACATCAATATTGTTAGACGATGTGACGTATCCGCAAGGTCAACTCATCATGACGATAAGATCCCTAAACGATACTGTGCTGCAAGCAAAACACGCTTGATGAAATGGTCTCTAACGAGACTCTAGCGGCAGATCAGACTTTTTTTTTCCCAGTGAGCCATTAATCACAATTGTAGAGTATCCGTTGCTTATCTTCTCAACCGGTTAATCTATGTGCTGTCACTTTTTTTTACTTTGTCTTTCACACCTGATTTAATTCCCGAACCCATAAAAGTGCAGAATTTTTTATGTTCATCCACCATGCCTGAGGGCAACAAATGCCTTTTGGGTGGATAAGAATATATAGAAAACAAAGTGTTGAATCACAGGGTCCAACGTGAAGCGCATTAAAGATTAAATATTGATCCTCTGCCTTCAGTGTCATATTACCAGGTCAGAGACTTTTTTTTTTTTTGCTTCGTGAGGTCATCTGGGTCTGCCCGATGCCCATCGATCAGCCTTTACACTCCAGGTCAATCCTGTAATGAGAGAGGCCGCTTGGCATTCTTGGGAGACATCAGAAGGCTTGTAAAAGATTTCTTTCAAAGCCTCAGCCAAGCAGAGGAAACTGTAATTGGAACTGACAAGCCACCCAGATATCGCTCTGATCATCTCAAGGAAGTGGAGATAAAACAGAGACGACTCTAAAAAAAAAAGAAAGAAAAGTGTTTCATGTCATCTACTTTTTGAAGAGGCGGCCTCGTCAATACAGACCATCGATAACACTTTCTATGAAACCTGTATCTGCAAAGCTTTATGACTGTGTTTATTCCCAGCTAGATTAACAGTTCTACATTTTCTTGGTTTCGGAGAACGTTTTTTTTTTACGTAGCTTTTGTAAGCTTTGCTGCATTTAGAATTGTAGTAACGTTAAATTTAACCGTTTCCCTAATGTTAGATTTTGTCTAACTTGGAACGTAAGAGCAAATGTTTTAATGCGGTGTTCAAATGAGGTTTGTTGAGTTTTTTTTAGGTCAACAGAAAAAAATGGAGGGGAAAAATGTGCTAATTTTGAAATGATCTTTATTGATTTTATACTTTTATACTTTATACTACAGCTTTGGGCTCTCTGGGATAGTGAATCATTTGATTCCCATGTAAGTGCCATCTATAAAGCTGCTTATTATCATCTGAGAAACATGGCCAAAATAAGAAATATACTAACCCTGTCACGATTGTAGCATAGAGAGTGGACACAAGCGCGAAGCCAAAATACATTTTTTAAACATTTCAACCAAAACATATAACACTAACCGGGACATAACACAATCTAACAGATAGACAATCAAGCACAAACTGGACGGAAACAAGGAGGGCTTTTAAACACTCACTAATGACGAACAAACGACATGCAGGTGGGAACAATCACATCACGAGACAGGAATCACACACACACACACAGTAGCGCACGTGGCGGCCGTTGCCATGGCAACCACCCGCTAGGTCACGCGCACAGCCGCGCATGTGCCAAACCCTACATGACGCTGAGAAACTAGCGCATCCTTTCATAACCTCTAGTTCAGAATGCAGCAGCCCTTACCAGGGAAAGAAAGTCAGAGCACATTACCCCGGTTCTATTCAAGCTACACTAGCTGCCTATTAAGTTCCGCATAGACTACAAAGTTCTGCTCATGACATTTAAAGCTCTAAATAGTTTAGCTCAGGCGTATCTTGCTGATCTTCTGAGACAATATGGCCCATCCCGAGCACTTTGCTCAGCTGAGGCAGGTCTACTGTTAATCCCGAGCAGCTTAGCCGGTGGAAGATGTTTTTCTTATATAGCCCCTGAACTCTGGAACAGTGTTCTAGAGAATGTTAGGAACGCTCTATAGCTCTATCTGTGTTTTTAAATCCAGATTAAAAACATACTTGTTTAATTTAGCCTATTCATAGCTCTTGGGTCTTTAATCTTGTTAGATAGACTTTTCGTAGGACGAATACTATATTTATAGTAACTTCATTGGTGATTGTACATTGGTTCTTTAATGTGTTTGATCATAAATACTTTGTTTTGACTTTCTGATCTTTTATATGTAAAGCACTATGAGATTTTGGGCTAAATAGAAAGTTATACCAATCCAACCCTGCTTTAACATCTTAGAAATAAAGCACTCATATATGATCCAGAACAACAATGGCCGAAGCGAGTGCAATTTCACTCCAATGAATAAAACATGGGTTACTGGAGCAAATTAAAGTCAAAGAAAAGTCTCAAGCCTAAAACTGGGGGGGAAAACAAATTTAATGTGACTCCAGGGTGGGATTTGGCTTGGTATCCCAGGCACTTTCATTACAAAGTAAAATCAGAAAGTATTTGGACACAACTGCCTCAAATGTCAATTAGTTTCCTGATTTTTTTCTTCTTCTGTGAGTGACATCAGGACTAACAGGACTGCATGTTCAAACAGGTCTCAAAAGTTTTCCTTAATTCAGTCATGCCAAAATCTTTCCATTCATGACATGCACATAAGGGCACCAATCACATGCATACACATGTACCAATGAGTTCTATAGCACCAAACTGGAACACTTGACTGGAATCCTGCGACTTGCATAATCATGCATAAACATGTCAAGGCAGACTTCATACTCTGCCATAAGTTGTCATAGCAATTTATGTCCAGTTTTACAGCGGTGTCATGTTATTATGATAGCTGCCATAATGTTTGACATTATGACAGTTTATGTCACATGCTAATTTTTACTGAGTGTGCTCTAGTTAGCATGTTTTAGTATAGACTTTATGAGACGTGCTTTATGAAAACTGTCATAAAAAGTGCTTGACAAAATAAGTGGTCTGTCTGCTCTGACCTCATAACAAGTGTCAATAACATCTGTCATAAAACAGATGCAGAGCACACTAAGCAAAAAGTTAGCATGTGACATAAGCTGATATGACATCAAACTTGGTCAAAGTTATTATGATAATTACCGGTAATGGTAACATGTAGTTTGTAGCAGGTAACGGTAACACTTTACTTGAACGCTGCGTCATGACAATGACATAAGCATGTAATAAACTTCTCAAAGATGATATCGTATGCTGTCACAAGTTGTCATAACAATTGATCTTAACATTCTATGACAGACACATGACACAATCACTGTTGGTGATTTTTATGATGTGACATAAGATGTTATGGCAAAGTCATAAAGTATGCGTAATAACATCTGTTTTAAACCATACACTAACTAGAGAGTAATTAGCAAAAATCAGCATGTGACATAACCTGTCATGACATCAAACATTGAC
>JAOUQW010000023.1:9416318-9427668 GCA_028565825.1 Olivaichthys viedmensis
ATTCAGCACATTCTGTATCTGTGATGAAGTTGCTGTTATCTCTCTCAGTGAACAAAGCTTTATGTATTGCTCTTCTGATGGTGAGGTCACTTTTGGTCTGCGGCTGATCGTGCTTTGGATACGACTGATCCAGTTTCGGCAAAGCGTTTGCGTCAAATACAGCGGCAATGAAACAAATCCCAGGTTTTCAATGTGGTCTCAGACTTTTGGACCCCACTGTATCTATGGGCAAACCCCTACATCAAATTGAGGAACCTCCATGAAATGTACACGTGTTTTGTTTGTAAGTTCCAGGCTTTGAATTTTTCATTCTCACTCGACAAGATTTTGTAGCGCGTCCTGCAAGTCAACATGACGCGCGTTCACAAGATAAACTGTGTCAATCAATCGGATCGGGAAACCAATCAAATCCGATCTGACGCCGATCCAGCGTTTCATGCCAGCATCGGCTCGGAGCGTTCCTACTTTTCTCTCCAAGAGCTGAAGCGTGAACTGCAGCGTCTGAGTGATGAACTGCGCCACTCCGTTGGAGGATGTGTGGAGTGTGTATTGATTTTCCTGTCTAGTGTCACACACTCCATTAAGGCACAGCAATTTCTCTTAGGATGGATGAAAACCTTTTCATAACTCTACCTTTTAGATTAAAGCATGCTTGGCCCATTGATTTTGCTATTCTTGTTGCTGCTGTCTTCTGAAACTTTCTAAATCATCAGCTTGTGCCTGATGGATGGAGTGTGCGCAAGGGC
This sequence comes from Olivaichthys viedmensis, assembly GCA_028565825.1. NCBI lineage: Eukaryota > Metazoa > Chordata > Actinopteri > Siluriformes > Diplomystidae > Olivaichthys > Olivaichthys viedmensis. The sequence goes on from JAOUQW010000023.1 coordinate 9,417,065, forward strand.
ATGTCTTTGGATTATTTAGCTTGGGGCGGGTTAAATTTGTCATACATGTTGCCATTGATTGAAATGAATGGACTGCGTTTGCTCTTTGCCGTTCTTTGTGCCCATTATTATTTCCTTTTCTCTCTTTATTTGCTCCGTGGTTGGTTTTCATAAGCAAAAGAGCTGCAGGATATGGACGCACTTTTACGTTGCGGTTATACGGCTGCGTGTTGTTTGTAATTTGCCTTGCAGTATTTTTTAAACTCGTGATGTGACGTGGTTAAAGTCCGTCCAGCATTATTGTGGCGTTAAGTTGCATCACGCGGCTGTCGTGATTCATAAAACCTCCAGAGAAACGCTCATCTGGAATGACCAAAGTTTATTGGGATGTGCACAGCGCACAAAATGATTTGGTGATTTGTTACCAACACTGCAGTAAATAATGAGCCTGTATATTTTCCAGTCCGAGCACAAGGGCAAAGTTGATTGGCCACAAATGTCGTAAAACGCCGTTTTAACGTTTCTCTAATAGCGCTTTTCCACCAGACCGTGTGGACAAATCTATGATCTCACATTTTGCTGTTACTTCCATTGCCATGTGACTTGTACAGTACCCAAGTACCCGTGCTGTATTTTGGTTCCCCTTCTTGCCAGTGTACCTTAGTCACTGATTGTTACAGAATCGTCCTTCTTACGTCTCTGGCTGAAACGGCTTTTCTACCGGACGGTCAAACAGTCTGGCCAACATTTTCTCTTTTCTGGCAGCTTTACGAGGGAAATTTCACGGCTTAAGGTTTGAAATTCGTTTTTACTCACGTTTTCTCGGTTTTACATTTCTTACTTATCAGTTAGGTCGAGTCTTTTCTGCAACTGAATATCAAATTCAAAAGCAGCTGGTGCTCGAAGGCAGTGTCCCAAATGCCCTCCCATATCGTTCTTCAATGCCGTGATGTTCTACCCTTGGTAGTGAGCATTCACAGTGAAGAGGAAGTCATTTGGGACACTGCCTTCGAGCACCAGCTGCTTTTGAATTTGATATTCAGTTGCAGAAAAGACTCGACTCCTTGTATTATTATATTTTAACATCGTGGGACCAAGTTTGCACCCCGCATACTCTTTATTGTCGTTAAGATTAAAGTATCGGCACCCTTGGCTTTGTTTGGGTCGCTCGCTGTCATTACAACAAACTCGCCGTGTCACGTGGTTAATGGTTCGCTCTGCGAAGTAGACGAGCAACAGCGCCACGCACAGTTTAGCATAAAATAAACTATATGCCTGTTTTTTTTTTTTGGGTCAAAGAGAACTTCTCCTACTCACAGGTATCGTTATGAGATGGGAAACAGACATGGGTACTCGGGCAGTTCTGGCTTTGGATTAGAAACCGTACCGTGCACTATATGAAAGTTTACGGAGGTGTGCAGTCAGACGACTCGTAATCATAAAGAGAGAGCGGAGCTTGAAAGTTAAACGACCCATGAATATACATATTTTTTCCTTTCTTTTCTTCATGGGCACACCACCTGATCCTTAGTTACACTTTCTGCTTGTGGCACAGTATCTGACCCTTTCTCACTTCCCTGGAGTCATTCACTGACTCCTGCTTCTCGTTACAGCTGAAAGGAGCTTGCTCTCCATCTTTGGGGAACCAATTTCTGCACTGAGCAGTTTTAATAGCAGTGTTAATACCACTATACTGGAAAAAAAGCTGATCTGGCTTTGTGTCTCGTCTCTAAAGTCCTTAAATAGTTAAATGTTTAAAGTAGCACTTTAAACGCTGTTTTATTTTGTAGGAAAAGCTGACATCACTTATGCTGATGCCTGTCTATTACACAACGATCAATCATAATAATGTGTACCAATAGTACAGTTTAGGTATTAGATTTCAACCATTTTGGGAGAAATGGCGTCACCAGGGCGTATCACGGGGATCGTCAGTTTTTTTTTTTTTTTTTTAGTACGCTGCCCTACTGAATGTTTTCATGAAGGGATTTGGACCAATCCTAAAAATCCTGTAAGTGTTGCACTGTCGCATTAAATCTAAACTGCACAATAAGTCGCTGAAGTTTTATGCCATTATTTTGTCTTATTTTTTATTATTATTATTCTTTCAGAAATGTGACCTTACTGTTTTGTCGGTGCATTATCACGAAGACTAAATAATAACCGTGTAACTTGGAAATGTCCTTGAGTGTTGTGATGGTACGTTTGTTATATCGCTAAACAGACAGATTAGGGGGGGGAGGAAAGACGGGCTGTACCTCTGGACACATGGTCGCACCTTGGGGATTTCTCAACCAGAGGCCTGTCAGAAAAAGGGCCTTTATGCATGCTAATTAACATTCTCACTAGTTTAGGGCCTCACTAGTTTAGTGTGTCATGTCACTCGGCCATCTTGCCAGTTGAACACATTTTATTTTGCCGTTCAAACAAAACAAAAGAATAATAAATGACCGGTTGTGTCCAGTAGGTCTCGTCACTGTAGAGTGTTGTGTTCCAGTGCTAGCAGTATAATGTTATTGCTATAATGTTGGTGCTAAGTAGATTTATGCAGTCCTTTATTGAGCAGGAGCTAAAGTTTCTTTTCCTAGCTATTGTGCTCTTCTCTGGCATATCACCGAGTAAGGCTTTAATTACTGCCATAATTACTTTGCCTGGGCGCAGTAACAGCTGTGGCCTTCTGAAGAGCTAAATGGTGCCTATAAATCTCATCTCCCCAGGCCAGGCTTCTTTCTGGCAGAGGTAGGAGGACGAGGTTGCCCAGGCACAGCTGCACTGCGTCCGCCGCTCGCTACGCGCACTCAATCCATTTGCATTTTGAGCAGGTCGCTCATATGGCCATTGTGGAGGGCTCCACTGTGAACAAAGACTGCTAGTGTGACTGATGAGATATTCCCGAAGGACTCCGGGGCCGAACGGAGAGTTCAATCGAATCCTATCAGGACTCGTGAAAGAAATGAAATCGCAGGACGCTTGATAAAGTTGATTTGTTTGGAATTGAGACGATTTGGTTCACAAGAGTTGCGTGTGTGTCTGCGCTTGTCTGCTTCTGCCTGCCTGCCTGTCTGTCGGTCGGTCGGTGTGTGCGTCTGCCTGCCTGCCTGTCTGCGTGTCGGTGTGCCTGTCTGTTAGTTGTCAAGTTCCCTTAAAAATTGCATTTAAATGTGAATTGTTTAAAGGTTTAGTATATAAAAAGTTTAAATCTAGTCAGCACCAAATGGTAGACCCTTGAGCAAGGCCCTTGCCCCTCAACTGCCCACTTTGGATGAAGGCTTCTGCAAAATTGATGAGTACAACTGCAACAAAAAAAAGATGTCTGAAAGTCTGCTGGTGAAATAAAAGCGGTTCTTGGCGATGGACTCAGACTCACAAGGACACAGATGGTCCTCTGTGCATACGTGTTATTATCAATAAACCTTTGACTTTTTTGTTTTGTTTTTAAAAAGTCACATTTTTCAGTCGTCTCAGCTCTTCATAACTGATGAAATGAAACGGTTCTTTGTGGTGGGCTTTTAATGGCTGCTTTCTCAAAGGGAACCTTGATGTGATTTGAGACACAGCACTTTGTGCTGACAATTAGCTGACACCAATACTATAATCAACAGCGTGTCTTGTGAGCATTCTGACCATCTCTGAGGTTCCAGATGAGTTTTCTGTGGGTCTGTTGAATCACTGAATCACCTTTTGATAAAACACTTAATTTTGCAGAAATGAACGCAGGCCAGTCTTTAACCGCGACACCTCACGGGTTTACTGGTTGGTTTTAAAAACAGCAAGGCGTATTACAATTGCAATATAATCTTAATATGTTATTTTTGTGCATATTGTGCGGCCCCACTGACCGTAATGGCGGTGGTCTTGACGAGAAGAAGCTGTGATTGAAGACAGGCAGACCACTGAACAGTTATGCCTTGGGGATTTCTCTCTGCGTGTGCTAATTAGCTTTGCAATCAGTTTAGTGTGTCAAATTATGTCTTTATTTTTATAGTTCCGTGTCTGATTGTTTCTCGACTAAATCTTTCAGTCAGTCTGTGCCTTCCAGGTCTTAAGATTTTGTTTTTGTTTATTTAATTAATTTTTGTTTAATATTGAGTCAATTGCGGTTCTCTGTGGTCCTCTGTTATAATGCTATTGTGTTTATTATTATTTATTTATTTTAATTTTAATGTACTCCCAGTTTTACTTTGAAACTGTCATACAAATAATTGCCGTTTATTTATGTTGAATATGTGATGCAAGTGACATTTGTACTTGCCTTTTCGGCTTTGCGAACAAAACTTGCACAGGGCGAACAAATAAACTTGAACAAGCACAACTCACCGTTGTGGGACGCCGTTATGTTCCAGAAATGTGCTTTAAGACAGGCGTAGGATGCTTAATTTTAGTCGTGTTTCCATCCTTTTTTTTTTTACGTATTGTATCAAAGTACTGTAGTACTACAGAAAAAGGAAAAACTTCTGCAGTGTAGCTAAAAAGATTTTACACTCGTCCGATGTGCGTTTGTGTGTTTCCTGTTTATGATTAAGTTTGTGACCAATAAGCCGTTTGAATAAATAACGAGCGGAGCAGATATTACATGAGTTTCTCAAAAAAGTAGCTAAATGTTTTGGAGAAACTTGTGTTTATAATGCTTTGCTTTACCTTTTAATTTTTCATTTCCACACACAGCAATAATAATGATGATGATTTTCATAATTTACAAGGCTACTCGAGACCGTAGTGTCAGCGGAGGCGTGCTCGAGTGGGCTGTGGACGGTGTGAGGAGCCGTGTTGAGAGATGTATGTTTTTCTCTCAGTAGTCGCCGGGAACGGACCCCGCTGAGCTAGAAGCCGTGTGCGTTCTCGGTTCTTGTTGTTGAGTTTGAGGAGCCGCGCTGAAAAGCGGCAAGTTGAAAAGAAAAATAATGGTTCAAAAGAAAAATCTCTGCTCTTAAAAACCCGCCTCCAGAGTCCTCCTTTCCCACCGCACACACCAAGGTTATCACACATGGGCTCGGCATGACATCTGCCTACCGTACACCGTGCCAACCCCCCCCCCAACGCGCGTTCAGCCAGCGTTTCGAGAACAATCTCATCTATGCTTGGTACAGTAAATATGGTATTAATGTAGGATATCACATCGCCCAACATGTTTAAAATTTCAATTATGGTCACCTTGTGGGAATACTAGTGTCTTGCTATGATTTGCATGAAAAAAATAAATCTAGGTAACTTGGTTAACCGTCACCGGGCACAGGCCTATGCATGGTTTTTAATGGAAGATAAATACCTATGTGGATGATGTTTTTATTTATTTATTTTTCTTCTAATGTGAGCATGCAAACGATAACACGACACAAAGCAGGTGCGGTTTGAGCCACATTAAAGAACGATACAGCTGGATGTGGCCATTTGCAGCATGTTCCTTTTGTATTGCTCTTCAATGTGGCTCAAACTGCAACTGCTTTGTGCCGCGTTATCAGTTCAGGAACAGGTGTAAATCCTCACTGCTGTTAAATGATTAACAGCTCTTCCACTCAGCCAGGTTTAACTCGTCACTTCCTGGTTGTATCCGTTATTTATTCTCTACCATATAATCCAAAAAGTGAACGTTGTTTCAAGGCCGCACAAAGCTCAAGGCAGAGTGGCCATTTTCCATTTCCAGGCTACTCTGTCTCAACTGTGTTTGAAAGCTGAAACACTTTCTTTCTTTTTTTTTTTTTTTTCTACACCCAGTTGAATCCTGATTACTACTCTTGACTCGATGGGCTTCCAAGTGCGTTCATTAGCATGAGTTCATTCTTTGCAGGATGGTGGTGGAGTTTGTTTTTGCTGTTTTGGTTGTGGGTCACTGTGCATTCTGTTTATCGGGTTTCAGTCCTGTTGAAAAATGTAGGGTCGATACGTTAGCATTGCTTTCTTTGCTGGTACTTTTTTAGATTGTAACCAAGAAGTCAGTCGGATCTAATAAAATAAAAGATTGTGGTTTTTGCAGATGGTCTTGTTAATCGAAAACAATGTGTGCATTTTATTTATTTATTTGTATAATTTTTCTGTTCTGCACAAAACGGTGTTGAGAGAAGAAAGGAAAGCGTGACTGTAATTCAGAGAGACAACTGGTGTGATGAGTATACTGGGGTTGGACACTTCATGCTATGGTCTGTATTTCCTGTTATCTCCAACTCTCGGCTCTGCAGAACTATTTCAGGCAACGTCCCTGGCTAAAGATCTACATCCGTGTTTGCTGCTGTCTTTAGTTAAGCCACAGGAAAGAAGTGTACTGTTACATCTCAGCGCGTGTGACATCAAAACGATTGATTGTTAGCAGGACTGTGTTTTCCTGTACGTTTTTTGTTGAAGGGTTTTGAGTGAGATTAGCAGATGAACAAAACGTACGGTTTAGTTTTAGGGTCTAGTTATTTTAAATTCAGTGTTGATTGGTGTTGAACAAAGTTTGTGAATAAAGGAGCTTTCTATTCTATTCATTCTAAACCCACTCATTGTCACATATACAAGTACAGTGAAATTGATTCTTCATATATCTCAGCATGTTGGTGAGCTGGGGTCAGAGCGCAGGGTCAGCCATGATACAGCGCCCCTGGAGCAGAGAGGGTTAAGGGCCTTGCTCAAGGGTCCAACAGTGGCAGTTTGGTGGAGCTGAGGTTTGAGCCCACTGCCCTAACCACTGAGCCACCACTGCGCCACCACTTCCCTCAGGCATATAATTGGCATATAAGTGGTGAATACAGCAGTTACTTGGCAACATTAGCAGCTTATTCTGACTTTATTGAGTGTTCTTACCTTATATTGTAGGTGTTACCTGCTTCTCTTTTAATAACGTCTATATTTAATGTATTTTAATTGTTTGAGAAATATTCATCTGGAATTGAAACCTGAATATCCTGTTTACACAGAATTCGACTCATTTCATGTCTCCTTTAATACCCAAAATCTGACATTTTTTAGTGTAATCAACTGTTTTTGCACTGTAAAATATTAATTAAAAAATAAAATAAAAATAAAATCTCTGGATAAATATAAATGGGACCCATGAGAGAAATTGAGAAATTGATGAAGTTTTATGTCATAAAATGATTTTTAGTCTTGTTCCACTTTTAGTAAACATTTAAAATGCGCGATTTCGACCCGAAACAGAACGAAAGGGTTAAATTGGGGCGTGCTATAGAACCGAAGTTGATGAAGACCGTTTGAGGACTTGCACGATTGCTGTTCTGAGAGCTCCTGGAGGACACATGTTAACGCACTGTTTGCCTTGTGTTTCTTTTTTCAGGTGAGAAATGCAGAAGCTTTATTGATTTGGCCCCTGCGTCGGAGAGAGGTGAGTAATGAGTGTCATTAGAGCAGCGCCGCGGCTCGTCTGACATCACACACACAAATGCGCGAAAACATCACATTGTGTATCTGTTCTGATTGTTGCCTCGTTTACGGATAAATATATGACTGTGAAGTTCTTCGGTCCTTCATATCTAGTAGGCCTGGGCGATATATAAAAATACCATATACTATGGTCTCTGGACCGACAATAAATGTGAGTCACGTTTACTCGGCACTCACTTCTTCAAACAAAACTCCAACTTAATTTAAAGACGTGATGCCCTGAACTTTTATAAGCCAGTGACTATTTCTTGCTCCAAAAAGCTCATTGAGTGTGCGCCAACGAGCCAATGAGATTGCAACCTTTAAGATTCTGAAGCTTGTGGCCGGCTAAGTATAATAAGTATCAGATACTCTGTGGGCTTCAGGCAAAGTGTCTATTCTAAAACGAAGAAACGACAGGAAACTGTGGAAAACCGGGAAGTAAACATGAGGCAAACAGGAAGGTTTTGTGACAATTCCTATAAATATTTTCACAAGACAAAGTTGTGAGACTCCCTCCTAAATCTGCCTCTAGCCCTGACCTTGACTGTTTGTAACTTGTAATACAATTTGATCTGGACGAATGCCTATAAATTTTCAATCGTGAGCTCGTGTTCAGGATTATTGTGTGACGCTGCAGAAGATAACCAGCGTTCAGGGGAAAGACATAGGCGGAGGAAGAAGCTGTGAGACGAAGGCCTATTTATTACAATGAATATTTGATCAGACAGCTCTGACAACTCCTAAAGAATATCCAGAAACTCAGCAACTATCCAGCGTGATATATGAGAGATATAAACCTCACGAATGAGTCTGAAGTCTATGAACTGGTACGCTAAGTCCTAGAAGAACCTGCTGACTGCGAATTACACCGATGTCTCAGTCAGCATTTAGCTAAAGGAATTATACAAGCATGCTGTATATCAAACAACAGAGCAGGATAGTGTTCGGCGGGAAAGAGCCAAAGGTGTAGCATGAACACAAACCTTTTGTCGGAAAAAGGGGAAAAGGAGGAAGAGTTGTTGTGTGGAGGTGTTCAGTGTTGGGGCATCCGAGCAGGAAGTGGAAATAGCGGTGGGCTGGAGGGCACTGTGTGTGTGTTTGTGTGTGTGTGTGTATGAGAGAGAGAGAGAGAAGCATTAATGCATGGTATCACTCTAGTACAGCCCATTTGTCGTCTCAATGCTTTCCTCCAGCGGCTCTTATCTGGCCCTGAACGAGCCACCAGCCTCGGTTGCTCAGCAAAATTATTGTTGTCCAGCCATGGGCGGCTCGGGTGCACTGCTTCTGTCACTGTTTTGGTAACTGTCCAGTGTGTTGCTGGGGTACAATGCTGTCCTTGCAATATACACACCATATCGTGGACGTAAAATTATTAGCGTGTAAAGATCTTTCCATAAAATAATTTGGTATCTATATGAGACTAATGTGCCGATTTTTCTGATCATAACACAAACTCAGAAAAATGCTGTGTTATATGTTCTCGGGTTTCTTCAGGACCATCGGCGAAATTGTAAAGGGGCGGGGCTATAATGGATATACAATGAAGAGGTGTGATTAACCGTGCTGCTGCTTTATCCAATCAAATCAGTTCCTCTTATTTCCGTTATAAGCACAGTGTGTATGCCAGCAGCTCAGTGCGGTGAAATTTTACAAATGATATTAGATTTTACTTTTAGATAATACGTTGATATTTTAATGGTAGAAATAACCAGCTGGAACTTACAGCAAATGTGATTTCTGTCTTCTTGTGTCACTCACATGTGGGAGCGTTTACAGTATATCAGCTAATTCCTCGTCTCTATGATGGCAATAAATTTTACAAGTCTGGCATTTCATTCGTTTTTTTTCTACTGTCTGATTCACAACTGAAATGTTCTTATTTGTTACAGATAAAATAATTCAAATCAGTTGTATTTAGTTGTACATAAATAGTGAACATCTACAAAACCGGGTTGTAAGAGATGCTACTGTAAGGCTTCATTTAAGTCAGTAAAATACCATTTTGATTATGCGTCTGTGCTAAAATGGGTTCTTGATAGACGGTAACGTCACCCCCTGTTACGCTGCCCCACCCACTTTGGCACAGGTGCCTTCATTTCTGACCACAAAAATAACACCTGAGCAAGGATGGGACAAAAACCGGCTTACGCCCAACCAAATTATCAACATGCTGGCGTTATACCACTAACTTACACTTAAAACCCCTTTTAAGAAACGCCCTTAAAGTTCAACAGCACAATTTCCTTCACAAAGAATTCAAAGGCTAATTGACGAAATGTATTCGAGATCAGGCCCATTGCACTGCGAAATAACAAACATGAAATGTCATTTCTTCACAACTCATTTCTGCAGTAAACAACCTACGAGTGACAAATCTATAATCAATTCTGAACAACGAATGAATTTTGACACACAAATGGGGGCTATTTGAAGCAGCTCTTAAATGTATTTTTAAGGGGAAACGGTCCTTTGACAGTGTCTTCTTATGTTAAGCGGAAGGATTTAGACGGAATCCCATTTTAATCCCACTGTCAATCAAATGCTGAATTTAGAAGGACAAATATATATTTTGCAGTTTTGTCGGAAGGTCGATAGGGTCTAACAGTCAGGTTTTGTTGGACAGCAGGGTGCAAGAAGTCCAAGGCTCTGATTTACTAAAGATTTGCGTATATAAAAATACATGCAAACTTGATAACACCTGCAAAAAAACGTGCAAGCTGATTTACTAACAGGGTCTATGGAGGATTGCGTCTTTAATATTAGCAAAATAACACGTCTTGTCCGTTTTGCGTGTTTACTTTAATGAATATGCAGTTTCTATCTAAAAGAGCAAAATACAGGGTGGAGTCAATGCAAATACATTTTACCGTATAAACAGAACACACACTCATGTCTACACTCTTCTATTTTGCGTTCATATTGCATTTTTGTATTTTGAAAAAAAAGTATCACTTGGTAGTGGACTCAAACTTTTAGACCCTACCCCATTGGATTTTTGATTCTTGACAGTCCTGCTCATGCCAAAGGAAGAGTTCAGTTTCCACCACTTTTTCTTGCTCTATAAGTCAGAAATTATCGAGACTTCAAGACGAGCTCTAAGCTTTGAAGGAAGATTGGCCTTTTGTTTTGGTGGCTTTTGAAGAATAGCTCAAGTTCAAGTTCAAGTAGGTTTTTATTGTCATTTCTCCATATACCTCGTATACATTGAAACGAAATGTCGTTCCTACAGGACCATGGTGCAACACGCAACGATACAGCAGAACGCTATA
>JAOUQW010000023.1:9428415-9463382 GCA_028565825.1 Olivaichthys viedmensis
CAAAACTAGTTTCTATGTGAAATAGTTAACAGTGTTCCTGATGAAGCTCTGCACACTCTCACCATCTTCTCAACCAGATTCATGAGGGAGCTTCACCCAGGAGGCTTTTCTTAAACTTCCCAAATAGACTGAGCCACTTGTTGTTCTGCTTCTCCTAACGCTCTAAATGAAAACTGCTTGTTTGGGGAAACAATTTAATTTTAAGCACAAACTACTTTGAAATAAATGTCTACATGGGTATTAACTTCACTAGTTACATTTGTCTGAGAAACAAATTTCAACCATAAGCCTTTATCGAAATGTCTTTAAGTCAATGAAAAATATAGATTCAATCTAGTGTCCAAACTTTTATCTGGTAGTGTAGGTTTCTCCCCAATGATTCAGATGAACCCTCGCTACCCCTCACTGTCAGTGAACCAAACCTGCAAAAGGAGGAGTGTGAGCTGATGGACCAGCCTGGGAAACATGCCTCCGTGTCTTCTGCTGCTCTCACACACCATAAATCACGCTTGGTGCTGGACAGGAACATGTTGTAGAGGTCACTGTTCTGTGATTTCCCTCTGCTTAATGGGGCCGGACATGCTGGGAACTTTAGCCACGCTGCTGTCACTCACAGTTGCATGACGAGTGCTTAAATGGCCAAGCTAGAGTTCATTTAACCACTGGCTCTTTGGCAAGCGTTATAAATGCAGCTACTGATTTGTAGCTGGATTGAAGTAGCTTATGATCATTTGTCTTTTGAGATGCAGCCAGCATGGTCTCAACAATGCTCACAAGCTAACTTGTATGTAAAGTTCTGAATGACTAAAATCTCTCTTCAATTAAAAGCGTGCTATTTAAGCAGTTAACTCCTGATTATATAGGTTAGTATTTGGGTTAAATGTATAACCACAGGCTTAATGTCTTGTACCAATCAGAGTTCAATATGCAAATTACTAGAGCATGACAATGTGGTAACCAGAAACTTCTAGCTACACAACCTACATGTTAAACTTTATAACTAGCTAGGTAAATTAGCTAATTTTATCATTTTAATTAGCATATTTGTTATTATTATGGTGTATTTCGACAGGTTTGGCTACTGTAAAATGAATTGCTGAGACGATGACTATGCAAATTAAGACTCAGATACTGACATCCTACTAGTCTACCTGTGATGAATGCGAGCTAGTTTATTGGTAGTTGTAGCGTTTCTTACTGCTGCATTTTGTATGAAATTCAATACAATTACTCCTGCTTGAAAGAAATTGTGTGAAATGTGTGGTATTAAGTCAAGGGTGCAGGAGCTTGAATAAAAACCAATAATGCTTCGAAATGAACATGGCAAAATGCCTGCATTACTACTGAACTAAGCAAACACTGACGTTGCTCAACTTTGCCACACTACAAAGGCTAAAGCACACAAGTCTGCTGCAAAAAAAGTCTGCTGTCTTCTTCCGGTCTTGTTGTAGTGATGGGTCTAAAGTAGGCGGTCCATGTAGTGGACGTGTTAGTGTGAGTGCACTCACAAACGGCAAAGCTGGCAAAAACCAACCACTGCAGTCCCATTTCCAGAACAGCCACAGCTCAGTGAATGCTGGGTAAATTCAAATGAGCAACTACAAAACAGTGAATCCGCCCCAGCACTACAATATATGTATAATTTTTGCTATTGCAAATTATACCTTGCCTCTCTTTCTCCCTTGCCTTTCATTCTCTACTTTTGGAAATTCTCAAAAACCTTTGGTCATTTGCTGAGACTAACTTCTTGACCACGTTAAACCTTTCTAAATCATACAACTTATTCTGATGAGTGTGACAGGTTGCAGTGCTGTTCAAACAACTTAACTCACAGCAGTCCTCTTCTTAAAAAATGATCAAACATCCAATCTTCTTTTCACATTTGATGTTTCTCTGTGTCCCTTTATTTCTATCATACTTTCATAATTAAAATATGCCATCGTATTGCATTATGCCATTTTGATCGGGCATACGTAGCCAGTAGCAGCCAATAAAATGAAAGTCTCTTCGACTCTTGGAAAGTACAGCTTCATGGAATTTATGTCATTTGATCATTATTTATGCATTAAATAGCGCAATAAAAACTAACCTACATTACCTTCCCAGGTAACTTTCATGCCATTCTGAAATCTAGCCCAAATGATAGGCTTTGTATTTACAACCACTAGGCTATAGAGTTGCATCAGTTGGCGGGTAATAGGCGCGTCCAGTGTGCATCCTTTCCTGAATCTTTTCTAGAGCGCAGCCGTTTTTACCGTCTTTGATCAGAAGCACACACACAAAACGTGGCCACACCTATTATGCTCAAAGTTAGCAAAGGCAGGCATGCTCTCGACACACATTGCATATTTAAATATTGTAGTCCCCCCCCCCGGTTCCTACACCACTGTATCAAGTTGTCACAGCATATAGTGCTATTTTAAAATTATGAATAATCAAATGACTAATCCGGTGTCAGCCACATGGATATCCACTGACGTCAAAGCTGTTAATGGAGTGAGTTTTTATTGTTTCTCTGAGATAAATTAGTGAGGCACTTCTTGGGCCCGGTGCCTGTAACGTTGGGAGAGAGAAGCAGCTCGCTCATGTTATCTTAAAGATAACAGGGAGCCGAAACTCACAGCCCATCCATTTCACCCAGAATAAACAGACAATGTGCTGATCTGCTAAGAAGACACCTATCGTGATTTATTTAGAGCATGATATCATCAAGAGGTCAGCGCCTCTGAAGCAATGCTCCCTTATGTTACTTGTTCTCTTGAGATGTACTGCATAAATTTTACTTTTCGACCGCCAAAAGTGTCCACACACACACACACATGGACCTGCTTCAGATGATTCATATCCAGTCTGACTTGTAACACCAAGATATTTTGGGGGGAATCACCAGATATTCTTAACTCCTAATTAGGCTAATCTGTTTATCAGATTTTCCAAGAGACCATGTCGCCCTGCTGAATTCCTAACTGATGCATCCCATACCTCCATGTCCAGCGACATGTTCCTCTATTGTTATTAACCTGCCATTACTCTTAAGTTCAAGTTCAAGTATGTTTTTATTGTCATTCCTTCATATAACTCGTATACATTGAAATTAAATGTCGTTTCTACAGGACCATGGTGCAACACGCAACAATATAGCCGCACGCTATACAGGACTACATAAGGTGCAAATACACGACAGTGAGGACAAGTGCAAATATACACTATACAGTAAATACACAGGATAATAAATACGCAGAACAATAAAACACACAGGGGCAGTAAATATACGGGACAATAAATACACAGGACAGTGCACGCTAACTAGACAGGACAACAGAAAAATATTGAATGGGGTAGTCTGTAAACTGTCTGTAAACAATATTGACTGGGGAAAGTGTCCCAGCAGCAGCAAGATGGGGAAAATGTCTATAGAGACTGGATTCTCAAAGATATACCACTCCTCCTGACATAAATATTGCCCATCGCTGTCACATCTCAAGTTTGGCTCTTTTCATCACATCCCACCACTCAATTCTTCTCCCTCGTTTCTGACACCCTTTTTTAAACCAAGAGCAGGCGCGAGGAGAGTTGGCCCCAAAATGTGGAATTCCAAACCCTTCACGGTTCTGCATGAATAAACAAAGATGATCCTTTGAAGGATAAAGAAACAAAAGCCCTATTTGGACGGTATTCGTTTCTCAGGATGACGTCTGTACTGAAGTGTGTGCGTTTCTCCTCCATCATTTTTGCATTTGGAAGGCTATGAAATGACACAGCACAATTGAGTTTCCAACAGGTTTCTCAACCTAGATGTTTGATGGTGATAAGATCACATATTGGATCATACTGTGGATTATGCAAATATGAATTGAGGCTTTATAGCTCCCAGTAAAGACAGTATGAAAACTAAGAGACTCTTCTAAAGCATCTATCATTTCGTAGAAGTATTTAGGAAATGATCTGGATACGCATGCAAAGGCAACTAAATACATCATGTAGCAACAGTTTTCCAATGCAGCCTCTTCCAATCCTTTATTAACAGTTAGGTATTTACATTTACAGCATTTGGCAGACGCCCTCACCCAGAGCGACTTATCGAAGTCCTTTGTGGTCTCCATCTAAAACATCACTGAAATTAATTTACTTTTCTAAAGTGTATGCAGAGTAATAAATGTGCTCATTAGAGTAATGTTATTAAATGCGTCCACTTCTCTATGAAGGAGCTGCTGCATGTTAGAGACACGGTCGTAGCCGTGGGATAGTTTCAGCCGCTGCAGAACTTTGTCGCCAACACACTAGCTTATTGTAGTGATTAGTAATTAATGAAAAATATCTATGGTAACACTTGATTACGTACTGCTAAGTTATTAAGTAATTAATGTTAAATTAAGGAAACGTATTGTAAAATGTTACCCTAGGGGCACCATCTGCTTGTAAAATCCCATAGAAATCGATCTGGATGGGACTAAAATAGGTACGTATTTTGGGCTGGAGGGAGACGTTTGTTTTTTTTCTTCTTAAGAGTGGAGCGAGAAAACCACAGATGTTACCGATACAAATCCACTTGTAAAGCATATAATTTACCGCAGCAGTCTCTTTTCAGTCTTGTTACCATGTGATGAGCGAATGAAGAGCACTGATAACTGTGGAAACACTCCTGAGACCGTCTGAAAAGAGATTTTCTCTGTTCACTTCAGGGGAAAAAAATCTATTTCTCCATGAGTTATCAGAGTGACTTTTGTTTTTTTGGGGGGGGTTTCGGTGCAGTTGTGGCTGAAATGACATTATGTTGTTTCACTTTCTAACATTTGGGAGCCAGAGGGAGGCGGATGATGTCACGTAGTCTCTCAAAGTCTCTTTATTTAGGCTTCATCAGTCAATGTCCATAGCAGGGTCTGATTAGGTTAATCATAAGCAAATCCATATTTGAGGTCAAAACTGGTGAACAAAAACCAAAAACAAACGCCAACAGGGCTGTACATTAACACTCTGAGCAGGTCGAACTGGTGCTAGAAAATTTGCAAATGTTCTAGCACAAATTAAATTGTTGTAGTATTAAAAGGAAAAAAAAGTCCATGAGAGGTATAAGAAAATACAACTATGCTAATTTCACCCGTCTTCCTTACTTTAACCATTTGTTATTTGTCATACAAGTTGGGTTCTGCAAATTTTTACGAATGTGTAATCGTGAGATCATGATGTCCAATGTAGCATCTCAGTGGTCTGTCCAAAAAAACCATGCAAACATAATTTGAGCTCGTAGCTGTCAAATGTGATTTTGTTTGCTAATAATGAAGGCTGGGCCGTTTGCTCTTATCAGACTGAGCGAACAGAACTGACAAGACTGAATTTATGATGCAATGGTGGAGTGCTCACAAGTGTGTGTGTGTGTGTGTGTGTGTGTGTGTGTGTGTGTGTGTGCGGGGTTGCAGGTGTCCTTTGGCTGTCAGTGGTCTCCGAGGTGCTATACATCATGCTCCTGGTGGTTGGCTTCAGTCTAATGTGCTTAGAGCTCTTTCACTCCAGCAACGTGATCGATGGATTGAAGCTGAACGCCTTCGCCGCTGTCTTCACCGTGCTGTCAGGTACCGCCCCAGCATCCACCTTACAGAAACTGATTACACATTTCCTCCTTAGACGTACAGTTCCAAGCCCCTTCACGTCAACCCGTGTGATGAAAACCACATTTACCTGAGTGAAGTGCATGGGAGCTGGATCTCTTAAATAAAATGCAAAATGAAGAAGTAGTATTATGGTCTTGTAAAGGGCTTTCAAGAGCCTTTACCTGTGACATGCAAAGTAACATTCATAAGATGATTCATACAATATTTACAGAGATGTTACAATGCTATGTAGTAGAGTGACTCACAATTTTATCTCTACAAGACAAGGAGAAGGAATTGACACTGAGCTGGCGCTTGCAAAATATATGATATGGAGCATGCATTTCAGTCAGGTAAATTTGATTTTCATCACCTGCACTGTTCAGGTAAAGGAGCAAAGCCGGGATTTTTTTTATAATTTATTTTGGCTGTTTAAATATGGGGAGTTTCATTGAAAATAATATAGTATGGACACTCACGGAAATTCACTGTGCAACACAATAACAAAGTTTATTATAGTATCAGCATGACATTAAATGACTCGATAATGATAATTATTTGCTGAAAGAAACTGCTAGAATATATATTTTTAATGGACATTTTAAGAGGAGGTGGTTTATCAAAACAATGCAGAAATGCAGTGTTTTTTTCCTGGTATGTTTGTTCTGTAAAAAATCATCCACATTGCCTTTAAAATAGAATACCTTTGGCTATAACCTTGGCTGTGATGTCATTATTTATGGCTTTCTTTATCCTGGTATATTGTCCTAGCTTTAAAACACTCCCAACTCTGCTAATGACATTTTCATATTTGTGTACTCAGATGAGGTCAAATGAAGCCCAGATCTTGTTAATGTAACTGTATTAATTGGGATGAACACCTCTTTCTTTTAAATTTTCAACATCCGTCTCAGTTACGGAATAAAATGGGGGGGTAAATAGCGTTTCGTTCATCTTTGCAGTCAGAAAGCTCAGTGGTTGGAGATGCAGCCAGATGGTTGTGTGTTTGCACCACAGGATATGGCACACGTACAGGAGGCTAGCTGCTTCTAAGATCAGCCTTTTTTGAGCTCTTGGCTAAGACACAAAATCCCTGATTGCCCTGGGGCATGTACGCTGTTTTGATAAAATCTTCTAAATACGTTTTTTCTTTCTAAAGAGGCTCAGGTCTTTTATTTTTTTACTGGGGTTATCAGTCTGTTGTGGCCAGCGTTCTTTTTATGCTGGGGGTCCTGGAAGAGGATAGCAAAATAGGATAACATCTCCATGGCGCCACATCCAGCAGCACCTTCAGCTACAGACTCATTCAACCAAGATGTTCTAGGAAACTTTGTTGGAGAACTTTTCTGCTGATGCCATCGGGCGCCACAGTGTTCCACAAAGGGACAAACCAAAGAACCCTTTAGAGTGCTAGATGAGTGTATAGCACCCAGTTTTACCCTTGGATATCAGTAAAGTTCATCCATCCATCCATACATCCATCCACACTGTTCAAGGGTTCTTTGTATAGATAAGGGTTCTTAGCATTTAACTTGGAACCCTCTCTGATAGAGAAGCACTCTGTTGTAGGGTTCTACATAGAACCTTTTAAGGGTTCCCCTAGAGAGACAAACTAAAGAACCATTAAGGGTTTTAGATTTAACCTTTTTTTAAGAGTCTAAGTATCTATCTGCACTCATAGAAAAAAAGGGTTCCCTAGAGGTCCTTTGGCTGGTTAATAGTTCTAGCTTTCTAAACAACGTTTTGGAAACCAGCCTCCATTGTAGGCTTCTACAAAGAACCTTTAAGGGCTCCACCAGAGAGACAAACTGAAAAACCCTTTAGGGTGCTTGATGAACTTTTTTAAAAAGTGTCTATAGCACTTTTACCTGCAGTTTTACCCTTGGTCAATCAATCTTTATATCTGTCTATTCTTTAAGGGTTCTTTGGTTAATGGTTCTAGCTTTCTAAAAAGATTCTACCTGGAACATTTTCTGAAAGAAAAACTCTAGGGTTCTGGATAGATATAGTACTTCATTGATCCCTGAGGGAAACTGTTTGAGGGTTTACCCTTTAAGGGTTCTACCAGAGTGGCAAACCAAATAACAATTTAGGGTGCTGGATGAAACCTTGTTTTTTTAAGAGTGTACCTACCTATTCTATCTGACTTTTCAGGAAAAGAGAAAACTCTCTAATAAAAGGTCATTTCCATGTTTTGGCCCAAATATGCAAAAAAAAAAAATTAAGCTGTTTAGAATTGTTTCAAGATCTAGAACTATCTGGAGATTTTAACGCAGAGTGCCAACTTTTTAGAAATGAAGCGAGGTCGTTTTCTCATGGCAGCAGCGGTGGCTTTTCCCTGCAACTTAGCAATGGTTCCCTCCTTCCCTGAACCCTGGCTGTCAGATTGCCAGGAACAGCTGCTCCTTTTTGAATTGAGATTATTCGATTTGCCCAGCTGGCCCCCAGCTCTGTTCATTTGGGCCTTTAATGCTCACTAATTCCAGCCGCAGCATCCGTTCAGGGAGGGATCTCCGACCCAGAGATGAGCCTCGGCTCCACCAGCTGACACAGATTAAAGAGGTTTACGCCGGTGCTATCAATCAACATCTGAAGGAGGAGTGGGTGTACACTGGCTCACCTTCAGTTCCTGTAACAAATGCAGAGCTGTGATGTTATATACTTGTTGCTGTTCAGTGTGGATGTAAGCAGATTGTGCACTCAATTTAAAATTCTGGCCTAAAACCTGACAGCATGCTTCCATAACAGTTACTAGCTTGCTCTAAATTTATGTTGCATTATCCTATGTATATCAATTCAGAAAAAAGTGGTTGTTGCTGAAGTTATCATTAGCAAAAAAAAAAAAAGCCAGTAAAGGGTTTTTTATTTTATTTGTCACTGGTATTAAATAATTTAGATTCCTTCGAACATTAAATATGTTCTTCTCATCTAACCGAATTAAGTTTTAGGAACACCATTCTGGCTGAATTTTCTGAGAAATGTGTCGTGTCCCTAAAGTCCACAGATAAATAGTAGTGGTTTTACAGTGACTCATAACTCCTCACTTTGTGTAGGCTTCTGGCATATTGAATATCCAACACACACAGCTACACACACTTCACAAACACATAAGGACACCCACGTTCGAAATACCATGTCCACCCTCAACAGCAAAATCCCCAGTGTGGAATTACACCTACAGTCCAGCTGGACACTAACGAACACTTTTGCTGTGTATAACTAAGACTTAAAAGAAATACAGTCTTTTTTTTTTAGCAAACTGATCATATAAATCTTTGCTGTTTTTATGAAGTTTCTTTACTTTAATGGTAACACAGCGAATAACAGCTAGTTGGCTAATTAAAGCTAACGAAAAGCTAGTCGCATAAGCTAGATACAGTACATAAGATGTCAGATTGTGTTACGTTCGGTAGTTAATTTTAACCACTGACAATCTACGAACACAAATGACAAGCAAAAACATGTTAAGTATTGACAAAACAAGCAATTCAGTTACATTTGTCAACGTACTCCTCCATCTGAGCAACAGTTAGGTCCGCCATGATTTTCGAAACTTTTATATAACTCCAGTCTGGTGAACAGAATTAAATGATTGCCCACAGTAAGAAGGATACATGTGATGCTGCCTTCAAATTTGGCCAAAATAAGGCACCTCACTGGGACAGCCCTTATCTCGGGAGCGTGCAAATGCTGCCCAAAAATGCTGCCTACCTAAGTACAAGTGGAAGCATCTATTAAACGTTACACTTGAGTGAAAATTAAACTGTCCCCCCAAAATGTACTCAAGTATTTAAAAGTACAAAGGAAATAATTTTTTTAACGTGGTCTCACACTTGCATGTTTGCACAACTAAATCGTATGAAAACTTGCAAGGTTTAAGGTTAAGGATAAGAATGAGATTAGCATTCACACCTTTTCTTACATCCTCCTTTATATGAAATCACACAACATCCAACTACATCGCTGTAGTTTGTTCGAATTCGTACAAATTCATCATTTTTTATTAACACAACTCTAATGCATGAACAACAACGACTCCTTGCACAAAGATGGTTGGTTGGTATCCATATACATTGGAATGGAATTGATTAAATGTTTTAAATATTGGTAATAAATCAAGTTGAAATGGACAGAAATGTAATTGATTGAATTGGCAGGCAGGCAAAAGAAACAAATATTTGAGTCATGATCTTAAAGATTTGTAACGAGTATTTGGAAAGTCTATATGAAAATGTAAGGTGTAAAAGGTTGTTTTTTTTTTCATGGAAATAATATTAAGTGAGAGTACAGGTAATTTTCAGTTACACTTAGGTAAAGCACAAATCCCCCAACCAAAGCAAAATGATACTTAAATATAGTAACAAATTACAATCACTTAAGTAAGTTCCACTAAACTAAAGCTAAACCAGCACCACACCAGCACTAACCAGCATAAACCAGCGTAAACCAGCTTGGACCATTATAAAATTCATGTATTTATTCAATACATGGGATTTTGCTGTGTTTTACCAGAACCAAGTTATGTAGTGAATCCGTCACGTCTGCTTGTGCCTGTATGTTTCTCTCCAGGCCTCCTGGGAATGGTGGCTCACATGATGTACACCCAGGTGTTTCAGATCACAGTCAGTCTGGGACCGGAAGACTGGAGACCGCACACTTGGGACTACGGCTGGTCCTTCTGGTCAGTGTCTCTTCATACACTACAAACAACTTCTGTTCACCTAAAGTTTTAGAAATATGGCTCAGCTCTGGACGCAATCATCTAAAAACATTTTACTTCTTGAATGATGTTGTGGGGTTCCTTTTAGCCTTAAGAACCTGCCAGCATAGAGGAATAATCATTTGGAAAGCAACTCATGTTCTTGGTTCATGAGATGAGCAAAATTACATTTCAAAGTCCAGTGGATCCTAATGACCATGAACTTTTATCCAAGAGTGATTTAATGTGATTTTATATGTGTGAAGCTCTGAAACATTTCTCATGTGAATTCTTATGAATTTACATTTGCGAGGCCAAGCTGGTTATCTATTTCACATGACTCAAATGCTTCAATAATGAACGTCATTATTATTTTGTCATGACTGTAATATTCTGTCACAATAATAATCATAATAATTTAAAAAGAACCAGCGTTGCTTTTCCATGGTGGCTGTTTTCTCTGCCTGAAGTCCTATTTCCACTCTGCGTTAGTGCCACTATCCGACCTTGAAGAAGAAAAAAAAGAATAGGGAGGAAGCCTTTTTTTTTGCCACATGCTGAATGAAAATCTGGGCTAATGAATCGTGCTAAAGCAGGTTTGTGCGGAGGGAAGCAGTCACAGGTGTGTGGGTGTTTGGACCTGCTTCTGCAGGTCACTCTAATGGACTTCTGTCACTGAAAAATCCATTCCCATTAATGTGCACCTTCCTCACACACTACCAAGGCAAAAACATTATTGCTTTTAACACTATTGCTTAAAAAGGAGTAAAAAAAAAAGGCATCTGAAGCACTACATGCTTATGTAGACTTCCATAGAACCATTTTGAGATCTGTTCAGTGTGGAACCCAGTTTGCTGTATAACCTTTCTGTATAGAACAAATGGTAATACTTTAATTAAGAGTAGCGTTCATAGGGCTACTTGACACCTGCATAAGCTCTTCATGACAACTGGCATAAACCTACATAAACATTTGTAAAGGCTTACATAAAGCTGACATAAAGACTGCTTTCATCAATTTTGTTGTCAAGTTGACATAACACCTAAATGTGGTCGTGTAAGATTATTAGTTCAAATCCTGAGATGAATGGAACCATTAGAGAGAGAGAGAGAGAGAGAGAGAGAGAGAGAGAGACTGGTCCTAGGTTAGTAAAAGGCTTTAGTATTGCAATGTGTCCCATTAGAACAAAGGTATTGCAATGACATCTTCCTCCAAAAAAGATATAACAAAATGTCTAGACCTTTCAAAAAATGTCAAGCTCAATTCAAAAGACTTTACAGATTTAATCCTGGCTTCTCTTTGAACCTCCCTAGAAAATGGTCACCCTCATTGCACGATCTTTAACAGTGCGTTTTATTCCTGATCTATGCCACATGTACACTCTTCCCCTTAATAAGTGGCAGAGAGAAAATGGATCCAACATTGTTTACTGTGAATGTTGCATTGAGAAAATCTATGTATATATTAGCTTCTCGGTCCATATATAGCGACGGGACATCTGTATTGTGCAACTCTGCAAATGATTTGTGTTATTTCTGTGCTTGGATAAGAGCTCTTGAGACATGCGCTGGGTTCTGACAGGCATGAAAGTGGTATTTACATTGGCTGAATTACCACAGATGCTCTACTGCCATCCATTAGCCCAGGATGAAATTGCTTCATTTGTTTTTTACCATCTGGCCAATTTCTTTTAAGATTTTTCTTTCCCCCACTTCGTTCTCATGTGTGGGTCTTTTTTCTGCCTCTTTGGAAGCAGTAAGCTAGAAACCTGTAAATCAGGGGGTAATTGCAGTTCAGACTGGTTGAAATCCATCAGTGTGTTGTGTTAATTTTCTCACCTCACACGCTATGCCAGCACTTTCAGGCCTTTTGCACGGGGTTCATTTCTCATCCATGAACTCAAGTCACAGAGATTTATTTATTTTTCGTCCAAGGAAATGAAGCGGGAATTTCTATGTGTAGATGAAAGCTTTATTTGGTTTTCTGAAAATAACTTTTAAGACAGTTTAAGTAAAAAAAAAAAAGTAGGATCGCCAACTGTTCTTAGGTTATGTGTACAAAAATATGTATACTCATAAATACAACTGTGTACTGCTCAATATAACCCTCATGTTCTGTTCCCATTGACTCAGGGCATCTCTTTTCATTGTATAGCAATATAATAGTTGAATAGTAGAGCTTCAAGCTAGTGAGGGTGATGTGGTTAGATATCGTTTGATTTCTTACAAACCAAGTCGTAAGAAAAGGTACAAACGCTAACCCTGCCCCTAACCTTAACTTTTCATGCAAATCTACAAATATGTTACAAATTTGCAAGTGCGAGACCATGTTGCATTTAACAGATCTTCTGTCCACAAAATGGCATGCGGTCACTTTGGTTGTTTCTTTAAATCCAAAGCTTGTAACAAAAGCTAGAGAGATTCTTCATTTCTAGGAGACAGATGTAGGTCCACATTCAGGTCTGGATCGAAACATTCCTAATAACCCTTCCTTTTGTACCAGTTATTATGGCAACATCGGCCTAAACTGCATAATCAATACCAGTTGTTCACGGATCCTTCACGAGTTGCACATTAAATTTAATACTAACTACAATGCCAATCCCAGTGTCTAGTTTCGTTAGCAGCTGAGATGAATACAAGACCGCTAAAATTCACCCAAAGTGGCTGAACCAGAAGTCTTATACAAAATATCTGTTCATATATTTTCAGTCTGTTGTTGCACTGAAAATAATGAATAGAATATCTCTGTTTTTTTATTTTCCCAGCATGGCTTGGGGCTCTTTCACCTGTTGCATGGCCGCCTCCGTCACCACGCTCAACTCCTACACGAAGACGGTAATCGAGTTCAGGCACAAGCGCAAACTCTTCGAGCAGGGCCTCCGCGAGGAGCAGGCCTTTCTGGACCAAGAGGCCTTCCACTACTTCCGGGATCGCTCTGTACAGTCTGTCTCCAACTCGGTGGATCTGTACCCAGGCCACAGCAATGCCCATGGCAGTGCCTACAGCAGCGGCCGCGGGAAAATCCGCGCACCCTCGACCTCTGTGGACATGGGGGACAACACAGAGTCTCTGGGAGAGGAGCAATGCTGAGGGCAGCTACTTGCAAAGACCTTTTTCTGGACTGAGAACTTCATGCAAGGCAGTTCAGACGTGAGAATGATCGATTTTTGAATATATCCAAACATAGAGTCATAGGTAAAATACTGAGGAGAGCTACACTGACCAGTCTGAGAACGCTGCGGAAGGCAGTTCAGATACGTGATGGACCAATTTTCTGGGGACTAGCAATGGAGGGGGCAAAAAAATTTGTTTATATTTGAATATACAATCAAAAGAGAAGTATTTTCTGCATTATGTAGAAAGGAATGAAATTGGAATTAAGCTAAAACTGTGATATGCAAGATGAGAGATTGTTGATTGTGAATTCAGAGACAGGAATAGTTTCCTAATATAGCTGTAAGAGGTGCACTAACACTGCCACGCCACATGGTATCTGCGGATCCTTAACCAGTCTTGTCTGAAATAACATTTTACAAATTAAAGGCCCTTCATCTAAGACCATGTAAGTTTTAATGTAAGACGATGTAGTACTAAGGCGACAAACATTCTTAAAATGATGTCATTTAAAAAAAATTATATATATATACGTTTAAATCGGTTTGACATCAGCAGGGCCGTGCGTCAAAATGAGGCTAAAGTTATCCACAAAATGTTAATTCAACCAAAAGTAATTTAAATTCCTCCAATGACTCCAAAGCTCTGAAGCTGCCGACTACGCCACAGAACTTTTTTTCTTAAAACACTCTTTGATGGTGTAACTTCTATGAAAGATGTCGTAGTTATGTATTTGACAGACAAGTTTCTTCAGGTGTGAGAATTAGGTCTTAACCCAGCTAAGAAGGAACGTTCTAATGTTAGCGGAAGTCTTATTTTTTGGTCTGCTGGATGACGTTACACGGAAAATGTAAGAAGGACATTCAACAATATACATATTTGGTCCTGTGTTGGTCTTACGTATTGTACATGTTTCTATAACAGCAAGAAGACGTTCTTGGAACGTTCTGAGGGAAAGAAAAAAGGACTTCCTTTGTATCGACCGTACAAAATAACACCCTTATAACTTTTGAGAACGTTCAGAGGACATCCTAAGGATAGCATTTTGTTAGCTGGGAAACTTGAGGTGACCTGCAGACACCCTGTTATATAGAAGTTTGTCTGTTGATCAGAAAGGTTTTATAGGCACTGCCAGACATGCATGTGTTGCATTACTGCGATATATATATATATATATATATATATATATATATATATATATATATACACACGTCGAGCGTCCTCCATCGTCGGTAAACTCGGCTTGAATATGCCTTTATGTTGAAAACAGCCGATTAGACCAGTGTTTACATTTGATATCGGTGCAGCCGATACCCACAGAAGCACAGCGTGCAGTGTTTGTCAGCCACAATAATCCAAGGCTTGAGATTTTCAGCATCACAAATAGTTGTCAAAAAAGGTTCTGCCACAAGTTTAGATTAGCCAGTTCTCTGTTTTTGTGTTTCATATGCATCACTGAATTGTTCAGCAACAGCGGTCAGTGGCAAGGCCTTCGTACCTTTATTTATTTATTTACTTTGAATATTTTTAAGATCTTACTGTTAATGTATAACTAATTGAATACCTTATTCTGTTTTTGAATGTATAAAATCTATATTTATCTATGTATGCATTACAACCATTTGATGAAAAAAGAAAAGTTTCAGACTGACCTGTAGCTTTTGTGTTTTTTGTCTCACACAGCATAACGATGAAAAGTGGCGATTCAACTCTGTTAAATTAAGTGTTAAATGCCAAGGCATATTTTATCCGCACAAAATTAAATGCCATGACAATCCATATTTTTATGTTGATATAATAGTGCAAAGGGCGGCTCTGCAGGACTGTTTTTTATCCAATCAATACAATATCTTTTGATATTACCAAAGGATTTCAGCACAGGAAAAGTAATCATAGACATCTCTCAGGCTCTGAGAACGTTTATCCCTCCTCTTCAGCAATCTGGGGCCAAGTAGTATGTCTGCTTTTCATTCCTGGCAAGTGCAGGATTTATAGTGTGTGAGCCCTTGATTTAGACAAAATTTACTGGAAGTCATAAAAGTAGTGAGTAGCGGCGTGTTGAGGGGTCCTGCGTTTTTGTGAGCAGAACCCATAGATGAAAATTCGCCTTCGATTAAAACTGATTGAAATCTTACTTAA
Source organism: Olivaichthys viedmensis (assembly GCA_028565825.1). NCBI lineage: Eukaryota > Metazoa > Chordata > Actinopteri > Siluriformes > Diplomystidae > Olivaichthys > Olivaichthys viedmensis. The sequence continues at coordinate 9,443,958 of JAOUQW010000023.1, forward strand.
ATATATTACCAAGAATATAAGAACAACGAAGTCACAGCTCCCACACTGCATTTTAAAATAAGGTTTAGAGCAACATTGAGTTGCATGAAGAACCACATTCAGAGGCCGTGCTTTACTGTTCTAAAAGCTCAGCACCAGAATGTAACATTTAAATTAAACATATTTGCATTTATTAATTCAAGCTTTTATTCAAAAAGACTTACAAATGAGGCTGAATATAATCCAGCATGGAGCTGAGTTTATAAGGGTTTTGGTCAAAGACCCAATGGTGTCTCTAGCAGTCCTTGGATTTGGAAAAAAAGGGGTTCCTCAAGGGTTCTTTGGATGGGTAATGGCTCTAGCTTTCTCAAGAGGTTCTACTTTGTAGGGAAACCATCTATTGTAGACCTGTACCTTTGAGGTTTCAGTTTTTAAGAGTTTCCCCAGATGGACAAACTAAAGAACCCTTCAGGCTGCTAGATTGAACCTTTATTTCTAAAAGTGTACGACAGAACCTTAACCTCTGAGATACCATTTAAAGGAATGGATCTTCAGGAATCATTGGTTATATACAATTTAATGCAAACACAAAACTTTTATTGATAAATCCCTGATTGCAGCTTCAACACAATGGTGGGTGGGGGTTCTGATGTATGCCCAAACCCAGCCATTTGTACAAGAACATTTTTATATTGATGACTCGACTGGTATAATGGTCAATTTCCTTTCGACCATTCCCTTTTGGAGCGCAGTAAACAAATGCGGCGTCTTGGATTGAGAGGCCGATTGCTTCGGATTTCCATGGTATCCTGAACATCGAGGTTCAAGGACCTTGCGCCAAAAAAACAAACAATGCTTCCCACACCTGTGACACAAATGGCAGCATATTTTGTACTGTTGTGCCTTTGACAGACTGATTAATAACCTCTTGGGCTGTTTTGATTACATTCCCTCTCTCTTCATCAGTTTCTCTCAATCACTGCAGTAACACACATTCGCAGTGTACCAACCAATGGATGCATCTTGATGAGGATGCATGATGTCGTCGTGCTTTACGGCCATACAGAGAAGATCTGTTGCTGAGGAAACCCACATCCATCCCTCCATTAATTTCCTTATCTCCTCATCTGCCCATCATCTCATCCCATTCCTGTTTCTATCCATCGCTTCCTTTGAAAATGGACCTGCCATCTGCTCCAGGCATTCAATGAGAAGATGGACGTGAAGGAACCTTGGTGTAGTTCAGGAACATGTCATAGGCCTCTAAACACTAAACATTGTCTGGGCAGTTAATGTTCTCTAGTGACTAGAAGATTGTGAATTCACATCCCAGGACTTCCCCACTGTAGGGACCCTTGAGCGAGACCGTTAACCTTCAAATGATCATCTGTATGCTTGGTTTAATTTGGCCTCACATCAAACGAAGAAATGTAAATGGAGTAAATAAGGAACAATATTAGGTTTTCCATCCTAGAAGCATAAAATGCTTGAGACTGGATCGGAAAATATGTTCAATCTGATCCAGAGTTTCAGGCCAGTTTACGCCCCAATATCGATACTCAGATCAGTGCATCCCTAGCAGCAAGCAATTTTCATGACCCTATATATAGTGAGAATCAGACTGAGGCAGAAAAGGGGGAAATAAGTATAAGAGAAAGGATGTTAGCCTGAAGATCTAAATTAGGAAAGGCTGGATCACCTCACGGACTAAGGCGTCAAATAAATGGTTCCAATTTTAGGGCGTCCAGTTGGTGTCTTAAAAGGCAATGTTGCTGACAGTCCCTCGCAGCATTTGACCTGTGTGTGAACTGTGAACTGTTGCAGACAGATTATCGCCAGCTTAAAGTGAAACGCAGTAACAAGTCTTTCTGTTTGACAAGGGTCACCTCCCACACGAGCGTTACAACAGCCCAGGGAATTGTTCCAATTAAAAAACTGGAGTGCAACATCAATGATGGACGGAAGGACGGAAATAAAGAGGACTATTTCTCCCTATACAGTTTTACATACCGAAAGAGCCCTTTTTTCCATTAGACCTTCTGCCAGAGCAGGGGTTCACTAGCTCAATCTCAGTCCTAAATATAAACCATAATGCGGTGGCATTTAAGGCAGCAGCTCGAGTCCTAATGAAGGGAAATTCATCATGGTTGCGTTAGGTGGCAAATCCCGGAGCAGCCTTTCACTAATTAAAGTTCATCCGGACCCATAACAAAGTGAGCTGCTGGCTCATGTAGATGTTAAGCACTGGAGCAGTATTTATTGAGACATGTGAGGAACATAACGTATTAGCATGCAAAGTTTCAGAATAAATTCCCAAATGTATGGCGTTTTACTCGCGCACACACACATTTCATCGATGGCCTCATTATGTTAAAACATTATCATGTTAAACATCTCAGAACAGAGAACCCTGGAACCCTTTCTGCTAGTACACACTTCTAGCCATTTGGCAGGTGGGAGGATTTGCATATGTATATCCAGTATAAATACATTATACATTTACTTTGACCCTAGTTTTTTGAAATACATAGTTGGATATTACTTCATTTAACTAGATTTTTTTTTTCATTGCAAAAAAATGTTCATTGCATTTTTATGCTTTTTAAAAAATATGTCAAATTTTGTCCAAGGAATTTGCAGTAAGCCAATTCTCATATTTTGGCACTAGTAGTCTAGCGAGAAGACGCATGAGACTTAGTCTCATGAGCCTATGTTCAAACTTGCCACCTACTAAACGTCATAACTGATTGTGCCATGAAATCAGCAAGCCATTTTCTACGTTTATTAGTGTGAACAAACTTATGTACTATCAGCTTTTATCATAAAATAGTCTTTCAGCATTTATAGAGTCAGGATAAAGTACTTTACTAGTTTATTATCTGTATCAGCCCTTTAACAAGCATGTGTGCAGGAAGAGAACCGAACATAAAGCTAGTGAGTTACAACTTTGTCTTTTTTTAGCTTTACATAATAAGGTTAAATGCTTTCTCCTTATCTCGTTATATTCATTATAATGAATTTACTTGTTTTTTTCTACAATTGATATTTAGGAATCTATTTCCTCTGGAAGCCCATGGCTAAGCTTCTGGCTGTTACAGCAACTTTCTGAAAGAGAACACATTTTTTAAATGACTCACCCTTCAGTGAACCCTCAGTTACAGGCCTCAGGACATGTTCTAAGTCTGCGGGAGATTTGTTCCACCATGCGACGTACATATGTGATGTATGGCACTTTGGGGCAGTGCGAGCGGATTAGCCTGGACGCTTAGGCCTGTGTTTTGCGCTGCATCATTGACCACTGCTAAAGGACGTGGCAGATTTATACAGTCCCACACAGAGCCGCCCATCCTGGAAATTCTGCAACTATATATCACCCGACTCCAACACCACAGAGCTCTCAGGCTGCAGGCGACGAGAAGGACAACAGTGTTGTTCTCTAGTGCTAAACCTGAACACGTCATCCATTCCTTCGTCAAGGTCTTACACCGATTATGCTCGGTTTGAATAAATGTAAGAGTCTGTGCATAACAGGGCTGTACGTTAACTGAGCAGATAGCATGAGTGCTAGAAACGTTCCATGTGTTGTTTGCACAAATGAAACATTTTAGCACTGAGATTAAAAATCCATAATAATACTGCTAAAAATGTGCTAATTCCTATAAGTGGTACAATTCGTTCTTTTAACTGGGAAAAATAAAACAGAGATAGAATGCGAAAGGTTTTAATTGACGACAAATACTATTCATGTCATGCTGGAATTACGAATTTCTGACTTCTGTCCTCGTTGAACCCGTAATCACCAGAATTTTCGAAAAGCTACGACTTCAACAGTGTGTTGTAAACAAACACAACTGAAAAACAGCAGTGGCTTCCACAGTAAAAGTCAGTAAAGAGTGTAATGTCAGGATTTACACTGATTTAACTCTGTACATGTCTATCGCACATTCCCATCATCCTCTACTAACGATCTCCATCATCGGTAGTGTAGTGTAGTTTAGCTTCCCAGTAGCATTTCCTTATCGAAAAAATAAAGGTTTATCCAAGTTTACTACAAAATGTATACTTGAAGAGAACTACACTTACAGTTTACTTTAAGTCTATTTGGAGAGAAGTACACGAGGGTGATTCACTAAGATCCCAAATGAAGAGGCTAATTTGTTTGTTCAGTCTGCTAAAGTTGTGGGTGATTTACAAATAAGAATTGTGTTAATGACGTCACGAGCAAAGCAGGGGGAGAAAACAGTATTTAAATGAGGTTTGTTTTAAAATGTTCTTATTGTTCTTATGATATCTGTGACGAGTTCGGATCTCAAAGAGATCAGTAAAACTGAAACTGAAACTCAAGTATAATGGCGATTGAAGGCGATGAGATGCATAAAAAAACTGTTCAAAATACAATATGAAGGTAAAATAAAAGAATGTAGACATGAGTGTGTGTTCTGTTTATAAGGTAAATGTAAAGAAAAGCTTTTTACAGGCTCTTTAAATGTTGTTAGCATCAGAGGTGATGACGCACGGCGAATACGTATCTAATAGGAAACTTCACAGCGATAATATCAAGTCATAATTACAAAAACCTTTCAATATTTTGAGATACTGGGACTTAATTTCGAGAATCTTTAATATAATAATTAATTTATTTTGTCTTCTAGTGGCTGAAACGGGCTTCCACAAACGTAATGCCTAACATGTCTATAAGTATACTTGAAGAGAAGTACACTAGTTTACTTTTAATATACTAGTATTTCTAGGTATACTTGAAGAAAAGTACACAGTGCTTACAGTTTACCTTTGATAGACTAGCATTTGTAAATATACTTGAAAAGAAGTACACTAGGTGCCAGGTAAACCATTAGTTTACTTTTAAATGTGCTAGTAAAAATACGAAACTTGTTTCCGAACATACTAAACATTCAGATCTTTTACAGTTTTAAATAAGCTTTCTATCTTAAAAAAAAAACTGTGAGAAATGTTAAAATATGGGTTAGCTGATTGCTAGCTATCATAGCCGTCAGTATATTCAGTATATTCGATTCTGATGTGATGTGAAGGCGCTAATATATGGACTATGGACTGTGATCTTTTTTTTTCTTCTTTTTTTAATTAGCACAGGATGCATTTCTCTCAGCACAGGCAGCAAAGTTATCGCACTGTACAGCCCTGCACACTGTGTCATGAAGCAGGAATTAAATGGACTTTATTGATTGTGTCTAAGCAGGTCAAGCCCAGGATGAGATCCATGTCTAATTTGGACTTTAAACTCATTGGTTTAAATCTGAATGTTAACCTTTCTGCCACTCTAAGTATACTAAAAAGACCTATTGTGCACAGTTCCTTTGTTTGGACGTCTTTTCTTTGGCCTGTACAATGCTGTCAGAAGCATTCAGAGTTACTATAGACATCCATGGCTTCCTGCTTAGAGCCAGATCATGACTGAGTCCACAGGAACATCATCGTTATCGGCATGGAGACCTTCAATCTCCTCTGAGCACATGGTCAAGAAGTTTACGACCCAGTTTTTATTTACAAGAACTAATAAAAAAAACCCCATCATTTGTTCTTTCTCAATGCATGCACACCTTCAGTAATATAACCAAACGAATGGAAGAAGAAAAGAAAAAAACTCCATTCAGTGAAGCCAATTTCAGCTTTGTTCGAAACAGCTGTGCAAGGACATTTATAACAATACGCTCATTTCCAGTACTGAAGGCGCACAATCAATATCTTTATTAGCATGAATTGAATGCCACCCCTCCATCCTCTTCTTCTGTCCTTACAGTCTCAAATCACTGCAATACGCAGCCACACGGAGAGATCAATTTGCCTCCGTTCTCCAAATTACAGCTGACGACACTCCGGCCCATTTGTCATTTGTTAATTATGCTGCAGCGTTCGGTGACTCGTCTGGAAATCGCTGTCAGTTGGGTCAATGTATGGATTGATCTCTAGAAAAGCCACATGCGGTTCGGTTGAGTTTGTTTACGTGATGTCTAAATAGAAGAGACGTGGCCTTGATGGAATCTCACCCAGCATTCCTCTGCTCTAGTACTCAATGACGACTGAACCAGTGTCTTATAATAATAATAATAATAATAATAATAATAATAATAATAATATTTATTTGTATCACCATTTTTAAGTGCTTTACATATAAAAGATCAGAAAGTCAAAACAAAGTATTTATTTGCAATGCTCTGGATACAGCCCTTTTTTTCCCACAGGATTTTGTCCTCTCATCATTCATAATTGGCTTACCCACAAATTTTCATGTACAACAATTATATAAAACGCTATGATGCTTCATATGATGCGTCATCTTACTATATAAACCTATCTCATGCTGCATGCGCTTCAGTGTATCTACATGTATAACTGTACGCATAGATTGTATATCTTTAGTTATTTACGGTCAAATTATTATATCGTGTTTGCCTTTATGGAACAGTTTCTCAATTTACAGTATATTCTTATTTCAATTTAAAAATTGTATATATATTTTTTCTCTTTCTCTGATGCAAAAAAAACTTTGTTGTTTTTCACCACAGCTACTTTATGGGTTGTTTATCAGCTCCCTGAATGTCTCTTTCTCCGAGGTATCGCATTGATTTCATCTGTGCATGACAAACGCAGTCCTCCGGTCTGAATAATATAAAGCCCTCGCTTGTATGATTAGTGTTAATCAGATTCAGCACATGGACTGACTACGGCTTGATAAATAAAACCTCCAGAAATAAATGAATCAATGCCCACCAGTCAATTCTAATTAGGTTTCGTAGCCCTGAGCTAAAAAAAAAAAAAAAAGCTAAAGAAGAAAACAAACTCCTGCTGTGTATCAAAGGTTTTCTTGCATCTCTGATTGTGTCTGTATGTGTGTGTGTGTGTGTGTGTGTTTCTCCTAAATGGTGTGCTGGATAAAAGACTGGAGAAAACAGCTGCAGCACCATACCGTCCCCTCCCATGACCGAGTGTGTCAGGTGAGCCCGGGCCTGCAGCATTAAACATCCACCTTTAATTACTGTTCAATTAACCCTGGGAAAAAAGTCAGATCTGTCACCCAGGCATTTAACTAGCCAACAGAGCTTAAGGAGCTAAAGAAAGAGCTGTGCTACGAGATCTGACTGCATAATGTCCATTTCATGTTCAAGCTCCCTCCCAGAGGTTTCCCAGGATCTGTCATTGGAGATCGTCCTTCTAAAAGGTTAGAATTACTGGTAGTCTTACAACATTGTATGTGTTAATGAATTCTTCAAATTTGTCAGTTTCATATAATTCACATCAATTTCACGTAAAACTTCTTCACTTTCCGTACATACTGATCATTTTTTAAAAATCAGTATGTATGTAAAATGTTGATTTGTTTTACACCCCATTTGTGCAGTGAGCCGTTGCACCTGGCCAATCATACAAACGGTCACTGGGTGCACTTTTACCTAATGAGGTCCAGGTGGAACAATGCCATTAAAAAAAAAAAACGCTTTAAAAAAGTTTGTCTCTACAAAAAAAAAGCCCACAATGAGCCATTTCTCCACTGTGTTCCATAATGCCTCAAAATGTCAGGAGAAGCAAGAGAGAGGCCCAATGGCATGCTAAAGGTTGGCATGGCATGTGCTAGCATTGCCAGTCACAGTGGAGTCATGCAGGACAGATGATCTGGTCCACCTCTCCTGACCTTTGACGCCGCAAAGCACCAATGTGACACCTTGTATCAAACTATTAATTGACAAAGTGACCCTCTGTCTGCTAATGGCCAGTAAGTTCATCAGGCTTTTCTGCAGAAACTGGAGATATAACACACTGCAGATTCAGAGATTCATTGACTCAGATTCAGATTCAAAGCCTGATTGGCTCTATCATTTAGATACAAAGGCTCAATGACTCGATGACTTACATTTATATATACATTGATTCATTTAGCAGATGCTTTAGATGAAGCGACTAACAAGTGCTTTGGTGCATTCATGGGAAATCATGGGGTACATATGGGACACCATTAAAATTGATGGCACCCCCATAACATTCTGTGGCAGCGGGGGCGTGGTCGGGCGTCGGCTGTAGATGGAGTGAGGAGGAATGGCGAGGTGGTTTTATGATTCAGAGGCAAAGACTCATTGGCTCAATGATTCAGATCCAGAGACCCATTGGTTTTATTATTCAGATCCAGAGACTCAGTGATTCTATGATTCAGATCCAGACACTGATTGGCTGTATGATTCAAATCAAGAGACTCAATGGTTCTATGATTCAGATCCAGGGACTCATTGGCTCAGTGATTCAAATCTAGAGACTCATTGACTCAATGATTCAGATCCAGAGACACAATTTTCATTCACCCATTCAGTCCAATTTTCATTTGTTTATTGATCTTATTTATTCAATCAAGAAAGGGATTTCAGTCCAACAAAAATGCTGATTTCCTTTTTTCCATCAGTCAATTATCTCCTACATCTTCTTTGCTGGCATCTTAGAAAGCTTTGAGTAAATATTGTGCCCAGCAGATGAATAAAATGGGACTGTACTTCTAACTGCAGCTTCCAACCTAATTAGTTTTATTGCATTTCATATGTAAACGAAATAAACAAATTAAATCATCTCTGCCCTGTAGCTCATAAAAGTGACTTTTTGCATCTTTCTTTTTCCATGCCGTAATCCCTGCTTTTGAATTGTTAAACAGCAGATTTTCCTGCTTTTCACTCTGACAACAGTTATCGAGCTGCTACTGCACAAATCAGTCATGATCTATTGAAGACAACATGGCCACTATTCATCCATTCTTTCTTCTCAACAATCTTTTCAAGGGCTTTGCCAGATATGTCTGCGGTGCCAACGTGAGGCTACTTAACCTCTAAAAGGAGCTTCATGAAGACCAATTTACCCTTTTCCAAAGTACCGTAGCACTTTAGGCAGTGCTTAAAATGATATTCCCCCAGCTCCGTGAAATGCTATAATGATTATTTAGGCGGTTCTCCAACAGCTGGGCAGTCTAATGAAAACTATTCATTTCAGTCATGGATTAATCTCTTTAGTCTCTCTTAGTGCCATTATCCATATGGCACCGATATTATGTTCTCATTCAGTCAGTCTCGCTCTTTTAGCCTTTGTGTATTTATAGAATCGGTTTATTCTCTTTTACTAGCCGGAGTTTGTTAAGGCTTGAGTATGAATTATTCACCTGGGTTTGGACCAATAGGTGAGATTTCCTCAAGGACAGAAAAGGCAACACTGATGTGAAGTAAATTTAACTGCCGTGAATGTATCTTTACTTCATTAGAACCATCCAACCGTCGTTGCGTTCCTTGCAAAGTCTTCCAGTTCTCCTATGATATGTCTGAAACGGCCCCCTATTCACTACAGAGAGCACTATTTTGGAAGTATCGCCATTTTCTAAAAGCTTAGTGGAGTGGAAGATCTAGTGTGCTCATGAAATCCCGCAAAGGAGTGCTTAGGACTAGTGCCCAAATAATGTACCAATAATGTAGTTTCCCCATATTCTCCTGGTTCTCATTTACATTTTCCTTATGCAGAGCGACTTACAGAACTACTTTGTAGCACAAACAGGCCAGGGTCTAAGAGTACCATCAGCTAAAACCCTGTTAGAGAGGGATTAGTCCATATATAGTCCATCATCTGGCTCTTTTTACTGTACGACAATTGTTAAGCATCATATTGGATAATAGTATGAGATTTGAGAGTCAGGTGCTGTCACACGGTGTCATCACGGTAGTGTATGAATAAACAGACTCTGCCCTCACATTCTATTGACTCTAGTTCCCCGTCGTCACACGTGAAATTTACATCACACAATTACGTCAGCAATAATGTGATTAAAGAGCAGAAAAAAGGGGTTCAACAAGAAGAGAAAGTAATTAAAGGGAAATATACAACCATGGCAACACTTTGAAGGCTGGGTGAGGGCCAAGAAATAACCCTAATGATGGAGTATTATTTTTTTAAAAATTATGATTCTTTTATTTTAATTTGCTAATAAAATGCATTTGGTGCCATTACTGAGAGTCTTATAAACTTATAACAGGTGGATATTATTGCTTCTTGAGGCTCAGTGAATGAAAAGCAACAGAAATGAATAGCGTTAATGATCTGCCAAAATGAACTCCATCACTTGAGTTCCACCAAATAATACTCTCGCTTACCATGGTATATGGTGAAAGCTTTTCTCAGGCGGCATAGAGAGGTTTGGGAAATGCATGCAGGCTTCAAGTAACTCTTTGAAAAAAAAGAAGAAGAAAAAAAAGGTCCCTTGCTCGCTGTGACACCCGCTTGGAACGTCTGCAAGACTCTTTCCTTAAAAATTGGAACCACTTACTTGTGTCAAACGGCTGACTATTAGCACCGTGGAGGGCCCAGAAGAGTCCTTTTTAACAAGTAATGATATCTCAGCTCTCCTCACTTGCACTATTGTACCCTCTTTAAGAGCCTGAGCCTCCGTTAATGTGAAACTCTTCTTTAGCTTCAATTACATATCCGTTTCTTCATTAGGCCCATGCTTTAGAAGTGGCCTGAATCCAATCCAAGCACAGATCTGTTAAAGTGATAAAAGTGCTATAGGACTACATGTCCACCAATTGACCAGAAAGCGAGTGCAGGATAGCTGTAGGAAGAACGGCAAGTCACGATTACACACACACACACACACACACACACACACACACACACACACACACACTTCGAGCTCAAGACAAGGGGTTGGATTAAGTGCTGGTACTGAGAAGTGCTCCAAAAACTGGTCACGAGGCCGTAAAATGATGCAATCTTACAAGTCTTACTTGCAATAATAATAAGGGTCATCAAGCATCTTAACAGGTAACATACATATACAGAGGGGTTAAATTGGGATTTAGGAGGTGGGGGAACAGTACAGTTCAATTTATCTGTTGTTATATGACGTTCTCAACATTGATATCATGGAAATTTTCTTGTTTGTCAGCTTTTGGCATCAAAATTATATCAAATTCTTGTCTGATTATTTTCAGGCATAAATACAGCACTGTGCAAAAGTTAAAAAACAAACAATTGTTTATGTACATTTTGTCTTGGATGTTTATTTGATGTCTTCTGCATTAGTGTGTCATTAGAAAAGAGCAAATTTAAGATTTCCAAACATCCATTTTCCAATACATTAAATGTTACAGGGAAATGTTTGTGCATCATTAAAGAAAGTAAGATATTCAGCACTAGAGCACTTTTTAGATAAAAACTGAATCAAGGCTGTTCTGAGTTTTACCTGCAGACACAGAAGCAAGTGAGAGCCAAAGTTCTCAAGTTCTCTGAAATGCTTGGAACAGCCTACCAGCCGATTTCCTTGTAAAACTGCACGACAGTGTGCCTAAGAGAATTGATGCAGTTTTAAAGGCAAAGACTGCTCACACCAACATTTTTTTTTTTGACTGTTTAATACAAAGAGCAGTAAACAGGAGTCTGCAAGAACACGCACAATTAATGACGAAACTCAGACTCATTCATTACAAATAAGGCCTTTATGAACAGTGAAGTGTTATGCTTATGGGGGGAAAGCAGAAAGCCAAGAGCAAGGCTCTTCTGCCATCTAGTGTTGTGGATAACAACTAAGCTGGATTCCACCCATCAACATTACATCAACGATTGGAAGAGCATGCATGTGCACAGCAATGTTGCTGGAAGTCGTGGAAGGAGCGGTGAGGCTACATCTTGATCTGAGAAACATACAGAGTGTCTACATTTTACATTTATTCATTTGGCAGATGCTTTTATACAATGCGATTTATTACCAAGTAGAATCCAAGCCAAACAAGAATCCCAGCTGAGCAGTTGAAGATTAAGGGCTTGGCTCAAGGGCCCATTAGTGGTTGACCTCCCAGCCTTCTGCTAACTAGCACAGAGCCTTAAACTAAGAGCCACCACTTTCCCCAAAGATTTGCAGTCTATAGAGCTCAAGCCTCAGGAAGCATTAAAGGTTAAGTCAGTGATTTTGGCAGACGTAAGCTGAAGCTACACTGTAAAGACTTCCTGTAATTTCTACGATAAAATAATGTTCAAACCAGTATGACACTTGAAATGTGTTTTACAGTTCGATACGACAGCCTGCATGGTGTCCTGGGAAAGAAATTACAGGCCTGGCAGATTGTACTGTGTAGCTACAGTAACAGTGATGTAACCATATTGTAATAATACAGTAAAACATACAGTATCATTAACTTTATTGTAAAAGCACTGCAGTAGCAAAGGACCCTCGTCTCTACTGGCAAATGTTTTTCAGTTTTCAGTTTTTTCCATTATTTTGTTTTTCCTAACTTTTGGTAAAACAGCATATCTTCAATAATATCAGCAAACCAGGGTACGTGTAACAAGTTTAATCCAGGGCTAAAGCTATGCAGGAGAGCTGTTAGCCAAACTAGATAGATAATCTTCCAAAAGTTGAAATAGATAATCCATATAGATGTCGGTAGCTACTTAAATATAAATTACAAATACAAATTATAACCAACTTTTTGTTTAAAACTGGATGTTCTAACTGATAATGAGCAAGACCCAGACCGTAATCAAGGACAACAGCTAACACGTGAGGTAACGTTAATGTAGTAGTTAATAGACTTGCTATTCCCTGCCGACACAAAACATTCGAATACTAGCTACTCGGAAAAGAAAACTGATATGAAATGATAGCTTTACAAAAAACACATTTTATTAGATCATGTAAGGTTTTTTGATTTATTTAAGGAGCATATTTGGCCATAAAAGAGTTAAAACAGCAGTATAACTGTAAAACTGCAGTGGTACATTTTCACGCAAATAAACTGTTACCAATATGTAGTCCTGTAAAAAATACAGTACAACGTGCCATTACTGTAAACAGGCATTATAATATGAATGCTGTAAATATAAATTACAGTAACCTGGCAACTCTGCTGCCAGTAAGATACTGTCAATTTAACTAGACTAAAACCTGAATGCTAGTGCAAAAGGCGGAGCCTTCTGAATTGACACGCAATATGATTGACACGCCAGTAATGACGCCTCCTTGTCCTGATTGGTTGGATGTTGGTGGTCCACATCATTTGGGGGTTTTTTCCGATCCTTTACAAACTGGGGTGCCACAGAGACCAGCGTTTCTCCTCTGAGCAGATATTTTATGGGAGCTGCCAGAATGTGAGGAGAAACTTCACTAAATATTACGCACAGTTTTCTGACTTATAAATCACTAACCGCACCATTAATATTGTAATTCTTTACCAGACCGTTATAATAATATTAATTATAATATTTGTTTATATAGCACTTTTCATTTTGTGGACTTAAAGTGCTTTACATATTAAAGATCCGAGAGTCAAAACAAAGTATTTATGATCGAGCACATTAAATAACCAATGTACAATCACTAATGAATTAACTATAAATATAGTGTTAGTGCTATAAATCATGAAAAGTCTATTTAACAAGATAAAAGACCAAAAAAACAATAAGTACATTTTTAATCTGGATTTAAAAACACCTATTGAGCTGTAGAGCGTTCCTAACGTTCTCTGGAGCACTGTTCCAGAGAGTTTAAGGGCGATATAAGAAAAACATCTTCCACCGGCTGAGCTGCGAGTGATGCTCGGGATTAACAGTAGATCTGCCTCAGCTGAGTGAAGCGCTCGGGATGGGTTGGACTTCTTCAGAAGATCAGCAAGATACGCCCGAGTTGATGTGGAACTTAATAGGCAGCCAGTGTAGCTTGAATAGAACCGGAGTAATGTGCTCTGACTTTCTTTTCCTGCTGAGGACGCGGGCTGCTGCATTCTGAACTAGCTGAAGCTTTCTTAAAGAGACAGGAGGGCAGCCAGCCAACATCAATAGCTACAATAGTCCAATCTAGAGGTTATGAAAGCATGCACTAGTTTCTCAGCGTCATGTAGGGTTATAGCATATTTCTGATTTTGGCTCTGTTTATAACATGATAATAAGCAGTTTTGTTACTTACATGGAAAACAAACGATAACCCAGCATTTAGGGTTACACCGAGGTCCTGAACTGTAGCTTTTGGTCTCACAGAATAACCATCAAGCTCTAAGGTGAATTCAGTGATCTTATTGCAGGTAGACTTGGTATCCAACATCAGTATTTCTGTTTTATCAGAATTTAGGAGGAAGAAGTTTCTATTCATCCAAGCCTTTATGTCTTTTACGCACTCTTACATTTTGTGGAGTGTGTCGCTAAATCTGGCCAAACTGACAAATATCATCACTGCAGAAGTGAAAGCCTACATTATGTTTGTGAATTACATGTCCAAGGGGCTGGATATAAGGGGAGAATAATAGAGGGCCTAAAACAGAACCTTGTGGAACACCATATTGTACTTTTTTGGGCTCTGAAGAAACTCTATTTATGCTAACAAACTGGTAGCGGTCTGTCAAATAAGATCTAAACAAGGCAAGAACTTGTCTCTAACCCGACCGTGCTTTCAAGCCTGTGCATTAAAATATGATGGTCAGTAGTGTCAAATGCTGCACTTAAGTCCAACAGAACCAGAACAGAACCATATCCACAATCTGAGGGAAGCAGTAGGTCATTGAGCAGTTGTTTAGCACATTATTGCTTTATCCAGTTTAGATTGTCTGAAGCTCCACTGCCTGGTCTTCCATGTAATCATGTTCGTTTTATAACAACTCTGATCTGTGTACATCGTCCTAAACCACACGAGCCTTTAATATTTCTCAGTGTTACTGTTGCACTGAACACTTTTTTTTTTAAACACTAGCATTTGGGACAGAGTCGGGACTTTAGGCAAACTGCTCTTCATTGCAGGATAAAACACATCACTCGTTTCCTCTCTCTTTATCCTCACACACACACTCTGTCCTAATGTTCCTAAGGAAATGGATCATGAAATAGAGGCTCTGTGCCCTGAGGGATCTGAACCAATCACCATCGAGTAAGAACAATCACTCACTGATCCCCACTGTTAGCGGCTAATCAGCTAATCGCCTTCAACTCCCTCTGCAGTGCTCGAGTCTACACAGACAGGGAAACAGACAGCCAGCCAGACAGACTGATTTAGCCAACTGTGACGATGAGAAACAGAATGAGGGCCACTAATAAACTTACGCCTAATTCTCTATGATTTCCTGACGAAGTGTTTAACTCTAAAAATACAAGACCACAGTATAAACACAAACACACAGCCGACAGCAAATGTGGAGATTTAATGTACATCTTCCGGAGCATAACTGCAAGGTTGTAGGGCGTAGGTCATGTCTGCAGCTCAACCACGTTGCGTGATGTTCACTGATCAATAGCATAAGGCCATTTTATTTCTAGTTAAATTATTACTGATAGAAAGGTGCATATTTCTTTCATTAAATTTATAACAATGTGACGGTCACAAAATGGTTTAATCAGCAATTAAACAAATTGATACAAGTTTTGAAATATTTTTGTGTGTGCTAGAGAGCACACTAACAAAATCAGTCATTTCTATGAGCCTTAATAATGCAGAGTGGGCAGGTCATTAGAAAAAGCGCCACCCAGTATTTCACACCAAGAGGGAGATATGTATAAAAACATAAATGTATACACACTGAGGCAGAAGCACAAATCCTGTGTGATGCCAGTTTAGTTCCCTTCTGTTTAATAAATGCTAATAATCTGTTATTAAAACTGAAAGAGATGTTACACCGGCACAAAACTATAAACCTGACCCATTGTTGATCAGTTTCTCCATTTTATCATTAATTAATATCAATTAATATCTGTAGAGGATATGATTTATAATCTGAATTCATAATTCATCTCAATCTTTAGACTGGTCTTTTTACACTGATTATTTTTACACCGAGCTTTTTGACGGCGTGTGTTTGTTCTTCAGACGTAAAACAGTTTTCAGTAAATAATGAAGTGCCTGTATTTCACACACTCACACACACACACGATGAACTGTCATTCAGACACCAACACGACTCCTAAATAAACAACTGCATCAGATGATAATGCAAATGCACTCATAAAACATGCTCTATGATATATAAATAAATATAGTCCACAAGACACGATGATTAAAGAATGTGTCTGTTAAACTGCACACTTTAATGTATAATTCGCCATTAAAATATTAAGTGTAATAATTATATTTACAGTAATTAGTTTATAGATCTGTCTATATTAAATGTCCCCCAGGGTCTCAGATCACTTCCCAAAAAAACAAAACACTTTTTAAAGAACAAAATTCAATACTCGGTCTGTCTGCAATTTCCCTTACAGCATCCATAAAAGATCCGTCCCAGTCTGTCTGTCCTTCTGTGTCCCTCTGACTGTCCATCCCTCCGACCGACCGTCCATCCCTCTGACCAACCGTCCTGTCCCTCCGATCATCCCTCTGATCATCCGTCCGTCTGACCGTCCATCCCGCCGACCGTCTCTCCGACCGACCATCCGTCCCTCCGTCCGACCATCTGTACGTCCGTCCATCCATCCCTCTGACCGTCTGTCCCTCTGACCGTCCGTCCTTCTGTCTGTCCGTCCATCCCTCCCTCTCTGACCCTCCGTCCCTCTCTGACCCTCCGTCCCTCTCTGACCCTCCGTCCCTCTCTCTGTTCCTCTGACCGACCGTCCGTCCATCTGACCGGCCATCCCTCCGACCGACCGTCCGTCCCTTTGTCCGTCCATCCCTCCGTCCAACCGTCCCTCCGTCCCTATCCGTCTCTCCGACCGTCCCTCTCACCGTCCGACCCTCTGATCGTCCTTCCCTCCCTCTGATCGTCCTTCCCTCCCCGTCCCTCTCCGTCCCTCTGACCGTCCGTCCCTCCCTCTGATCGTCCTTCCCTCCCCGTCCTTTCAAACGTCTGTCCCTCTCCGTCCCTCCCTCTGATCGTCCTTCCCTCCCTCTGACCGTCTGTCCATCTCCGTCCCTCCCTCTGATCGTCCTTCCCTCCCTCTGACCGTCCGTCCCTCTTCATCCCTCCGACCGCCCGTCCCTCTCCATCCCTCTGACCTTCCCTCCCTCTGACCGTCCGTCCCTCTCCGTCCCTCCGACCGTCCGTCCCTCTGACCGTCCATCTCTCTGACCGACCGGCCGTCCCTCTCTGTTCCTCTGACCGTCCTTCCCCCTGTCCCTCTGACTGGCCATCCCTCTGACCGTTCCTCCCTTTCGGTCCCTCTGACCATCCGTCCTTCTCTGTTCCTCTGACCGTCTGTCCCTCTGACCGTCCGTCCCTCCCTCCGACCGGCCGTCCCTTTGCCGTCCATTCGTCCCTCCGTCCGACCGTCACTCTCTCCGACCGCCCATCCCGGTGTCCCTCTGACCATCCGTCCCTCTGACCAGTCATCCCTCTGACCGACCGTCTGTCCGTCCCTCCGTCCCTCTGTCATTTTGACCGTCCGTCCCTCTCTGTCTCTCTGACAGTGTTTCTTTCCCTCTGATCATCCTTCTCTCTCTGTTCCTCTGACCGGCCGTCCCTCTCTGTCCTTCTGATCGTCCCTCCCTCTGACCGCTCCTCTCTCCGACCGCCCGTCCCTGTGTCCCTCTCAGCCCCTCTGACCATCCGTCCCTTCCGGTCCAGCTGACTGTCCGTACCTCCCTGTAGTTTCCCTCTTTTCTTGTTTTCAATCGTACTTGAGGAGATTGAAAACAAGGCATGCAGCTGCATTCTGGATCAGTTGCAGGGGGCTAATGGCACGCTGAGGAAGACCTGCCAGGACACTTGTAGTAGTCCAATCTCGAGATGACGAGGGACTGAACAAGCACCTGAGTGGGCCTCCATGGAGAGAAAAGGTCTGATCCTCCTGATGATGTAAAGGCATGACCGAGTTAGGTTAGCAATATGAGTAGAGAAGGATAGCTGGTTGTCCAGAACCACCCCAAGGTTTCTTGCTTTGTTTGATGGTGGGATCATAGATTTCTCCTGGGAGATGGCAAGATCTTGGCGTGGGGATGCATCTCCAGGGATATATAGCAGCTCAGTCTTGCTGCGATTTATAATTTAAGGTGATGAGCTGCCATCCAGGATGAGATGTCTGCCAGATATGCAGAGATCCGCGCAGAAACATGAGTGTCTGAGGGAGGGAAGGAGAAGATGAGTTGGGTGTCATCAGCATAGCAGTGGTATGAGAATCTCTGTCCCTTTGACCGTCCGTCCCTCTGACCCTCCGTTCCTCTCTCTGTTCCTCTGACCGTCCGTCCCTCTCTCCCTGTTCCTCTGACCGTCCATCCCTCTCTCCCTGTTCCTCTGACCGTCCATCCCTCTCTCCCTGTTCCTCTGACCGTCCGTCTCTCCGACCGTCCGTCCCTCTCTGTCCCTCTGACCGTCCGTCCCTCTCTGTCCCTCTGACCGTCCGTCCCTCTGACCGTTCTTCCCTCCCTCTGATCGTCATTCTCTATCCCTCTGACCGTCCGACCCTCTGACAAGCCGTCCCTCTGACCGACTGTCCTTCTGTCCGTCCCTCTGTCTGTCCCTGTCCCTCTGAACGCTCCTGTCCCTCTCTGTCCCTCTCTGTCCCTCTGACCGTCCATCCCTCTTTGTCCCTCTGACAATCCTTTCCTCCCTGTCCCTCTGATCGGCCGTCCCTCTCTGTCCCTCTGATCGGCTGTCTGTCTGTCCCTCTGACCGTCTGTCCCTCTCTGTTCCTCTGACTGTCCGTCCCTCTGACCCTCCGTCCCTCTGACCCTCCGTCCCTCTCTCCCTCCATCCCTCGGTTCATTTTCCCCAGCGGAAACACGAACCCGAAATCGTGCCGGTTCCGAACCCATTCACACACGCGCTCATATCACTTCGGACTGTCGTTGAAGCTAGCGGATTAGCATGCGTGCTACAGGGCGAGGCATCCCGGTCGCCTGGTAACAAAAAAAAAGCAGCATCACGAGCACCATGCTAGCTCGACTAGCATCACACATTCGCGAGGCTCTCGGGCCGCTGAAGCGACGCTACGTCGCGCGGAGGCGTTGCCGCGGGTTAAAGCCGCGATAAGCCGCGATAAGCCGCCGTGGTTAGATATGTGGACGGTATTTAAAAGTGCGCTTACATGCGTGCGACCGTTGGAACACCGTGCCGTTAGCGTCTCCTCCTGACGTGCCTCCGCGCTGCGCTTCGTCGCCGCCGCATTAGACTGCGGCGCTGGTGAACACGAGGCGAACTGGCGCCACCTATTGACCGAAGCGCGCCACTTCAGACACCGCCCACGCGCCAGACAGCGCAGCTCACTGCATTATGACCTGTTTAATCCTTATCATGAGGACTTTACATACATGGATTTAAATTATTACATTTAAACTACACTAGCCTACGTTATAAGGTGTAACAATGTTAAACAACAGTACCACTAGGCCTTCTACCACTACCACCACTAACTACCAATACTAACTACCACCACTAACTATCACTACTAACTACCACCACTAACTACCACCACTACCACTACTAACTACCACCACTAACTACCACCACTACCACTACCACTACTAACTACCACCACTAACTACCA
>JAOUQW010000023.1:9463482-9484654 GCA_028565825.1 Olivaichthys viedmensis
CCCCAGCTTACCAACATGCTGGGATATGCGAAGAATCAATTTCACTGTACTGTACTTGTATGTGTATATGTGACAATTAAGGAGCGTTCTATTCTATTCTATTCTATGTATTGTAAACAGGCTACTTTCCCCCAAAATACTAACTACATACAACATCCATAACAAATAATAACAAACAACTCGATTGTGGTGACATGTCATTAAGGACAGAATATCATATATTTAATGCAATCAATAAAATGTCTCGCAAAACTAATTAACTAATCAGACTCACCAAATTTATTGGCATCCTAGAGACGAGGAATTAGCCGATATAAACGCTGTAGCCTAGAGGCTCACACATGTGAGTGAACACCCACAAAGGCGCAGGACAGAAAACATAATTGCTGTAGGTTCTGTCAGGCGGCTGGTTATTTCTACCACTAAAATATCGACAAGAAATCTATATAAAAAAGTGAATTCGAATCATATATCATTACGAAAATGTCACTGCGCTGAAGCCTCCAAAGCACACTCGGTTTTTAAAGGGAATGAGAGGAGCTGATTTGATTAGATATCGCAGCGGCACCTCTTAATAATGCATTCATTCCAGCCCCGCCCCCTTTTTACAACTCCGCCTCTCTTCTCCAGATAACTGTCTTCGCCGATGGACATGAAAACACCAAGAATATATTGTGCCAAGACCGTGATCTTATGCCTTATTCTTTGCCTTTGTGTTATGATCTTGAAAAAATTGGGTCCTTTTTTTTTTTTTACTGATTTTTATATAAGAGGCTTTTGGGATTTCTGCAAGAATGGCCCATAAAATCATTGATGGAAACAGTATGTGAACCATCTGGCATTCATATTATATAATGCAGTTATAATAAGGTGCAGATACATTTTCCTTAAATAATATAATTCAATATTTATAGTTTTGTTTTTTTGTTTTTTTTTACAGATTTTATAGCTCTTTATCCAATTTGGGTTTAGGTGGTTTGTTTCTGATTTGCTAGTCTCCTCTTTCATAAGCAAGCGTGGTGTTAAGCTTCGAATTTCCCATCATGCACTGATTGTGTGTCTTGCATAAGCCGTACAGTTTTGTGTCTGTGGTTTGGGCGTGTTGTGTGAAAGCTGTAGCGTTGGTATGCAGGTGCTCGAGAGGTACTCTTAGATCTGTGTTATGTATATATATGTATATTTGAAGCCTGCTGCATGTACAATTAGCCCGCTCTCTGCCACCATGTGCAGTGTTTTCTGTTGGGGTAAAAAGCCTCTCGAGAGGGTTCATTCAGGAAAACGGATGAACGTGAGCAACGTTCATTGACATTTTCCTGCTGCTGGCATTAGTACGCAGAGCACGCACATCTGCGCTCAGCTTTTAAGGTGGACTGAGAATAGCAGCATGATGTCATGGGGTGGATGCTGGCTCTGACGAAACGTTACACAACAGTTAAGAATGTTCATGTGACACCATACGAGGCCTTTTTACATCTCTGCCTGTGTATCTGTAAAGTTCTTACAAGCCCATGATTTGTATTGTTATTTGAAGTCATTATCAGAAGGCAAGGTTTTTAAAGGGTTTTATTCGATTACTCGAAAAGGGTTTAAAAAAAAACATTCTTTATGTAAATTATGTTTTTAGTTATTTCTTAGTTACAAAGAATATCAAATGTATAATATAAAATAACAAAATTGTTTTATGATAG
This sequence comes from Olivaichthys viedmensis, assembly GCA_028565825.1. Lineage (NCBI taxonomy): Eukaryota > Metazoa > Chordata > Actinopteri > Siluriformes > Diplomystidae > Olivaichthys > Olivaichthys viedmensis. The sequence goes on from JAOUQW010000023.1 coordinate 9,465,171, forward strand.
ATAGAAACAAAACTTGGACAGAGTCCAGGACTGGAGAGAGAGACAGGACTGGGACAGAGACAGGACGGGGTGCAGAGACAGGAGTGGGACAGAGACAGGAGAGGGACAGAGACAGGAGTGGGACAGAGACAGGAGAGGGACAGAGACAGGAGGTGGAGAGAGAGAGGACTGGGGAGAGAGAGGACTGGGGACAGAGACAGGACTGGGACAGAGACAGGACTGGGACAGACAGGACTGGGACAGAGACAGGACTGGAGAGAGAGAGGACTGAGACAGAGACAGGACTGGAGACAGGACTGGGGACAGAGAGCACTGGGGACAGAAACAAAATTTGTACAGAAACAAGACTGAGACAGAGACAGGACTGGAGACAGAGACAGTACTGGAGACAGAGACAGGAGGGGAGACAGGACTGGGACAGAGAGGATTGGGACATAGACAGGACTGGGGACAGAGACCGAACTGGGGACAGAGACAGGACTGGGGACAGAGACAGAACTGGGGGGACAGAGACAGGACTGGGGACAGAGACAGAACTGGGGACAGAGACAGGACTGGGGACAGAGACAGAACTGGGGACAGAGACAGAACTGGGGGGACAGAGACAGGACTGGGGACAGAGACAGAACTGGGGACAGAGACAGAACACAGAGACAGAACTGGGGACAGAGACAGGACTGGTACAGAGACAGGACTGGGGACAGAGACAGAACTGGGGACAGAGACAGAACTGGGGACAGAGACAGGACTGGTACAGAGACAGGACTGTTAATAACTGTTGGCTAACTGCTACTAACTTTAGCTAAATGTTTAAGTTGTGGTCCAGACCGGTTTCCCTAAATGACAGCTGTTGTAGACAAGGATTATAAAAATTGGTTTACAGTTTCTATGTTCTCCGATATAACCGCTAACCTGGCTAGCCCGGCAGCCAACTTGTCAGTTGGGCCAGCGAACACAAGCTAGCTAGATTAGCTAACTAGCTATGCAGCTAATTCAGCAATAGCAAGTTAATATTGTAGCGCTGCTACTAGAGCGGTCAAAGTCCTTCAAAAGTTGCATTTCAAATTTGTATTACTTCAAAAGATTTGGTATCGGAATGCGTTTGAACATTCATTACGCTAATTAAGTATGCTAATTCTGTCTATATCTGGGTGGAGGTAGAGATGCTTTCTGGGTTATCGTGGCTCACATTACGCCCTCATATTGTGCCCTTATTTGAGAAACGGCAACCGAACAAATTGTGTGTTACAACATTGTCTCATTGTCAGGAGTTTAAAGAAAAAGTTTGCTTAATAATGAGTTCAGCATTTTCTCTTTATTTTGCTCACTGAGGTGAAAAAAAACAAACGATTTACAGCCTAATCTTTCCTCTGTAATTACATACTGCTGTTTGGTAAGATTGCATTTGGCTGGCTCTCGCAGCTACTCCAAATGAGTTGACGCTAAAACAGAACACTACCCATAATTCCCTTGACTAGTCTTTGACATGATTTTTTAAAACTATTGCAACTTAGAGGATATTCATTAGCAGCCTCATGCAGTAATAATGTGCATGATATTAACAAGTAATATTGCACTGCATTGACAGCATGTCTGCTTTTAAAATGATAGAATCTTTATTTGAATATAATCAATTATATTAAATAGCGACGCGCTGAAAAATAACGGTAAAAGACGCTGTTATCTTTGCTGCCCTGCCCTTGTTGTAGGTTCTTTACCTGATCTGCGTCTTCTGCCTGATTTGCACTGCTCAAGTGTCACCTTTCCTGCACATGTGCACACATTTTCCTCCACTATCCGATCTGTACTGCGTGCGTCAACATTTTAGGGCAGGCTCTGGTGATGAAACTTTTATTTTTGTAGTGCTGCATTAGCAGTTTATGTTACTTGTTATGAAAAGTGTCTATCAATGCTGTTTTTATTATTACCTTGTAGTTTTTTCCAATTCATTTTCATTTAAAAAGAGGCATAAAAAGCAAAATGAATTCGTGTAATTCATGCAATGATACAAAAAAAAAAAAAAAAAAAAAAGAAAAGAAAATGTGGCCCTTGGTTTTTGGTTACAGTTTTCAGCCCATGATGTCCTGAAGGCCAGGAATTTGAATTTTGGTGCAGCACTAATATTAGATTACAGTAGATTATAACCCAAACCCATTGTTCTCAAAGTGGGTTCCGCAGATGTACTGTATTTGCAGGTGGTCTGCGATGCCTTTTATTTATTTATTTATTTTATGTTACGGTGATGGAGATCAACTACTATCAAAGTTGTTAAAGATGTTATAGTTATTATTTAGTTATTTTATTTCTAAGCCTAACAGACTGGTCACTTGAATTGAAAGGGTTTAATTTTGAAGCTCAATAAATTAAAAACAAGTAAAAAATTATGTCAGTTTGAATAAAAAAAAACTAGGGAAAAACTTTTAATATGATACAAAAATTGAAAATAAAAAAATGTAATACAATGGATTGTAGAAGACTATAATAATTGAAGATTTTTTTTCCCTTGTGTCCTCTCGCAGGCTCTGAAAGCTGAACATGTCCACTCCCAGTGAGCTCAAGTCTCCGTGTGTGACGCGGAACGGCATGGTCAAGCTGCCCCCCCAGCCCAACGGCCTCGGCTCGGCCAGCATCACCAAGGGCACTCCGGCAGCCAAGAACCGTCTGTGCCAGGCGTCCTCGGTGTCCCCGAGCCTGCCCTACCACCTGGAGCCACTGCCCATGGCCACTGATGCCAGGCAGTACGCTAAGCTGGAGAGGCAGTTGGCACTAGATGAGAAGGTCCTCAACCGGCTGCTGTGGTACTTCACCACGGCCGAGAAGTGCGCCCTCGCTCAGGTGTGTAAAACCTGGCGCAAAGTCCTGTACCAGCCGAAGTTCTGGGAGGGGGTGACGCCCGTCCTGCACGCCAAGGAGCTCTACAACGTGCTGCCCAACGGTGAGAAGGAGTTCGTGAGCCTGCAGGCATTCGCGCTACGCGGCTTCCACTCCTTCTGCCTGGTGGGCGTGTCCGACCTGGACATCTGCGAGTTTATCGACAACTACCCGCTGTCCAAGAAGGGCGTCAAGTCGCTCAGCCTGAAGCGCTCCACCATCACGGACGCTGGGCTGGAGGTAAGTTCTGGAAGCTACTTCTGATTCCTGTTGCAATTAATATATTACTTATTTCTTTTTTATTTTCTAATTTCTTGGGTTTTTTTGTGGTGAAATCATAAAGCAACTTTCTTCTTGCCCTTCTTTTTCTTCATTTTATTATTATTATTATTATTATTATAACACTGTAGAATAATAATATAAATGCACATCTGTCTTTCATAACAAAAATAGGACATTTTTGGTTTTTTCGGGTCTTTTTCTTGGTAAAATTTTGTAAAAGCACTACATAAATATATTATTTTTATTATTATTATTATTATTACATCACTGAATAATAATATTATGTCATATAATACAATGTCTATAATATAATCTCTATATGTTGCATACCAGTGTGGGAAAAAAGTTTGTGAACCCCTCGGAATTATCCCTTCAACTTTTATGTATTATAGGATTACATCCCATATGAGAGAGAGAGAAAATAATAAACAATTGTGAGAAAAAGTTTGTGAACCCTTTGGAATGATGTGGGTGGACCCTTTGGATTTCTGTATGAATGGCACCTGAATGATCGGGATCCTCATTTAAGTCCTAATAACAATTAACAATCAAGGTACCTTTTTTTGGATTTTTCTTCCATTTTCCTCCCAATTTAGCCGTTGCCATATTCCACCCACTAGCTGAGTCAACTCTATCACACAACAACTACCAATCTGTGGTGCTGAGGGCTAACGTGCTGCCTCCGAGACACATGAAGCCACCACATCTTTTTGAACTGCTGCTCATGTAATATCACTGGAGAGGAGCGCTTATTGCCCTATTCTGTAATTCAGACTAGCGAATGGCTAGTGTCACTCTGATCGCTATATATATATATATATATATATATATATATATAAATCCATAAGTCCATAATAAAGTGCTTTCAATTATGTTCATTATATTTTCACTTCAAAGTACAGTTCATAAAGTCATCAAAGTTGATTTAGTAATTCTCCATTAATGAATAAGTCCAGTTACGCCATATGAGCTTGTGCATTGCAGAGTACAAAGATGAGTTCTACTATAACAGGCCATAACTGGCTATAACAGGCTAGAACAGAGAACAAGTAAAGATTGCGCACAAAAAATCCCCCTCTTTTAAACGAGCACGCAACCACGGTTGCACTCGTCCCACTCACCTCGGAGCTGCTGCTATTTCGATGCCTGGCCAGGCGTTACCATGGTGAACACTTGAGTTGTTAATGATTCTATCTATGCCGGTTTTCTCTCAAACGTTCACACTGTTCATCTAATCGGTCCCTCGTTCTGATCGGTACCAGGCTGTGTGTTCCAGAGCACACATATGACCCAAGGATTGGATTATCCTGTGCCTTATGCACTATCTGGTCACTCATTCCAACTAGATCTTATAATTAAGGTATAACACCATGTGCCACTTGAAGAACAAACACACAGTTGCTTGGTGACAGATATCAGGAATTAGGCTTGTTATAAACTGCTATAATGGTGATATGTGACATTTTAATCCCATTTTAATTAGAAATTGTGGTGTAATTTATAAGGAGGAACCCCATATTTAAAAATTGCTCTTGACATTTTTTTTCTTCTAACGAGAAATAAAATATCAAGGCTTTCCCGTGAACATGAGTACGATTAATCCTGCCTTACCTGTGCTCTAAAAAGGAAACAAAGTCACACTTCCGTTTCCTTCATGCTTTGCACCCTACCCTACGCACAGCTCACTGTGCTCCTTTTTCTCATAGGTGATGCTGGAGCAGATGCAGGGCCTGCTGCACCTGGAGCTCTCGGGTTGCAACGACTTCACCGAGGCGGGCCTGTGGTCGAGCCTGAACGCGCGCCTCACGTCGCTCAGCGTCAGTGACTGCATCAACGTGGCCGACGACGCCGTGGCGGCCATCTCGCAGCTGCTGCCCAACCTGTGCGAGCTGAGCTTGCAGGCCTACCACGTGACTGACACGGCCATGGCCTACTTCACGGCCAAGCAGGGCTGCACCACGCGTACGCTGCGTCTGCACTCATGCTGGGAGATCACCAACCACGGTGTGGTAAACATGGTGCACAGCTTGCCCAACCTGACTGCGCTCAGCCTCTCGGGCTGCTCCAAGATCACGGACGACGGCGTCGAGCTCGTGGCCGAGAACCTGCGCAAGCTGCGCAGCCTCGATCTTTCCTGGTGCCCGCGCATCACAGACGCAGCGCTCGAGTACATCGCTTGCGACCTGCACAAGCTCGAGGAGCTCGTTCTCGACCGGTATGTGGGCCAGAAATGATATAAGCGTGGTTGTGTAGAAATGCTCAAGCTTTTGAACTCCAAGTCCTGGGAGCCAGGAACCATCCAAAGCTTCCCTGTTTTACAGATAAAGATTGAGATTGAGATTAACTCTAAGGGATTCAAAGTTCTTAATGTGTAGACTTATTTCATTGCACTTTGCATGCACAGCTGATGGACATCCATCTGAAGCAGTTCAGATATATGGACTACTAATACACTAGTACTTACAGAACTTCACGTCATCTATAATTCATGTTTCTGATATTCCATAGTCTAATCAATTGATAGGAAATTCATCAGCTCTCAATAACACCACAAAATTCCCATAGATTTATTTCTGTCATCACAGCCGAACCTACCTCTGACTGAAATGTACGAGTAAAATATATTCATTCTGTTCTGGAGAGTTTATTCTGTTTCTTGCTTTCAGAAATTGGGGCACGGAAACTCTTTTTTAAAACCAGTTTCTCCAAACAACCAAGAGCTAATATTGTGACAGGCTCCAACTTTGCATTAAGAAAAGATGCTAAAGTTATGTTCAACCTTATTTGTGTTATTAGGTGACTACAGGTGCCAAGCCCAAGTGACTGAAGTAACTGTGTGAGGGTATTTTTTGTGTTTAGGTGTGTGCGGATCACAGACACAGGCCTCGGGTACCTCTCCACCATGTCCTCGCTGCGCAGTCTCTATTTACGCTGGTGCTGTCAGGTAATTACACTCTAAAACTATTTAAACCTGTAATTAAAGTGTAGTTCTGTATGGGTTCTAACTGAGAAAATGCATAATGTACATACTTCTACTCTAACTAATAATACTACTATTACAATTTTTATACTACCACTACATATTTCCTGTAGTGCTACTACTTCTGCTGAACTTATTACAGATTAGCTGCAGAACTGAGTATTCACTAAGAGGCAAGTGCAAGATGTTAGAAAGAACAGATGGAGCGGCAGTGCTAGTACCCAGGAGTCCTGCAAACACTGGTCACAAAGCAATAAGTTGAGCTAAAAATTTAACAGTCATGATACCGAATAATACACACTAATACACAATCCTGGATAGAAAAAACATGGTAGGTAGACATATACACATACACACACTCAGGAGGTAAGAGATTATGGTGCTTTTGCAACAGTGTTCTGGTGAACGGTGTGTTCAGGCGTTTCTTGAAGTTGTTAGGGAATCTGCAGAGTGAACAAAGTTTGCAGTTTGTTCCACCATTGTGGAACCACAAATGAGGAGTCTGATTTTAGACTTTAGACCATGCAGTGGTGGTATTACCAGGCATCATTCGCTTGTGGACCATAGCGATCAGGACAGAACATAGGTCCTGACAAGTGACTCCATATAGGTGCTCTATAGGCAAGCATCAAGGACTTGAACTCGATGCGAGCAGCTACAGGGAGCCAGTGAAGTGAGGACCAGACGCACTGCTGAGATTTGGATCACCTGCGGTTGTTTGATAGTTAAAGCAGATTGACCAGCAGAGAGTTGCAGTGGGCAAACCGTGAGATGATAAGCACCTGGCAAGGAGTTGTGTCATATATTCCAATAAGTAGGGCCTCATCTTTTTTTATATTATACAGAGCAAACCTGCAAGATGAGTTCTATTAAGGCAAGTTGGTCGTCGATTCCAACCATAAAGTTCCTTTGAACTCCGATGAACAACCTTGATGGTGTGGTCGAGGGACACAGATCCTTGCACAGATCCTTGCGGTACACCAGTCATCACCTGATGTGACTTGGACTCCTTGCCCCTCTACAACAGCCTCAGGTTTTTTCCTGAGAGGTTGACCAGTGGTGGCTCAGTGATTAGGGCTCTGGGCTACTGATCAGAAGGTTGTGGGTTCAAGCCTTTGGGCTGCCACTGTTGGGCCCTTGAGCAAGGCACACACTCTGCTCCAGGGGCACCGTATCATGACCCTGCGCTCTGTTGTAAGTCGCTTTGGATAAGGGTGTCTGCTAAATGCTGTACATGTAAATGTAAGAGGGTGATCAGGATAATCTGATGGTTCACTGTATCCAAAGCTGTAGATAGGTCCAACAGTATAAGAACTGAGGACTTGCTGGCAACTCTCACATATTGTAAGGTGTCCACAACAGTCAAAAGGGCAGTCTCGGTGGAGTGGCCGCTCTTGAAGCCAGACTGCTTGGGATCCGGCAGGTCATTCTATGAAAGGAAAGAAGAAGACAGCATGTTCAAGTGTTTTTGATAGAAATTGTAGAGGTCTGTAGTTCTCTTACTGAAATGGATTGAGTGTTGGCTTCTTGAGCAGTGGAGTTACCCGAGCCTGCTGCTCGTCTGTGGTGGGGAACTTGCCTGAGATGAGTGATGTGGGTGAGTACAGAGATGAGTGTGGGGAAGATGGCCTGAGGGAATCGGGTCCAGGGGACAGGTGGTGGACCGGCTGGTGAGGAGGAGCTTTGAGTCAGTGAGGGGGGTGAATGAAGATAGTGTTGTGCTGTATGTAGGAGGAGGCTGGGTGGGTGTATGTGGCAAGAAGAACTGTCTGCTAATGGCCGCCACTTTATCTTCAAAGAATGCAGCCAGGGATGTGGGTTGAGGGGGGTGTTGAAAGTGATAACCAATTTGCATGTATTTTGAGTCTTGATACTGATACTCATTCAGATCGATGGAGTCTTTTGACCTGCACCTTTTCCTCTCATCCGTCCTGAGCTTATTCCTTAGTCCTTGGAGAGCATCAGAAAACCAGTATATGGATAATACTGAAGGACAGAAGGTTATCAAGGCACCTTTGGTTAAAATGGAGCAAAAGGGTCCAACAAAATTATAGCATGTTAATGAAGATAATTTTAAGAAATTCCACTGATGATGGCAAGATTTCAAAAAGACCCCGTTATGTTATATCGACGCTATTAATAGACACTTTTTATGATGTCTTTCAGTTCAATACAGACAGAATGATATGTGTGTTTGTGTGTAGGTTCAGGACTTTGGCTTGCAGCACTTGTTTGGTATGAGGAGTCTGCGTCTTCTCTCTCTGGCAGGTATGTGTGTGCTTTATTCTTTGCATCTCTCATTTCCAGTGTAAAGCTTTGTATGTTTATATTTAGTCGATTTTGAACCCTATATTAGGTGCCTATAATGTATCATGAAATGTTCAGGACTATATTGAACTATGACAAGATATAGTATGGACAGCTTTATTATGCTATAGGTATATAACCATAATAAAGCTGTAGTATAGTTTAACCCTGCTTAATAGTCTTTAATAATAATAATAATGATGCTTATTACAGAGCTTGCAAGGTGAGCACTGTCTTATTCCTCTTCTTGATCATCTTCTTTTTCTTCTTCTTCTTCATATTACATACTTTTCTTTGATACAAAATATATTTAAAAATATATATTTTTATTGACTTTTATTCTCTCATTTCTGCTTTTCTAATTTTTTTTGCTGTAATTTCTTTTTTCTTTCTCTTTTTCTTCCTTTATTTCTTCTCTCTTTTCTCTCTCATTTGGTTTCTCTCACTTTCTTTTTCTTTTTCTATTCTTCATTCACATATTTTTAATTTCTTTATTTATTTTTACTTGTTCTCTTACCTTCTTTTTTCTTTCTCACTTTCTTTAGTTCTTTCTTTCTGTCGCTCCCTCTCCTTCTTTCTTTCTTCATTTTGCTTATTCCTTTCTTTCTGTCTTTTATCTTTTTCATTTTTTTTTTTTTTCTTCCTTCCTTCCTTCCTTTCTGTCTTTCTTTCTTTCGGCAGCTTGCAAGCACAGCATTACTTTCAGGAAACGCATATTCAGTTACGAATTCACTGTAATTGCTCTGAGCAGGAAGTACATTACTGTACTATAAAACATATTACACTGCAGCTAAGCTTCTTATTTGACGAGACCATTACAAGCAAAGCTCTGGACAGGAAGTGGGCCTCACATCTGTGTGTGCTTGTGTGTTTCTTCCATTTTTTGCACCAGGCTGCCCTCTGCTGACCACCACGGGCCTCTCAGGCGTGATCCAGTTGCAGGATCTGGAGGAACTGGAGCTGACCAACTGCCCCGGTGCCACGGCCGAGCTCTTCAAATACTACTCACAGCACCTGCCGCGCTGCATGGTCATCGAGTAGAGACGATGAAGAGCCTGCACCCTCCTCATCATCGAAAAAAAACCTTCCTCCTTCAGACGAACGAACCAGACTGATGATTAACCCCCAAAACCTCATCTTGAAACCCACGAGGGGAATCGACGAAAGGGATAAAGACGGGAGATGTTGAGTCGACGACGGAGCAAAAGGAAAATGAAGAAAGGTTAAAGGGGAGCTAGCCGGATATTCGGAATATTCCGGATATTCATTGGCCTCAGCTGATGTGCGAAAGTGGCATGAAAGCGACATGATCAGAGGCTAAAAGCTTCCATTAAACAAAATAACGATCACAACCATCAGCCTTCACACACGAGACATGAACCATGAAGCGAACTAAAAACAGGGCCTTGGCTTCCATGCTTTTCATCCTGTCATATTTTTTCTCGAAGCGGAAAAAGACGATTTGCGCCGCTCGCTCTGTGAACTAGAAGAAAGAGGAAGAGGAGCTGCGAGAGAGGCGAGAGAGACGAAGCCGAAGAACTGATACAGGGTCTTTTTCGCTATTGTACAGCGGCGTCTGATATTTACACTCCATTTAGTGAAGTCGCCTCTCCGAGAAAATAAAAAAATTATTCCAATAAAAGTTACTAGCCGACGAACAGCCGCGTAGATTTCTCGCATCAGAGCTGCACGCTTACTTACGCTTTGTTGTCATGCGGTTCCTCTTGTGTTCCTTTTTGAAATCTTATTTTTTTAAACGATATTTTCCTTTTTGGGGGGATGACGATGAGGATTACTGTGAAACGACAGCGTTTTTTTGTTTTTGTTGTTGTTGTTGTCTTTTTTTTGAGACTCTTGAGTGAAATAGGAATCCAGGTATGATGAAGGCGCGACACAGAAAGCTATTCCGAATAAGATATTTTTTTTTTGGGTCCAGACTTTTACAAACATGTCAGGATTTCTGTAGGACGGAAAGAAAAAAAAGAGAGGTTTTGAATGATTCCATTTTATTTTTGCAGTACTTCGCTGTACATACGGTACATACATACCTTCTGATTGAGCTTGGCCATTTTATGAACCCGTTTTTATTTTTTTATTTTTTATTTTTTCATTTTGGTGTCAATTGATATTCGTGACTCGTGCACAGGTTTGTTTTTTTTCTTCAATATCAGTCCTCCGCTACATGAAGACTTGGTGCAATGCAGCTGCTACTGTACTGTAGAACCTAAAAGACAAAAGGACAAAAAAACAACAAGTGTGCACAGCGAACTGAGTGCATGGTGCAGTTTCCATCAGTGTAGACACGACGCATCTTTTTCCAGCCATTACATTTGCGCTCGAATTAAGGTTTGAGCTGATTGTCGATCGATGCGGAAGCGCAACTTTCAAAACCACTGTAGATACACCGATTTATAACTCCATGTCGGTAAACCATAGGCCCGCTTTCAGACGCCTCCGGTCCCTTTTTTCAGAGGCGTTGCAGTCAGCTTTTACAGTCTACCTTCAGTTTACACTGCGTCTGTGCCTATCTCAGGCCATCACGAGGTACAGATACTGGATACACACACACATATATATATAACGGAGATGTGTAAATATGAAAACGCCTGTATTCCCAGCTTAGCACATGCCGTCCTCTTATCAAATCCTGTTACGAGAACCACACGATGAGATTTTGTTCTACTTAGATCATCGCTAATTGGATGATTGGACTGCGCTGATGGTTACTGTAGATACTGATAGCGTTCTGATCAAACAGCACTGATCTGATCAAAACTTTTTTTTTCACAACGAAAGCGTCTGAGCTTGCAAAATGTATCCATCCAGTCTAGTTAACGGTACGAGAGCATTTTTTTCTGGTATTTTTTCCGAATTAGCAGCTAGCGAGAGGTTGTTTTACCTCCCAGCATGCGCCACTGTCGATCCACAGGGATTATACCAGGCCTTTAAAGCTTCTGCTAATCTCAGCCCGGGAGCAAGGTGTGGTCAAAAAACGACAGCAAACGAAACTACAATGTCCTCTGGTTATAGAAAAAAAGACACCGTGACCCCGCGCCTTCAGGCACTAAAGGTCATAAACTGTCAGTCCTTTAAGGCCTTAGCAGAGGTCAGAGGTCAAACGTGGTACTAATGCCAGATCACAGCGCTGGTCTGAATTATCTTTGGACTCTCGTCAAGTTTATTTATTCACGTATTTTTTACTACTTCGGGTTAATTTATTGACTTTTGACGCATATATTTATTTATTTATTGGCGCGAAGAGGACCGTCTACGAGGTTGCGTTTTGCGCGAGTGATATGTTCGTTTGATTCCAATCAAAAAGGAAAGAGCAGGGAACATGAAGAGCTGCTTCCAAACGACAGGAAGTTCTTATTTTTTTATTTTTATTTTATTTTGAAAATTAGGAGGGAGGTGGAAAGTGTTTTGGCGGCAAAAAATGGACGTCCTGAAACGACTTTCCTCCAAAAAGAATGCTAAAAGTTGTGCCTTCGGAAATGTCTCCAGGCCAGGATTGGATGTAGAACATGCTACGCCAATTCAACGACTGAGCATGAATTAAAAAATAATAATTAAAAAAAAAGACAAAAAAGTTGGAGGTAGTGTCAGAGCCTAGCAGAGGATGTTTTTTTTTCTTCTATTATTTTAACCAGAAGGAACCAGGAACCACGTTGCAGTATTTACACAGCCACCAGCTCTCTATACAGATGAGAATAGATGAGGATTTTCATCGTTAGCTGAACTTGTGAGAGTTCTGTTCTTCCATCACCTCATCAACTCATTCAGTCAACGAGAACAATGACAATTTAAAATGAAATACACAGATACTTATTAAATATATCACTAAGGAAAATTATATGAAACCTTCGGAGATGTTGTATTACCCTTGTAAAAAAAAAAAAATACTATGTAGTTTTTACTGCAAAGCAAACCTTTTTTTTTTTCTTCTTCTTTTTTTTTCTGGAGCGAGAGTTTGGAATGACGGTGTTTAGCAAAAACCTGAAGATTACCGATATGAACTTTTCTTCTTCGACCCTAAAGTGTACATAAACAAGAAGTCGTAGATTCATGCGCATCTGTTTGGACATGCAAAATAAATGTTTGTGCATCCGGAAACGAGTGGGCTTGATATGCAAATAAACGATTACTGTCTTGAAGCGATGAATTGCATCAGCCGTGGGTCGTACGGTATTAAAAGACGTGCTAATGTGGGCTACGTGCAAGCATAGTATCAGGTGTGTATTGTGTCTGGCAAAAAACAAAAAACAAAAAAAAAACACGCGTGTGAATGCCTGCTGCCTACTTTGTATAAGCGAGTAACAACAAGACACACTGGTCCCGCTATATATAACAATCTTTATATAGGGTGTGTCCCAAACGCTAGTGTTAGACTTCATGCTAACGAGTAAGAGTCGATAAAATGTAACAAAACAAAACAAAAAAACGCATCTTTTAGAACAACGTACATAAATACTGAGTCAAAACTTTCTTCGTAGCCTAATCAGTAGCTAGCTAATAGCCTGCTATCTAGTCAGCTAATTAGCAGTTAATCACAGCGAGCACGGGAAGGCGAAACAAATATGACATCTAGATGCAGTGGAGTGCAAAAGTTTGCACCCCCCACGTTTTTTGGAAGGGAAAAAGGGAGAATGTATATCTATTTTACGATTTATTTACAAAAATAATCGAATTTATCATTTTTTTAAATGAAATGTGGGTCTAGCAACAAGACCAGAATCCAAAGCATACGGCCAAATCAACAGAAAAATATTATATTATAAAGATATTTTTAAAAAAATATTTATTTGCTCATTCAGAAAGGGAGATGCAAACTTTTGAACTGATATTATTATTATTTTTTCCCGATTAATACCTTAACATACACGATTTGATCATTTTCCTTACTTGTGGGAATGAACAACTGTGAAACCCGACACACTTAAACGTCGTGATTGCTATAAATCGAAATAAATTCCTCTCATTTTGTCCTAGGGGTGTGCAAACTTTTGCACTCGACTAACCTCACGCTTTATTTTATGACACAATCCAACTCTCAGCCTGCTGCCGTTTCTCTGTATAAAAAAAAATGCATTATGGGTGTTCCCAATGCATTATGGGAACGCACACGGTCCCTCGGCTACTGAGCCTGAACCGTATGAACCCTTCAAAATAATGACGATGAACAAGGTTCTAGCATAGTAAGTAGAACACTAACTAGGCATGAAATCTAGTGTTTGGGACACAGCCACCATCTTTGTAGAGAGGTTCCAGATGCACGAATGTGTTCCATGGATAAGAAACGTGACGTTTTCTTAATGACGTTGTACATTTAACCCACTTGGAAGGCCCCATGAATTGTACTTTCCCATTCAGTGAAATCGATCAAGCCTCCATTGATTTACTCAATAACAACGACAGATCTGCTACCATTTCAAATGTGTATGTAACTGTACATGTACTACTAACTCGATTTATTAACGCTCTCCCATTCATTCGCACAGGGTCTCTATTGAAAGCTTTGTGGCTTTTTTTTGTTCACGGAGTGAACGCCTGATTGCGTGACTGTGGCTAATAAACGACGTCTGCCTCACACGGACCAGCTCTCGGACATTTCTCAGCATTCATCAACATGATATCTGTTTCTCGGTCATCAACACGAAACATTTTCTTTCGGCTTTATTTCCTTTTTTTTTTCCTGTAAATAATGCTGTAGTGAAGAAGAAAAAAAAAAAGAAGTTTCTCATGGCTGCAGTGCCTTGTCAGACATGCGTCGTCTTTTTTTTTCAAAATGGTTTGGTTCCAGTCTGCACCGTTTTAGTAAAGGTTGTACAAAAGGAAACACGGGTCTGTGTCATGAATTGCCTTCGATGATACATGTGTTGAATGCGCTTGTTGGCTGCAGCTCAAGCATACACACGTACACACACACAGTATTGAAAAATGGTGTCCAGTTTGAAAATAAGTTGTCATACAGCCCTGATGTAAAGCATCTTTACAAGGGACCCAGAATCCAATCCAAGCGCAGAGCTGAGCTGTTAAAGGAATACTCCATTCCTTGTCTGTACCGTATGTTTGGGTAAAACCATGGGTAAAACGTTCGACATGTATCCCTGCACTGAGAAAAGAACCAAAAACCTGTTTACTCCAAACCCACTTATAATGCGAGTCTAAGGGCAGTTGTTGAATTCCGTCAATAAACGTTTCATATATGCGACTATATAACGCAAATTTTTAACTAGAGCCGTTGCAGTTTTCCAATAAAGGTGTGAGGACGAGACGGACATGAGAGAAAGTCTTTCCAAAACCGTTCTTATGGAGTTTTATCCAACAATAAAAAGTAGTTCCGGTTACTTTGTGCTTTCCTGAAGGTTTTGTTGTATCCATGCGCCATCAGAGCCACACGACTACACTCATAACATTGACATAACCACAAATTCTTCCCTCTGAAAAAGATCATACAGATTTAGAGCTTCATTTGACTAAAGAATTCACGAAAGCGTTTTACAAAAACACAGCACGTGTTTTGCATAAACGCTCATTGACGGAGTTCAACAACTGCCCTTCGACTTGCATTATAAGTGAGTTTGGAGTAAACAGGTTTTTCTGTTCTTTTCTCAGTGCAGGGAAACGTGACGAAATTCTCGTCAGTGGTAATCGCACATACACCACAGATGAAGTAGATAGAGACGAGGTTGAAAGACGTTGGTGTAATCCTTTAAGGGTTTCTCCAACAGTGTCTTTCTTGCAGTCCTGTTATATGAACTCAAAGTTAAGCCCTGAGCTACCACTGCTAACAACTTGGGCTGTTGTACTTCTTTTCTCTATAATCCAATGGAAGTGCGTTCCATGTATTTGGGAATTATGGCTGAGAAGAAAACGGAGGTAAGACCTATACCGTTTTTGTAATGTGCCCTTGTCAACTTTCCCTGAGTGTGTCTTACATAGTTGAAGTGATTCCCTAAGCAAGTTGTGTGATCTATTTCCTTTGAACAAAACACTAATTAATACAAACCTGTGATTTGCCTTGCAGAGCCGCTGTTATAGGAAATTAACCACCACCTGATGACCAATCACAATCCAGAATTCAACAGCGCTGTGATATAAATCTGAATATATCCAGTTCACACATTTTATTTACAATTATGATGCTCTATATTTCATTAAATCGGTAATACATGTTCGCTCCCAACACCGTGTTAATCGTCATCCCTTAACAACTAAGCCCTAATATTGAGTCGATTACTACAGTCCCCTATGTGTTATGAGTTATTGGTCCCACTGTTATTGTCCCTTCAGTAAACAAGAAACAACTTACCAATATATCAGTGAACAGTGATGGAATCTTCCTGAAGAAATAATTAGATCAAATGATATTAGTATTTCAATAATAGGACCCAATTTGGACCCGACTGTGACAGGTCAAGTTTGTAATTCGATGTTACAATTCTACGGGACGAGCCAGAAAGGTGTAGCTTGCAATATGAAAAGAAGAAACCAGCAAATTAAATGTCTGCCCTTGCTTCTCAGAACCACGGCTGCGTTTAACTCGCACGTCCTCAAAACAGATTAGAAGGGATGCACCGATATATCGACCACCAATCGGTATCAGGCAATAAAAAGATGGATTAGTTAATAGTCAGTGCCGATTTTCATGTTTTATGTCCATCAAGAGGTTAGTTAAGAATAATTTTTTTAAAAGCTGCCCATGAAGCTTCAGGCTATGCGATGAGCAAAAATAATCAGTTTAACTACACTTAGTACTTAGTTTAAATGTTCACGATAGTTTCCAATAAAAAACAAGAAAGCGCTCGTGTCAATTTATAACTGAGCAGAGTTATGCTCGAATTAAAGAAAGCAAAAATAATTTGAAGCTGATGAGTTCTCTTTTTAAAATAAATAAATAAAAATAAAATAAAATAAAAATAAAAAGCAAGCCCTTCCTCTTTTTGGCTTCATTTGAAGCTGAGAACAGTTATTTTAAATTTAAAGGAAAAAAAAAAAAAAAAAAAAAAAGAGATCAAGATGCTGATTCTCATTTGTGTCCATTGGCCTGTCAATCACCTGTCAGATACAGAGCAATGGCACTTTATACCCAGCACTGTGCACAAGTCTTCTGCACACAGGCGCTACAGCTCCCCCTAGTGGCGGCTGCACGGCATGCTCGACGCAGCAGGAACGTGTTTAAATAAATGATCATGTATTATAATCAATAGATGTGCCAGTGAAGGACGCACGCGCCGACGCCGCGCACACGTTTGGCACAGCAGAACATTCGCATTTTATAAAGACAAGCACAAGGCACGAGTGCACAGATTGGGAACGCTCTCCCTCGCCAGGGATAGGCACCCTGCACCACACCTGGAATCCCAGGTAAGACACGGGATCATGGAGAACACCGCCGCCGTGCAGTTCGGGTCTGATTAGGCTGTTTGTTCCAGTCCCTCTGTGTGTGTGTGTGTGTGTGTGTGTGTGTGTGTGTGTGTGTGTCTGTGTGTGTGTGTGTGTGTGTGTCTGTCTGTGAGAGACAGAGAGAGAGGGAGAGAAGAAAGAGAGAGAGAGAAAAGAAAGAGACAGGGAGAGAGAGAGAGAAGAGAAAGAGAGAGAGTAAGAGAGAGAGAGAGTAGGAGAGACAGACAGAGTAGGAGAGAGAGAGTAGGAGAGAGAGAGACAGCGACAGGGAGAGAGAGAGAAGAGAAAGAGAGAGAGTAAGAGAGAGAGAGAGTAGGAGAGAGAGAAGAGAGAGAGACAGAGAGAGTAGGAGAGAGAGAGAGAAGAGAAAGAGAGAGAGTAAGAGAGAGAGAGAGTAGGAGAGAGAGAGAGAGAGAGTAGGAGAGAGAGAGAGACAGAGAGAGAGAGAAGAGACAGAGAGAGAGTGAAGAGAAAGAGAGAGAGAGTAGGAGAGAGAGAGAGAGAAGAGACAGAGAGAAAGAGAGAGTAGGAGAGAGACAGAGAGAGAGAGAAGAGACAGAGACAGACAGAGAGAGAGAGAAGAGACAGAGACAGAGAGAAGAGACAGACAGAGAGAGAGAGGAGAGAGAGAGAGAGAGAGAGAGAGAGTAGGAGAGAGAGAGAGACAGAGAGAGAGAGAGAGAGAGTAGGAGAGAGAGAGAGTAGGAGAGAGAGAGAGAGAGAGAGAGAGTAGGAGAGAGAGAGAGACACAGAGAGAGAGAGAGAGACACAGAGAGAGAGAGAGAGAGAGACAGAGAGAGAGAGAGAGAGAGAGAGAGAGAGAGAGAACACGAGAACGCATTGTAACGCTTTAATGGCTTACAAAAGAAATCTTTATAACGTATTTGGAAATCTCAAATTTGCTCTTTTTTTTCTAATGACACACTAATGCAGAAGACATCAAACAAACATCCGAGGACAAACTTGCTATAAATGAGGGTGCACAAGACTTTTGCGTAGTACTGTATATGAGGAATGAATTTGTCCATATGAAAAAAAACAAAAAAACACTTTGTTTTGAAACACTTTGTTTCAAAATGTGAGTAAATGTCATAAATGTAATAAAAATAAAGTTTCACCGTGTGTGTGTGTGCGCAACCGTAAGTTGTAGCCAAAAATGTCAAATAAGAAATTCTCAGCCACTTTCTCACACTTTCTATTTAGCCGTATTCAAAAGTCATTATAACTGTGCTTATCTTTTTTTCTGTTGTTGTTGGAGTTTTTATTTTATTTTATTTTTTTACTCTTAATAATGCCCCAGAAAGCTCCAAAAATATATAAAACTATGGGTGATTCCTTAAATAAATTCTATTAATTAATTAATAAATAAATAATTAAATAGTCACTATCTTGTCTGAATTATTTCATTAGAAATAGTTTTTTTTAATGTATGTACATTTTTTTATTTTTAGCAAATAAAATCCTGTCATTTGAGCAACAATGAGTGCATTTTACACAAAAAAAAAAGAAAAAAAAAGTGGATGCTACATTTACTTTATTTTATTTTAAATGTCCCCTTGTACGTTGTGTTATTCTTAGAAAGAAGCGACTTTATAATTTTACACAAATCCTTATCATTTCTAACCCTAGTGCAGTACGGCACATGGCATTATGATGATAATAAAAAGTGACATTTGTGTTGCATGCTTACAAGTCGTCAAGTGATTTACTTGCGGTGCTTTATCGGAGCTTTATGGGGAATTATGTTGGGGCGGGTTTAAAAAAAAAAAAAGTGTTAGCAAGGTGATGTACTCAACAATGCGCAATCAAGCGAGAGCTCGGCTTCAGCAGTGACAATCATTTAATCATAAATCAATGGCGTTTACATGAATATTAATATTTGTAACGAGGACATGATGGAGCTGTTAGTACATGTTGCATTATAAGAAAAAGAAAAAAGAAAATAACATGGGTATGTACAGTAGCTTTCATGTAGTCAGAATTCCAGGAAGTCTAATAAAAAAATTCACAATTTCCAGACAGAAAGTATTAAAAATGTGTACCATTTAATGAAAGAAATGTGGATCGAGAAATGTAATGACCGCTATAGTTGCTTTTGCTGCTGCATGTCTGTCAGTCGTTAGAAAACATGGTTACTATCGAACAGAACATTTTAATTTTTTTATTTTTTTGCCTTCTGTACCTAAAGGACCTAAAGGAACACTAGTTAACACACCTCAAGATAAAAAATACTTTTGATCTTTTTTTTTTCTCATTTCATTACAGTGTCTTTTTCTTCACAAGCAGTAAAAAGTAACTCTGTTAGAAAATTACACTTTTCCAAAAATGCAAGCATGGTAACAAAAATAGTTGTCTAAATTGGACTTTTCCTTTAAAAAAAAAAAAAAGGGGGAAAAAAAGACCTCAAGGAGGAGAAAAGTAAAAGAATTGGTGATTGCAGTCAGTGTGAAGATTAGGCTCGCCTGCTCCTTGTGTGCCGGCGTGGAAAGAGAAATTGAGACCTCCTACTTTGTACTTCTTCACTTCATCATCATCATCATCATCATCACTGTTTTCTGTCTCAGGCCTTGTTTTCTTTTTTCTTTTCTTTTTTTTTATCCCCCCCCCCCCACGAAACCCTACCCATAATATAAACTCC
>JAOUQW010000023.1:9506345-9533919 GCA_028565825.1 Olivaichthys viedmensis
ATTTCTGCCTTCGATTTTTTGTTACTACTGAGATTTAAATTAAATGAAAATACAAGAAAATAATTGCTTTATTCTCTTTCTTGCTCACCCCAGGCAACTAAACTGACTCATTACTCATTACTGTTTTCTTTATACTCCATCACACCTGTTCAACATTTACCTCACCATTCAGTGCGTTGTGTGAACTCCTATCAAATTAGTTGACGCATGAATGTATGAATGTCACGCTGCCCTCTATTGGTGAGTCCGGTCACTGACATTAACTACAAAAGCAATTGCAACACTGGGATTATTTGTCACATACATGTTTGTAAGGGATTATCCTCAATACAATGATATCTTATGATTCAGTGGAAGCATCACTGCAAAAGAAAGGACAGAATTAGAGGGGTCTAGGATGCAGGGATGGAAGAAGAAAAGAAGAAGAAAAAGAAGAGTAAGGCGTAGACTTTATTCTCCCTAATTCACTGTCAGTCTCTCTCTCTCTCTCTCAGGCACACACACACACTCCTCCTTTCCTTCTCTTTAAGGTTTAATGGGTTGGGAAAGCAGAGTTTGGCACTCCTGGCCCTTTCTGTTTGATCCTGATGTGTTGTGAAGCGAGTGTGTTTTGTCCTCTTGTTGGAGGCACATCTGCTGGGTGACCTGCGTTTCCTGAGCTTTATGCGAGCCACTGGAAAGAGCCCGAGAAAATACGATGGACATGACACGTTGTGCTTGTGCAAATAGCAGAGGAGGTTAAAGGAATGTGCGTTTGTTGAGGAGAAGCATGTGTGTATGTATGTGTATGTTAAAAAGACAGTGTCCGAAATGTACTGCGGGATTGCAGGATTTCAGGAATGCGCCAAATGCCCCTAACTAGTGCACTATATAGAGAATAGGGTTTCAGACACAGAGTGTGTGGTTGTCAATCAGAAAAAGATGTGTGTCTGTGTGCACGTATGTTAATGCTTATGTTCTTACAATATATTTGCACTAAACGTGGAACAATGCTAAAAATATCTGTTAACATTTTACTTACTGGTGGTGTTCATAAGGCTACAAGACATCTACATAAGCCCTTCTTGACAACTGACATAAACCTATACAGAAGATTTTCATGTCGTTGTTTCCACCATGTGCCAAGTTCAGGAGACGCTGTCGCGCATCTTTTGGAAGTGTTAGCTTTTGTTACATTTTCCAATTGACCTCTCTTGGCAAACTGTCACATCATCACCATGATGTCACTCTGACATGCCAAAAGTGCACTGAGCTAGTTGTCATGACGTTCTAACGTCATCCCAGAAAGTGTCATAACACTTAAAATATCTCAAAATAATGTCACTTGTCTCAGGTGTGATGTCAAGTAAGGTTTACCAATTTTCTTTCTTTTTTTTCCCCCAATCCATCATAGTGCCCTTTTCACGAAATCCAAATGGCACTCTCATGGTTATAAATGGTATTTCAAAGCTAATTAACTGCAATTAACCATAAATATTGTATATTACAAATAAATGAGATGAAGATGCCACATTAAATACTGTTAAAACGAAAGAGATGATCTCAATGTGGCATCTACTGTTAAGGATTAAGCTGCATTTTGCATACACGCCTGCTGTTCCTTGCAGCTGAGGAGTAAAACTCGGCACACAAACAATGCTTACACAGGCTATAACTCAAAGTTTCATGTATCAACCTCAAGTCCGGCCTTGCACGGCTTTCCCTTGGGTTTGTTTGTTGCCGAAGCACAGACAAATTGCAGTGCCTTACAGGCTCCAGACAGCACGGGGATGAATACTGATTGCTTTGGCCTTTTGCAGCTTCCATATCCTGAGCCGAATCAGGCTTCCTGTCACTGCAGCATTTGCAGCTCGCCTCCTAATTACCCGTCGCTAAATTAACGGTCCACCGCTGAGCTACAGAACTACTTGCTTCACTACTTGTCTCTATAGAACTAATTGCTGGTGTCTCAACGAATGTGAGAAAACGTGGTTTGTTTTAATTGTGTTAATGAACACAGTGAGTTAATCACAGACGGAGGAATTTGTTCGTGCCAGCAATATTCATTCATGTGACCGTTATTGTGGCATCTAGGCCACTAAATCTGACTGAGATATTCCAGCCTACAGCTAGTTCTTTCCGTTTGTAGATATAAATCTTTGAATTTGCTCCAAAACTAACCCTATTGGGTTCAAGTCATCCCAAACCATTTCTACTGGCTCCAGGTCATCCCAAACTATTCCAGGCGGGTCCAAGTCATCCCAAATCATCTCTACTAGATCCAAGTCATCCCAAACCATCTCTACTGGCTTCAGGTCCTCCGGAACTATCCCAGTTGGGTCCAAGTCATCCCAAACTATCCCTTTTAAGTTCAAGTCATCCCAAATCATCTCTATTGAGTCCACGTCATCCCAACCTATTCCTACTTGCTCCAGGTCATTCCAAACTATCTTTATTGGGTCCAAGTTGTCCCAAACTATCCCTATTGGGTCCAAGTCATACCAAACCATCTCTCTTGGGTTTAGGTAACTGGCCAGGTTCTCTTATGCAACTTTACTTATGATTTTTTTTTCAAACATTTAAGGCTAAGCTGTTAGAATTGTTTTTATTAATGATTCTGAAAAACACACATTTTAGTCAGCTGTCCAAACATTTGATGACTGGTGCTGTACATTCCTGGTAGGAAATTTCTCAGCCTGTCCGAATCTCGAAATATGCCAGGAGTACAGAGAATAGCACAGTTTAATTCGATTCAACGCATGGAGGGTTTGGTATTTAGGTGAGGAATTGAGTTAGGTTTCATAGTGCACAGTAAAAATTTAACAGGTCCTTCCAGTGCAGGGAAAGAGGGAAATACATCCACAGAGCAGATCTGGGTATAGTATGTCTTTCCTAGAGTCACATAGACTCACATACCAGCTATGTTTGCACAAGGCGGTCCTCCATGGTCAGTGGGTCAAATGCGCTCAGTGGCTTTTTTCCTCTCTGGGTCTAATCTTCACTTGTGTCCTCTTAAACAGCAGTGTTTCACAATCTCGGTACAGGAACATCATGTATTACACAGTTTCCTGCTTTTCCTGCTCCATGAACTAACCATAAAGACCTCCATAAGCGAAAATGAGTAAGAAAATCACAAAATGTGCTCTACAACGATGGCCAGTGTTCAAACTTCATGTAATGTGTTTTATAAAGCCCAATTAAAGCACAGTTTTGGTAAAATAAGGCTCCTAGGGTGGAGTGCAAGGCTTAAACCAAATGGGCTGTTAACTTTTAAAGATGAAATAAAACTGATTATGAGCGTGGTTATAGTAATCCGATGAAGTTAATAGTAAATTACATTAATACGTTTTAGATCGGAGGGCAGATCTGAAGTTTGCATCTTTCCTCTTCGGCCTGTAACTGTTTCCTATTCGGAACAGATTTCCCCCTGAAGAGGACAAACCGGCCTCATCCTAATTCCGTTTCCATGCTGGAGTGACTAATTGGTCAAGGACCCATGGAGCTGGAGCCTTCCTTCCCTAAAAACAATAACAGGATCCCACCACCAGATGCACATTCTACGCCAACCCCCTGTGCCCCCCTCTGCCCCTCCACCAAATCTCTCTCTCTCTCTCTCACAACTTTTTGGTGAAAAGATCTAGTTTACTTGGCCTTTTGCTCTCACACCACTCCCCTTTTCCAAACACAAAGCAGGAGAAAATAAAAACGCTATCATCAGCCTGGGGCCGATCCCTTATCTTATCACACAATGGTCTGTTCCTTCTCCCTCTCCCTCTCTCTGGCTCTTTCTCTTTCTCGTCTTCAGTGCAGTTCTTATCTGCAGGCAGGGGGGCACCCGAATTGGAAAGGGAGTATCAGAGGTTGCTGTGCAAGCCCGATTAATCTCCCTGTGAATTGAGCATTAGCCTCATTGCCTATTTCCCTAACTTCTTTTATTTTACCTCAGAGAGCGCCATCCTTTGTCACTATGCTTTTATCTGATGAGAAATCATTTCAACCCATGAAAACACATTTAGTGTTGTTTGGCTCAGTTGCCATCAATAAAGTATGCTAATGAGACTGACATGCTTCCAGGCCGGCGTCAAAGACGATCGAGGGGCTACGAAAAAGAGCTTGGACTGTTTTAGATGTTGTAAGAATTGGTACTTGATCTCGATCCTGGGCCTGAAAAGCTGTACCGGGCACAGAGGGGCAGGGACGTGGGAGTATTTACTCCACACAGTTCATCAACATTTCAATATCTTTTTTCCAGCTTCAGTGCTAAACACTGCCTGAATTGAGCTGCAATTCCATGAGAAGTAAAATAGTTGGCCGGCGTGTATTTGAGCGATTCAGGCGTGAAAGAGCATTTTTGTTCTCACAGCTTTTTTTATTTATTTTTTATTTAGTGATAAATGTGCTAAATGTGAGAAAAGTGGTAAACGTGGTTGGTTTGTCTTGCATGTACAATGTGGCAAATGTATTGGCTTTCACTCCTGGTAACACTGATGTAATCTGGAGAGCACAGACAGCTGCCCAGTCCATGAGATCAGCGAGGTAGAGCTGTGCACGGGACTTCTTTTTTTTTTAATCCGACGCCCGTCCGCTCCCACCACTTTCTGTTTGTACTCACGTTTGCTAATGAACTCATTTGGTCCAATTCCTCAAAATAGAAATAAATAAGTAATGCTGGGTTCGAGGGTGTCGAAAACTGGGGAATACCAATTTCTTATGAAATTGCACTCGAACAGCCAACACAAAGTCATATTTACAAGTGGGGAACCTCAGGATTCTGGATGATGCGCGGGTTTACGAGATGTGAGATTTCACACAACCTTTCAGCTTTTCCGGCAGTGAAAATTGATGAACTTGCCAAGTAATTTTTAGAGATAAAAAGTTTCACTTCGGAGCTGTTTTTAAATATCTGTTTGATGATAACAGAGTCAGAAATAATTGTATTGGCAGGTTTTAGTGATGCCGCGCTATAGGCAACGGTAAAAGTAAAATCTAAAAATATGAAATATAGCTGATGCGTTTCAGTTCTTGTTCCTGCATATTTGCAAGAAGCGCAAACATGTTTATCGGTTTTTAATACAGCAAAGAAAAACCTCATTCCTTCTTTTTCCGTGTTGTGGGCATATGTTTCGACAAGCATCCGAACAGAGTGATGTCGTATTTACTAGTTCACCATCTGGTATGTACGATCTTCCGATGTGCCCCCGAACGCAGCGTGAGTTAAAGTGTTAAGAGGATTTGTTTGTTTGTTTGTTTTAACGATCACTAGAAACAGTATAATTGATTCCAATTTAGGCATTGGACATTTCTATGTTATAACGTATATATTAACTGGTTTGTTTTAACATTAAAAAGTTAAATCCTGTCATTAAACTCCTCACTCCACCACTAACAGCCTCTGCTGTTTTTTCGGTTATGTTTGTTTATAACGTGACGTCACACGCCGTCAAGTCGGGGCTTTCAGAAAATTCCAAGTTGCCCTCGGGTAATTATCAGTGCAAAAAAGATGTGAACAGGTTTTATAAGTCAGAAACTCGTCATTACTGTAATTCCGACATGATGTGAATGTGCTGGAAATGTCCTCAATTCAAACCTTTTATACTCTGTCTATTTATTCACAGTTGAAAGATTGTACCATTGATTTTTAGAACCAACAATATTTTCATTTGTGCTACAACACTTTTCTAGCACCAGCGCCTACTGCTTTTCATACGGTCCATTTTCTAAGGAAGTCCTTCATCAGCTGTGCAAGCAAACGCCTTCCACGTTTGTGTTAACATTTAAAGATCCTGCTTATCTTTTAATGTTTACACCCATGGCAAGGTTTATGAGGGCTTCCAAACTGGGGAAATACACGTCCTCCTTAATGTGCACGCCGCTCGTGTTTCCTTCCTTTCAGGGAGATCCCCCATCCCGTCAAAAAAAAAAAAAAAAGCATAAACACAAAGACGAGCACTTTCCGTTCCGTCGTACACAGCCTGTTCTCTTTGTGGCTGCACGAGAGAGAAACAGATGCCAGTCTCGATGAGATCAGGCTGTCGTGTAAACAAAACAAAAACAAGCCTAGTCTTAATGATCTAAATGAATTGAGGTGGCAGATTGTGAATGACCGTGCATTCAGACAGGCCACCCGTCAGGCCCACCCGTGACGTCGCCTGGCAGGTCCAGACCATCAGGTGATGCTGTTTTATTGGCTCAAAGCGAGCGCGAAGGCCCGCGCCATACAAAGAGACACTTGTTTGCCAATAAACCATATAAAAACCTTGTGTAATATAATTTCAAATTACAGATGCCCACAGGAAACCTCTTCTTTTTTCCTCCATGTAGCACAATACAATAAATGTGTGTGTGTGTGTGTGTGTGTGTGACAGCTGCAGTAATATGGGAACTGAGGAGCTGTGTGTTTCTCCATCCTCACTGTAACTCGATATATCTGCTGGAATCTCAAAACTCATTACATGTCGTTGCCACCGGCAGAAATAAGCTCATAAAAAGTGTAAGTACATCATTCTATAGTAAATTGTGTCAAATCCACCGGTGTGTGTTCTGGGTGCGGTTTGTCAAAGTCAGAAAGGAATCAAAAATCACCTTAAGTATTAGAGAGAGTGAACTTGGGGCCTTTTTTCCCACCCTACAAAGTACTAGAACTTTTGGTTCCAGAAAACAGGAACTGTGCTTTTTTTCCATCAGCGCTTTTGTTACCTGCTTAAGATCGGGACTAACAGGAAGTAATAGGTTTTCCGGGGCAGGGCTAGAAGCATTGTTTGCTGCTGATTGGTTACATATTTCGCATCACACAACGTGCAAATAAATTGGTTCACTGGTGCTGTTTGTGCCGTCAAAACCAACGTTTTGCTGTTTTATTTCTCAATCTACGCAAATGTTTAAATTTAATTAATTAAAAACCAAAGCAACACAAACAATAATTTGTACGGCACAAACCCACGAACAAACAGAAATACTTTCGCTTTCTGACTTTATGGAGGTTTTTAGTGCGTCGATCGCGTTCTTTCAACGTTATTTTCGTTTTTGTCACATTTTCAGCAAGGGTTTAAATGAATATCATTTCAATTTTGTCGCGGTGCTGATTTTTATTTACGTGTCGTTATCGTTGATGGAATTTATAAACCCTTTGTCATGAGGCCTTTTTCGTCAATTATTTTGTTAACCAAACGGCCGGTCAGACAAAGGAGCAGTGTTAGTCCGAGCACTTCTTCCATTTTGGACTTAACAAGGCAAATTGCTTCGCGCCGAAATGACTGTCGTCACTGTGTTCCAGTCGTCTCACAAGTTGGTGGGACATGAACGCTAATGAGAACCCTAAGTTTTGTTGGTTCCTGTTTGGACTGGTTCTTGTTTGTGAACGTGCAGCGAACAAACGTCCTTACATAAAATGACACTGATTCGTTTTTTTTTTTTCTTTTTCGTTTTAAGAGCGACCCTATTGGTCTTGAAGATGTTATCTCTCTAAATGTTATGACAACAGATTTGCAGTGACAAGTGGAGTAGAGGCCAGTCATCTTAACTATGGGGGGGGGAACCCATGATCCTTGTTTTACAGCCTTTACGGCCTTGGCTATTGACATGATCTCATAATGTTTGCAGGAAGAAGGACGTCTTTTTAACAGAACAGGCAGAACATGCACCAAAAAAAACGACACATTTCCTGCTTTACAGCTGGGACGCGTAGCATAGCGCCTGTCAAACAACGCGTCACACCTCTCTTATTACCCACGAGTCACTTTGAACCGTCGGTATGAAAAGGCACTTCAGCGTTTATTGTTTCCTGTTTATTCAAATATGGTGCCTTTTGAGGCTGATAGCGACTCGAGGGGAAAAAATGTCAAGTAGCTTAAACGACAGGGCCTGAAAAATAAGCGCTTCAGCGTCAGAGAGAATAAACAGTCCACCCACAGACTTCAACCCTCACCCTGCAACCAGCATTTTTGTTTACACTTTTACGCTAGCAGAAACTGCGGGCGAGTTCATTTATCAACTTCATGACGTCGCGCTCTGCAATTATTAAGATAACCTCCTTTCATGAAAGGGCATGAAAACGGAGAGCGAGCCGAATGCAAATGCCGAGCTACTCGACTCGGCTTGCTCGAAAAAAAACGACACAAAAGACCAGTCTTCAACTAGAAAAAGGGAGCTAAATGATTATGACTAAAGTTCAAGCCATCATCTCATTGCTATGCTTGGATATCGACTTTGCTGAGCAGTGTATCAACGTCAGAGGGAAAGAACGCCGGCAAGCAAAGTGGTGATTAAAAAACCCCAATTGATACCCTTTTCAGTTTCAGCTAACTGCGCTCAAAGACCTGCCAAAACAACGAGCGCAGTTAGCTTCCATGTTGTTTTGGTTCGACTCCTTCAGGAAGCACATGTTTCACAAATGAAATGTCAAAAAATAAAAAACCACCAACTGTGACAACGGCACATTAGCGACTAGCAAATACGCCACCTACAATCAGTGAGTCACGCCTGAAGAATGGCGCTACGTGTCTTAACGCAACGGTGGGCCCACTTAGCATAACGATGGACGACGCGGATGCTTTGATTATAGTGTCTGGTGTGGGATTACATCCCTGACACCCAACGGAGGCCACCGCGAGGCCTCCCTGTAGCGATACTTAGCACGCTCGCTAACTTTGCGCGGGCTTCCTGCTCAGAGGAAGTACTAAAGCTTTCCCTGGGGGAAAAAAAAAAAAGGTCCAACAGGAGGACTGGGATTATTTTGCGAAGATCACAGGAGCCTGATGAACAGAAATAGATTGTGGCGAAAAGAGTACGAGTGAAACTCCGTCCATTCATTGGTGTTGTAAATTCATCTGAAAATTACCTCAAGGAGAAATTGCTTTTCTTGCTAGTGAGTAAATGTTTGAAATGACGTTACTATAGATTTTGTTCTTCACTAACGTTAGCTAAGCTATCTTAGCATGCAGGTTCTGTCATCCTGTAATCATTTACATATTGGACATTATAGATTCAAGCTGTTCAGCTTCTTTTCACAGAAATACTGAGGAAAAAATGTGAATTCAGTGCTGTGTTAACAATCCCCAATGCATGTAATCAGAATCCACATCCAAGTTAGCCATTAAAATAAAATAAAATAAATCACATTTCTGAGTTCAGGGTTACTTTTGAATCTTACTAGCTAAATGGAATCTAAGGACACTTAACAGTCCATAAGTGTTAAGATACTGTACATTCCTTAATGTACGTCTCATGACTGGCCTCGATTTGTTACTGGAACCTCATGACGTTTTGCGGAAGAAAACTCGCAGTACTCATCCTCAGGCCCTATGTGGTTCCTTTTTAAATCTAAAAACCCAATTTATGTCACTGTATGTCGGACAACGTTCCAAGTTGTCAGACCTCAGTCATGAATGTATGACTCGAAGTTACAGTATCCTGAGACAGAGTCCTTTCAAGACCGTGGATATTTATGGTGTATCCCAATAACTTGTGCTGACTGCGGCTGTCACGTTGTTGATATTCCCTGAGTAATTATAAATTTTGTGAATGAAGGAGCTCCTGAACTCGAGGGTGATAAATCTACAGCAGAAACAGGCTTCGGCCTGCACTAGATCATAAACTCTACACACCGCAGGCACACACTCACTCAGTCACACACTCGGGGGAGTCCTGCTGCACCTTTTTGGCTGAAATAAAATGAGGACAGGTAGGAAAATGCCCTGGGAAAATGCCCCGGCAGCTGCCACACATTAACGTTGCACCTGAACGATGAGCTCACGCACTGTTACATGTTTGGAGTGGGTGGCTAGTGTGTAGTGCCATTAGCAAATTGGGTGACTTTAAGCATGTATGGCTGCAGGCATGGACACTGCCAAAAAAAAAACTTGAGCTATTTTGCCTCTCGACCTACAACGGAAAAAATCCCAGTTTTTGGGAAATTCTGCTCCATTTTCCTGAGGAACAGGACATTTCCTAAGAAAGGCCTTCATCAGCTGTGTTAACATTAAAGAACCAATTTATCCTTTAATGTTTACATCCTTGGCAAGGTTCCAAACAATTGCTTCCAAACAAATGCACATCCTCATTATTGTTCATGAAGCTAACGCTTCCTTCCTTTCAGGGAATGAAGGAGTAATGTGCGCTCAATTAAAATAGTATTTACACTAGATACCGACACTCTCCTTTTAAATAGAATCAAAGCTTATCAAGACGATCTTCCCTAATGTTACCAGAAGTCTCAGCCTTAGAGGCTCCGCCAAGAGCGTCTAATATCTTTTGTACACTTTTTCGGGCCACAAACTTCAGAATCTAGAAGGTTCTAATCCGATTAGCACACCGTCTATACGCACTTCTGTACACCAGAAGGGAAAACAAACTTTTGAAATACCGTGACACAGTGAGCTTTTTGAGGCAAGTTATGTGGTTGGTTGTTTGCAATGTCAATCAAACGCCTCTTTCTGTGACAGTAGGTGGTTCTTGGCTACGTTTAATGATGAAGAGTCTGGCTCGCGTGACTACGTTACCGGTAATATTACATTAAAAAAAACTTCTCTTCTGAGAAGTTTCATTTTATCTTGTGATCTACGAAGCAGCTTATCTCTTGCTTTTTGAAAAAAGAATTTCAAAAATGTACGTTTCGCCCTCGTGTTAGAACTGTCGCTTAGTGATTAATTTCCATAGCTGTTCGTTGCATAAAGGCCCTGTTGTTAATGCTACGGCTGCACAATTAGTCATATTTTAATCATGGTACCAGTTTTTGGCTTTCTTAATGACTTAAATGTAATTTATTGCGACATGGTGAGCCTAGCTTAAAGGTAGCTTATTGGAGCTAGCTAGCTAGATTTAGTTTTCTATTGACTCATGTGCATTAAATCACAAGCTCCTCATTTATATTAGATATCATTTTAACTGCCTGACCAATCACGGGGCTCTCTGATCATTTTTTAAAATTCTAATAATCATACATTTGAAGACATTGTTAAAGAAAGGCCTGTTAAAATGTTTAGTTTCTTCATTGGTCAAATCATTGTGATAAATAATCAGGATTTCTCTATTTAGCAAAATAACTGTGATTATGATACTACACATAAATCAGATTATCTACACTAAAAACTGTAAATGCTGATTTTTGGGGGGTTTTCCTGCTCCAGCAAGACCTCATTCACAAAATTCCCAATGCACAAAAAAGCTTTGGTCTTCTCCATCGCTTAGGTGCAATGCCTGCATAAGTAATAGCACTCTTAAGCCCACTTGGCATGCGTTTACTTAGGAACCGCTCCAATTCCAACAAACCTCTCCAAAGTGTGCAAAAGAAAGTCAGCTGCAGTAAGACGTGGGAGCCTCTCCTTTCACAATGGCCTTAGTATAAAAGCGTCTGCTTAAGTTAGCGCCCGTGCCTAAAGAGGCTCGTCTTACATCCGCCGCATGATGTGCACATACTCCCCCTCGGGCAGGAAATACTTTTCCACCAAAAATTAATTAATCCAGTCAAATTGTCACATTTTTCATCCTTCACCCACCCTTCAATGTTTCTAAGACCATGCAGGCTTGGAAGAATTCAGGCCCCGGGGGATGGATTTCAGTTAAGGACTATGGTTTTGCCTCTCTCTCTGAGCATTACACTCGATATCCAGATCAAAGAAAGACAGCTTTTGACACGGTACACAATGAATTTGTTTCCACTACAAAAGAACAGCATGTTGATGAGGCCAAGAAACGCAGAAGAGCTGACAAAGGTCCAAGATATGCAGGGAAAAAAAGCTGTTAGATTCGCTGTATGACATCAAAACTCCTGTTCTAAATACAGTAGGGTTAAAAAGAGTCTATTAACTCGATTGTATGTTTATTTAATTTAATTATACGTCTCAACAAGGTTCAAGTAATTAATTAAAAGTTGTTCTTATTGACTGAAAGCAGCAGGGACGATAACGCATAAGGTATATAAGACCACGCCAACTAGGGGTGGGCGATATGGCAGAAATATCGTATCACGATACTTGAAGACATTTTCACGATACACAATATGTATTACAAAACAGTAGTGCCACTA
Source organism: Olivaichthys viedmensis (assembly GCA_028565825.1). NCBI lineage: Eukaryota > Metazoa > Chordata > Actinopteri > Siluriformes > Diplomystidae > Olivaichthys > Olivaichthys viedmensis. The sequence goes on from JAOUQW010000023.1 coordinate 9,518,347, forward strand.
CTACTGAAAAAACAACAACTGCAAAACTATGAGTTCAATTATATTTTTATCTAAAATGAGAAAACAAAAATGGTAAAAATGACTGTGCAAAAGTGGAAAGTGGTGAACGTGACGTAACATAAATGATTAAAAAGCCTGTTATAACATTTAATAGCGAAAAAACAATGCAAACTATATTTCCGAATGTTATTCCACTTTCCTCTAATGAGGGGACCCAAGGGGGGGCCGCAAACTTTTGCACTCAACTGTAGAATTAAAATTTGAATCAGTTTTTACTGTGAAGAACAATGCAGCTGGTCCGTGTTATAAACGTACTGTATTGGGATGTAACCTGTTTAAAAAGCTAAAAACCCTTAACGATCTCAAAAACCCTTAAAGATCTCAAGCCGTTCGTATGTGGTAGAGGTTCTACATGGAACATTTAGGGACAAACCATAGAACCCCTTCAGAGTTTTAGATTTTTCTAAAAGTGCAGCTTGCTACAGTAGTAATTGGAGGGTTCCATCTAGCACTTCAAACGGTTCTTTGGTTTGACCCAATGGAGGAACCTTTTAAAAGTTCTATGTAGAAACCTACAACAAAGTGTTTCCCTATCAGAGAGCGTTCCGAGTACAACCCGTTTAGGATGCTAGGAACCATTTACCTATCCGATATTTCTCAAATAGCCAAAAGATGTGTAAAAATGATAAAGAATAAAAACACGGTATTGGACGTAGACTTTTAGACCCCACTGGATGTGAATACATACATTCATTTCAGCGCCTCTCTCATGGACTTTAATCCCTTTTTTATTAAGCCAAATGAAGACAAAATGGAAGCACTTATTCTACAAAACCCCCCGAGGGTTCGCCTCCTACAAAATCCTGCAGAAGGTCACAGAACCGCAATGTCATTCCTCTTTAACGGAAATGGGTCCCAACCCACGCTCCTTTCCTCTCGCGCACAATATTCCGCTTGTGTAACTGTCACAAGATTCACTTCGCTTCAGCTGACCGTGAGTCCGCGAAATCAGCCATGCTTGTTTTTCCTGACCCGTGACCAAGCCTGTGACGGAAACATGAACATAACATGACATGAGGCGCTTTTTCCAAGCAGGCTGTTGATCGGAATAATGACAGTAAGAGAATGTTCTTTTTTTTTTTTACAAAAAAAAAGCAGTTGCTCATTCCACTACAAAACCACTAAAGTGTTTTTGCCTGGGGATGATTAAGGACTGGCGCAGGGGTTTGGCTATGCGGAAGAGACGAAGCGCAATCATGAAAGGCTCGTCCCTCAGCTATTCACCATATTTCAGAAAGCTGAAAGGATTACAGGAGGTCAAATGTGACCCACGGGGACATTCCTTTCTCTTTTCTTTTCTCTCTCACTCCCTATGAGTATGAGAGTGAGAGCGCTAATATTCACTCACATATTCCGACTTCATGCAGCCACTAAGTTCTGCTTAGCACCTCAAATTTGCTTCAAATCTTCACCTGAGTAAGGGCCGTATCTATGGGCATCGTGCGCCATCGCAAACTGTGTTACTGTCCCTCTCAAAGTGCAAAATGCACAAAATACTGGGCGCAGATTCTTGTAATGACCCACCAAATACGATTTATCGAGGCTGGTGGTAATTACTGACTTATTAACTGCATGTACTGCTTAGCCCCTGGGTTATTCTCAGCGTAAAACCAAAAGGAGGAGTTCACAAAAACGCGTAAAATTTACGCTCAATAACGGATGAAGCATATCGCCTGCCATGCCACATTATTATTCATTTGTTCAAAAAAATCGACAGCGTGGCTTTATCAGCATTGCACAGTTTTCAAATGTACTAAATGCAACTCGTATTCGTAAAATTCGTAACAATTTGCACTACGAAGGTTAGAGTTAGGGGGCAGAGTTAGAGTTTGGACCTTTTTTCTTACGACTTTATTCATAGGAAATAGATCGAAATCCAACCACATAGCCTTCTTTCAATCGAATTCGTACGAATTGGGCATGTGATCTGGTTGTGTATGCAGTTTTTTTACACCGGCCAAACGGAAAGAACACACACTCGTTAAATGTTCGGGTTGTGTGCGATAAAAAAAAAAAAACGACGACAACAGAATTTAAAAAAAGTCGGAAACTATCTGGATAGGCTACATGTCAATTACGAGAGGTGCGCCTGCGCTCATTTGCATGCACGTTCTTAGCAGATCATAGGCTAAATTAGCCCCGCCCACCAATGCAAAGGGTGGCTAAAATGGCTGTCTTAGTAAACATGGCTCAAAATGCTAAAAAAAAATTTTTATCTGAACTTGCCACGCCGTCCTGTGCATTCCCTTCCAATTTCCAATTTCTAATAATCATTATTCATGCTCTTATAGCCTCAGGTTATAGAGTATCATCTGGAGAGGTGAATCAGCCAAAAGCCAGATGGGGAAAGAAAAAAAATGCCAGACATGCGGATTTTCCTCGCAGGAGAACTCGTTGATCTCCCACGGAGAAACAGCCTGGTAAACAAACCTCCGTGCACGGGTGATAAGATTGCACTCGCCTGGCTAATGTTGTCTTATCGGCTGAGGAAACACATTGCAGTCTTGCTCCAAAGCGAGCCGAGATATAACGGGAAATGGCACCAAGCCATGACTAACAGCTAACCGAATGGGAGAATAACTTACAGCCACGATAACTAATACGGTTGTCAAATACTGCACCAGACGAACGGTGCTGCTGCATTGCGCAGGGTTTCTGAGACCCGTGCTTCCCAATTAGAGAGCAGGAATAGACTCCTCTTTTATATGTTTTCACTACAGACAGTCGCAGGAGAGCCTCGAGACTCTCTGTAAGCTAAGCTGGAGGGGGATAATAGGGGGGTGGCCTAAAACATCTGCTGGGGAAGAAGTTATTCCTTAAATCCCTGTCATTAAACGCAAAATAAATTGTGCCGTATAAGCGAGCAAAGAGCCTCCAGACAAGCGGCGACATGACGCCGAGAAGACCGGGATATTTATGGTCGTTTTACTCAAATTACTCTTTAGCTGTAGAAGCTTTGTTTCGGTGCGTTGGCACGCGGACCTGACTCAACACCTACACCATGCGAAATGTGAATCCATGGTGTTATTTTACCGCATGGTGTTATTTTTATGCTTACGCACTTTCTTTGTTTCCTCATTCTTGGATTTTCAGTGCAAAAAAAAAGTCGTCCAAAAGTCGTCAACCAATCGGAATGGGTTACGGCGACTTTGAGCAAGAAAATTATTTCATTGGTTGGGGGGGAAACAGAAATAAAACGCTTTATCCTTTATGTTTTTAGTAAGAGTCATATTTGGCACATTAATTTGGAACAGTTAATTGGCGTGGAATGGTTCATTTCAACCAATGTTCTAGCATAACTTAATCTTATCAAATTGTCACTTTGGAGATTAATATTTATGCCATTAGTTGTTAAAGTTACAGTCACTTTCCTTAAAAGCCACGTCTACGACTTTGTTACTATAAAAAGTTATTGATCGATTTGATATCAATCCATATTAACTTATCTAAATATATCTAAAAAATTCCTTACATGCATGTTTGCTAGTGGCTGTGGCAGATTTGGACATTTCTGCTCGTTCAACTTGACATTAACACATCAGAGTGTTATTCCTAATAGCTTAAGTTATATATGCATGTGCATGATGTTAAACAACCTAGATATGCTGATATTCCTGCAGGAAATTAACTTTCCTTTATGCATTTTGTCAGTGCAGTTTAATGGTAGGCCAGTATATACATCTCTATATATATATATCGCTGTTCAAGGAAGGAAGGGGTGGGAAGCCCTTTGGCGTGTTCTTGTTTTCATCCCTTTTCTTTTATTGGGAAGCAAAACATCTTTGAGTCAAAGGAAGTTGGAGCAAAACAACAATTTAAGCGGCGAACATGAATTAGCTGGATGGTTTCTTTTGTTTGTTTGTTTTTTCTTCATCTTTTACAGTCAATCGTAACAAACTGGCATGGATTTTTACAAGGCGTGTCTCTATCAATGCCCGTACCTCCATAAACGTAAGCAGATCCTTTTGAAATGGCCTTTTTGAAATGTTGAAAAGGGCTTTCTGTTTGAACCGAGTCACATGAAAACTGAAATGCAATTTGTAATAGATATGAGCGCAGACTGGTGTGCTGCATCGAATGCCAGAAGAATCGTTTCTCTAATTCGTTTTGAAGTGAGACGATTGATGTTTGGGGGAAGAAAGAAAAAAAGACCCGATTGCACTGCCAGTAACTGATTTTACACTACATATTTTGTATGCTCACAATGGACAATAGCTGCCTCATAAATCTCAAACGGCACACTGCAGGCCCTTCGTACTGGATCACAGGCTCTCAAAAACAAGTTTGTTATTCTGCTTAACAACTTATTCCAGACCTATTAACTGTCTCTCTTCATCAGAGACCACGAGTGGAGTAATTAGCAAAATTATCAGAGCATGTACTATAAGCAGGGAGACTGCAATGGCCGGTGTGATCATTGTGTTGGGGTTTGACCAGCTGTTTCAGTATTTTTCACAGACGTGTGCATGACAGAGTAGATAACTGCAGTATCTCCGAGTTTAGATCGTGTCGGGAGTGGCTCGGGCTTGGGGAATGGATGACCGTTTCTCCATGTTATCACAGGAAGTAAAGGAACATCGCCACATGCTGCTAAACAATGGGTGTGAGCTGTTCTATTTAAAAATACCCATATTCAAAAAAATTAAAAATCGAGCCACGGAAAAACAAGATGGGGCATTTCCCATCGGCGCACCAGAACATCTGTTTGCGCGGCGTGCCCAGATATTTGAGCAGGGGAGGAAAGTTAAAGGAAAACAAGACACTGTAGAGCAAAAAGCTTGGAAGAAAAACACGACCCACGGCACGTGGCACACAGCACTGACATCCTAGATTGTTTCAGACTCGGCGCAGGAACAAGAACATGTCCACCCCATAGCACCACCGCAATCCAGGCAAAGGGTCGCTTATAACCGAGCTGCCTGGGGGCCAAATATGTCAAAGAAGCAAACAAAAAAATGGCTGCCTCGATGTTAGCCCGACCCCATCCCATTAGATATACAAGTGGCGTGTTGCAGGACAAACTGCACATGGAGGGTCTGCAGCCTGAACGTTGTGCCAAGCACCCATACAGTCCTCGTCCTTTACCACTCTGTTTTCTTATGTCAGGAAAACACCCCGTGCCTCCCATTCCAGGAAGGGAGGAGGGAGGGAGCAAACAAAACGAGAAAGGAAAACACTTAACATGTGGGAAAGAAGCACGTTTCCTCCTGGATCCAAGCCAAACCACCCTTCGAACCTTTTATATTTGTAATCTTCTCAAGAGATATCGGTGTTACAATTCATGAAAATATACAAATATATGGACATCAAACTTAACATTTTCAATGTGCCAGCTTGCGCATGTCCCTAGAAAGACATTTTCCTAGAAGTAAAGACAAACCCCAAGGAAAACCAAACCTCACCCCAATGGCATCCTTGTAGCTATCTTCAACAAGCTCTCATCGCTTCCTTCATTAACACAAGCTTTACCCTGCCTTTTTTTTCAAGCCTCTGCTTTAGGTCAGGGCTCCATGATGCAGCTCTTTGTTTGCACATCTTGTTTTCATCAGCAGCTTTTCGAGTACCCAGATGTCCTGAGCCAGGGGGTGCTGCCAAGGCTGTAATTTGCGCGCTCGGCCGCTACATCTATACTCTGCTTCCTTTGATGTTCCTGAGGCCATGGCCTGAGTCTTAAACGGACGACGCATTTATGTCAGTCGGACCACAAAGACATTAAATTACAGTGTTGATGTTTTTGAATAGTGCTGATCCCCATGCTGAACAGGGATGTGGGCCGTGGTGAGGCTCAGGCTGCACACCTGAGAGGCTGTTCCATGAACAGGCCTGACTCAATGGCCTACGGCAGGATTCTGCTTTGCTGTGGCCGACTAGGATCCCTGTACGGGATAGGTAGTGATGACAGGCCTCCCTGCACTGTTATCACTGTTCGCTCTCGGCTATTTGTTGATATGCCAGGAATTCCTTTCTTTCTGTTGTATGCCTCACCCTACTTTTTCTCTCCTTCCTTGCTGCATGGTAGATGGATGGATGTGGAAGGACAGCTGTGGTGAAAGCAGCACTCCAAGGCCTGCTTCCAGATCCGTACAGGTTTGTTTATCTAACTAATGGTATTCCCTATGGCGGAAATATTTTGCCCTGTAAAAGTAAATGCTCAGTGCAGTTTCCAAGAATAGTATGTGTGTTGTGCAAAAACGTTCAAATAAACACGTCCTTCAGAAATACTTCAACCAAGCATGAAAATGAAAATAATCGCACAATAACATTATGCCAAACGAGATGTTATTTAGTCAATCCCAACTAGCTTTTATCTATTGGTAGTTACTGGCCGCTACATAAGCCTCCTTCAGGGAATAGATCAACCAAACATGCTAACATGGCTAGTAATAAATACAAGCTAGAACCCACATATAGGCATATCTGAATAATGCTGACTGCTGGTGTTTGCTTTCATTCGTAGTTAGCCACATTAGCGTTTTGACTGAACAAACATTACTAAGCGTACCTTCTGATCTCTTTAGCTCTTTGCATTGCACTGGCGGGGACTCTCTCTTGATGCCATTGCTGAGGGGGGTGACAGAACTTGGAGGGGGGTTGGGCTTTGGAGCTTTAGCCTCCACCCTGGAGAAAGAGGCAATCCGCTGGAGAATGGAACCCACGCTGTCTTTGGCCTGAGACTCGTTTTGTGCAGAACTGCTGATGATGTTCACCCGTGTGGGCGGAGGGGGTGTCGCAGGAGCAATCTGGACCACCTGTGGCTGAGAGACCAGGTTAAAGCGAGGGGTCTGGGCCGGGGACAGCAAGACAGGGGACTCACTTATGTTTGGCACTGGGATGGCTCCTGGAGGGGTGTCCAGCTCTCGTTTCTCCATGGTGTAGTTGTGGACCATGGGAAGGTCTGCACTGTCTAAGCTGCTGACGGAAGCAGAGGTGCTTTCAGATACAGTGGGGCTGGTGGACATTGGGTGAAACCTTGATGGAGGTTTGGGTGGCACAGGGCCCTCTGTCTGGGTTTTGACCACAAGGTTGTCAAGATCTAGGGGAAATTTGTTGAGCCGTGTAGGCTCCTTGGTTTTAGGGGGCTGGTGGTTGATGGATGAGTCCTTACCAACAGGACCATTGTTATGGAGACGATGTGCATTCCAGGCAATGGCAGGGTTGGGGTATCTTGATCCAGGGGACACTACACGTCTCATTCCTCCGCTCTCGGCCATCTGGAGGTCCAGCGAGGGCATGGAGCCATGGCTGATACCTAAGGGCTCTGTGGGGATCACCAGAGGACCCTCCAGCTCTGAATGGAACATGTTCCCATGGGAGGAGAATTTCTTCAAGGCTGGGCTGCCCAAGCGCTGGGCCTTGTACTCACCCACTCCCATGGGGCTCTGTGGAGGGCTTGTGTAGGAGCTCAGTTTGGACGAGGCTTGGTACTCCAGGCTGGAGGAGGAACTGTGAAGGCTGTCGTTGTCACTGCCAGGCCCAGAAGACGAATTGAAGCCATTTGGGTTAAATTTGTTCTGAAAGGAGGCAGCCCGGTTGATTCCGCTGTTAGAGTTGATGGTGGGCTTTCCCATGGTGCCTCGGTTGAAGGACAGACTAGACACCATCCTGTTCTTCATGGCAGGGCTCTGAGCAGGACTGGAGCTGAGGCTGATCCTTGAGCGGTAAGTGGGGGACACGAGAGCGCCTGGACTCCGCACCTCATTGGCTTTGTTGAGCATTGGGCTGATGGGAGATGTGACTGAGGAGGCTGGGGAGAATGTGGGGATCTCATCCACATCATCAATATCAAAGGATCTCTTCAAGGCTGTGGAGAACAAAAGAAAACAGGCACAAATAAATAGCTGCAAGGTTGCTTCTCATCTCCTGTTGGGGTGTTTTATGGAATGTGGGTTCTGTTATGTGCATGCAGTTTATTGTGCAATAGCAGCAAAAACAGTGTTGTAAATGCTTTTAAGAATTGTATTTTTGGCAGCCTATGAAGTTTTTTTCTGGCACTGCTAACCGAGTCATAAATCAGATTTTCAAATTTCCATTGGTGATATTTTTCATCAGGGCCATTTTTTTTATAATAACAATATTCCACCCACTCTAAAAGGCATTTCATAAAATGGTTTTATAGATGGAGTACAAGCTTGAAAGCTTTGATTTGTGTATACACACAGCCTCTCTGAATAGTCCTCTGTCAGACGCATTGTCAAAGGCTGAGCCGTAATTACATTTTGGTCTGTTTGATCTTGCTTTTAGGCTGCCATGACATCACCATGCAAAGATAGGTCCAGGTTATGTCTTGGAAGTGCTTGTCTAACCAAATTCAATATAAATCACTAGAAACTAACACTGACCAATCACTTAAAGCGCTAGTCAGACCATCTTTTACTACTACAGCAACAAAGGCATGCCCGGATAATAACAACGCCCCTGCTAAAACATACAAGTACTGTATGTTTACTGTGCTAATCCTGGGGCAGCTGAGGCACTCTTTAGACTATTCCCGGCTGGGGATTTAATGTCCAGCATTTGGAAAAGAAACCATAAGCCATACTGTTGATAGGCCAGAGCGAATTATTTTGAATAATACATGGTGCATTTATATGATCTGAGCAGCATTGCAAGTGGCAAACAATAAAAAAGGCACACTAAGAGTAAGGAAAAAGCAAATGTTTAAAAACCAGCAAAGGAAATGTCAGGGACAAGCCCCCAGTGTACAGTGGGTCTGAATGGTAGGTCTACACCTGGAGCATGCAAATTGCAGTGACGCTGAACAATCCATTCATTCCCACAGCCTGCGAAACAAAGCCCATAGCAAACACTGCTTTCCAACCTTTGCCTTTGCAAAGGGCGGCAGACCTTCCTCCTGCACAAAGAGCCAATTCACGGACGCAGTGGTGTCGGAGGCTGAGGGCTTGGATTACGCCGGCCTTTTGCCATGACCCAGAATTCCTCTGGAGGACAATGAGACTGTCCTGAAGAGCTTTGCAGCAGAAGGCAAGCCGAAATGGCAGCTAGAAATATTTTGCGTGGGCACCACAGCAACTCAAAGCAACAGCTGAAACGGGTCAGCAGCTGATGCTTTAAGAGCTTGTGATTGCGTTTTGTACTTTCACCCTCTTGCTGGCTGTCTTACGCTCAGAGCCGGGACTACCTCGTAAGGCACTGAAACCAAATACCCTGATGGCTCTGTTGAAGCCGTGTTGGAATCATTTTCTGGCCTTTCAGGCGCATTTATCCAGCACTGTGTAAACGTTCCACTATCAGTGGAGAACTATCGTTCCATCTTGAGTAGCAGTCCTGATTTGTATCACTATCCGCCGGAACTGGAGGCGGCATTTCTCCCTGTAGGGTGCACTGCCAATTAGAGCCGCCGTCAAATCACTAAATCAAATCACATTTCACAGCCTCCCCCTGTACAGCGAGCAAACCACAACCCCTTTGTTTCAACTCGCCCGTCACCAGTCATACAGCTGGGAGAGTTTCAGGGCTAATAGGATTCCAGCAGCGGGATTGCTTTTGTTCGGCAGACCACACATCTGTCTGTTTGTGGTGGCTACACGCACTTTTATTCTCTTCAGGGCGGCGAAGGGCACCATTAGGGGGATTTTGAGTCAATTGGGAAGTCGGTGAACGCACTGTAGGTGTTTGCAAAATAACACATAAAGAGATGAAGATGTGCATGATACTTTGGCTAAATGCTTTTTCAAAAAGGGAGCGATCCGAGTGGCACACAGCCTAACAGCTCTCTCTCGCTGTCTCTCTCAGAGCAGCACATGCAAGTGTAAACTTGCACTCCCTTTCGACCAAAATAAAGAGGTGCTGGTATCGGGTAATTACTGGCACCCTGTCAAACACTCAGGAAATAATTACGCTGGCAGCCAGGCGCACAATCTCCGCTCTGTGCTGCACTCTTTCTCACAGGGGCCTGATCCTCTCTGCTTACACATGGAGCAGCAAAATTCTCTCTGGATCTGATAAAAGAGGGGGAGCTGAACCCCTCCCGCTCCGTGGTAGGGCTTGTCCCGCCTGAGCTGATCGCACTTTCCTGCAGGGTTGTAGAAAACGAGTGTTGATGGCACACTTCCCATAGCATGAAATTGCTGACATTCCATTGTTTAAAAAAGTCTGATTTTTGAGACAAATCAGAAATAATAGTTCAGGGGTGTACGGGTCTAGTACTGGAAGGCCACAGGCCTTTAAAAATGATTAAATCTCTGAACCGTAAAGGGTTCTTTAGTTTGTCACTCTGGGGGAACCCTGCAACAGATGGTTTTTCCCCCAAGTAGAGCCCATTTAGGAAGCTAAAAACCCAAAGAACCCAGAGGAAACCTTTTTTCTAATAGTGTACAGGGATTTGTGTTTGTGCCGTCTTCTAACACACCAAATTCACACCAAATTTAGCCCATGAAGACCTTGGTAATTAGCAGATGAGTTGAATTAGGTGTGTTAAATGAGGTAGAATGCTAAACGACTGGAGTCTAAGAACCCTGTGATAGTTACCAAAGAGCCACTCCATGCTGCTTGAGCTTCTTCGACCCCAGGGGTAAGACTGTCTTATGGTGGGTTAAATTCCATGAGAGCAAAAGTAGATTCCCATCACTCTGCAGTTGGCAGAAAGACAGAGCCAATCCCCACAGTGATTCCTGACATATGAGGCTTCTCGGCAAAGGCTGTTAAATGTTGGCAAACTGACACGACAAAGTATGGAGCGTGGTAGATTGGCCTGTCATGAACAGCTTTTACGAGAGGTGCCCAAAGGAGAGAATCAAAAAGATTCCCTCACGTTTGTCATGCGCCCGCACGGCTGGAGAATCATACAGGTATTATATTATGACACGTGCTGTTCATCAACTGGGGTCTTTGGTTTGTGTTTAGGTGCTGAGGGCTTTGCATGGAAGGGCCTTGTGTGTAGCTAATGGAAGCCCAAGGGAAGAGCCGGGAGACAGAATCCAGGGGAAAACAGACAAAAGCGAAGCATGTGGCCATCTGGCTATAAACATCTACGATCCCCAAGAAAGCAGTGTGGATAGCAGACGTTTGTAATCACTTCCATTCCTCATCATCGACACCAAAGCATGTAATACATTTACACAGAGGCTACATAGAACGGATGAAGACCCTCTGTTGTGTGTCAAAGCATCTTAAACCCTTGGTCACCTTGATTTACTACGACTATACATGCAAAATAGCCACAATTACTAGAAACCTTCAGAAAAGCATGGACTCTGAGCATCTGGGAAGTTCTGGCTGCTGCCTCCAAAGGGAGAGCAGTGAGTTGGCCAGGCATGGAGGGGCATGTCAGGGCCTGCAACGGAGGCACCTCTCCCCCCTCTCCAGTGCATTCCTTACAGGTACACTCTGACGACCCCTCGGTGCACGGCTCAGAAGACCACCTCTGCTCCGGCACATCTGGAAGTCAAATTCCGAGCCGCTATTTGCAGCTTTTCGGGGATGCAAAGAAAGGCTTGCGGCCCCAGGGGCTACGAAAAAACTTTCACACTCTTGAAGACTGTCACACACACTAAATCCTCTAAAAGACTGTTGACTCTTTTTTTTTCCTTTCCTTTTTTTGGCTCTCTGACAAATTGTTGTGAGTTTCCTGATGGGCTAACACAGGAAAGCTCCATTTACATGTAACAGCTGTCTTGTGACGTGTCGAGTAACACGTCTAAGAATTGGATTCGAGTGGTAAAGGCGGGCTTTCATAGGTTGGAACTTATGTTAAATAAAGATATGAAGAACTAATGAGCAGATTAGTGCTAGAGCCCCTCACTGACATCTTCAGTTTTGGGTGGATATGCTGTTTATCCAGGGTAAGATAACCAAACAATGGCCTTTGAAACTCAGGAAGGCGTTCATAAATCACCATCATTGACTAAATCCTAAAATAGGTTTATCTCATCTTGTTTTCCCTCAATGACCTTTTTTCTTCATGGAGACAACAGCTTGCTGTGCACTTTGAAGCAGGAGACTGAAGGCAGCTTGTCTAGCCTACAGTGGTGAGGAGAGGCAGTTTACCGTAATTACCTCTGCAATAGCCCAGCCATAAACTTCGGCATACACAGACACATGCGCTTACACACACACACACACACACACACACACACACACACACACACACCTTCATACCTTTTAACCCCCTTTATCCAGTCAAGATTTACTGGGGCCCCAATGTCTACCACATCTCTGGGCCTGCTATAATGTGGTACGGAATGTACGAACTGAATTGGGAAGACAAAAAAAAAGTAAGCCAGTCCTCATAACCTCTTTTGTTATTTCATGTTTTCAGACTTCAGGGTTAGTGAGCATGTGACCTCAGACCTTTTAGGAGTTACCAGGTCAGTAGCGCAGCCACTGAAAACATGATCATCTATCTCTGTGGACTCTTCTTAGATTACATAGCACAGCAGGAGGGGGGAAAGTGGAACCACTAGTTCTACTTCGTCTAGAAAACGTCCACGCAGCCGTCATTGCCCACCAAAAAGCCATCTACAGATCAGAACCTTGGGCATTCATCATTTGACGAGGTTACATATTAAAGGCAGAACACCATCAAGACCAACATAAAGGCACCACACAGCGCGCCACACCATCCAAGACATTCCAGCAGAGTGTACAAGAGACAGGCGGTCCATCTAAAGTGAACGAGAGCACTGTATATCCTAGCTCGAGCACCGGCCGAGACACTGGGCCCTCTTGTTCGGGAAGTGACCTCAATTGGCCTAGCTTGAGGTGAAGCTGAAAGAACGCAACGCCTCTCTTGTGGCATCTTCAACCACTAATCACATGGTTCGGGTGCAAGTTTGATTGAGAAGATTGCTAACCAACGCAGCGAGACACTACGCCTTTCAACACAAGCCTAAGTGGTGGCGAATACAGTACGTCCTTTGACAAAATCCAATTTATGGTTGTCCCAGTCTTATACTCTACTAAGAATCGACAGAAATTCAAGAGTCCCCGAAATTCCAGAGCATTTATTTGAATTGTTTGCATGCAAAGTGTCACGACAGTAAACACATCTGCTGTGCAGAGACGCAAGGATTATAACATGGACTGTAACTATCAGCCCCCTAGCATCACAGACTCCATGTCTCCAGTGGCCACAGTGGCATTTCCTTAATGTTATTATAACTCCGGGGGGGTATGAGAGTTCATCTGATATGTTTGTTTGCTCTGCAGAGGGTTGTTGCTTTAATGGGTAAAACATTTTTTTTGTTTGTTTCGCCTGGGAACGACCAATTTGCGTTGCATTTTATATAGAACTAAGATATAAACACTGCAGTCAAGTCGAGGAAAACTATTACGATGCCTATCGCGGTAAACAATTCGGAGGAAGTTCCAGCTTGAGCGTGTAACAGTAACGCCGCTGACAGAAATACGATATTCAGAAATACTTCACTTCCTCTAGCTAGTCGAAGTCCTATGAACTTCATTGCTGTTTAGTTGATATTTGAGGAGACCCAAAATGACCACTTGGGATGTAATAGGCCTAATACATGGCCTTTTATTTCGAGGGCTTAACCTAATTTGTTTGTCTCCTCAGATAAGCACCTGTCCAAACATTACGATGTTCAGAGAGAGAGAGAGAGAGACAGGGGCCATTGTTCTGCGAACCCTGCTGGGTGCCGGTCCATGACGAACCTACTGGAGAAGGTTCCTCTCTTGTGCACAAGTGTGTGTGTGTGTGTGTGTGTGTGTGTATCAAATGCAATAGGAGATGCAAAAAGGAAGGTTGTGTTCTGAACACAGCTCTGCAATGCAAAGACGAGGGCTTGTTTATGGGCTCGAGGAGCTAATTACAGTCCCACACTGGTGGAATGTGTTTCTGCTGGGGTTCCATGCAAAGCTCTGATTTATTTTTGATTTATTTTGGTTTGCAGCTCTGGAAAGTTAACTTTTATGCTCTGTGAAGAGCAATTAAACAAAAAAAAAGGTTGTGTCGGTGGTGAAGAGTTTGGAGAACTTTTAAACCGAAAGGCATTCAAAAGTTTGCACCCTCTTGAGACCAAGAGCTTAAATTGTCTCTTCTTTTTCTTCTTCTTCTTCTTCTTCTTCTTTTTTTTCTAAATTCAGTTTACAAGCCCTCTGACACATGATCATCATAATCCAAGCAGACAGACCACACAAGGCGGCTCATGGCATCTGCTATAAACAGCTATTAGTTTGATACGAGAAAATTAGGCTACTTAATTGCCAGACTCGAGGAGAGCGGGGCGTAATTATGTAGGTCTACTGTATTTAACAGTGAGGCTGAGTGAACTACTCCCGGTGTACTATATTGATTTCCTGTCTAATAAATATGATCTGTGTATATGAAATGAAACTTCTTGAGTTGCGCACCAGGATGCATAAACCATTAAGCACTTTATTACCAGGCTGCTATCAGAGACCCTTGTCCAATTAACACTTAAATGCATAGGTTCAATCAAAAAATGTATTTATTATTATTTATTTTTTTTAAATCAAAATACATGAAGTACGCACTCACCCTCAAAATCGGACAATATGCCCTCGAGATGATCATTCACAGACATCCTGACTTTATTCCTTTATTCTTTATGAAAGGTGCGCTTCTCTGTGGCGCTCCAAGCGAAATGGGACTGACACGCGACTCTTCTCCGACTCTTCGCGACTCTTCTCCGACTCGCACGCGCTCTGCTCAAGATGCAACAACAAGAACATCGAAGTTGCGCTTCTCGGGCGCCTCGCGTGCGCGCCGATCCCTCTCCGATTTGAGGCTTCGGTGGAGAACGACTCGGTTCCTTTGGACGGTGTCGTTTAAGATGTGCGTGGGATGAATCGATTCGCGAGAGAAAGAGTCAGAAGTGTTAGCGAAGTTGTCTTTTTAATCGATAATCCTGCCTTTTCACTCGCTTGTGCTTGACTGGAATAGCTTTCAAATGCTGACTATTTATTGTAAGAAATGAAACTGGATTGGGGAATTATAGGCTAAACGTGATGTTAACTAAACCACTGTTATTGCACAAACATACATATATATATATATTTAAGACATTTCTTGAACATAAAAGTGGTGAATGGTTTACGGGTCTAAACGTCTGGACGCCACTCTCGGAGGTGAATCATATGAATCAATACTCGCAGTTCGATTCCCTTTAACGCGTTTGTTCAGAAGAATCGAATCAGTGAAGGGAATCGTAATGAGTTTCACTACTGGACAGGGTTGCCAGATTGGTGTACGCACCGATGGCAGTTAACATACACCTCCCCCTCCCCCACTCCAATTTTCCATAAACTAACCCACACTGTAAATGAATGTTAAATCAGTAAACACATTATTATGTTATTACAATTAGCTAATTGGTTATTGGTTGCGTTAATAATGAACGAATAACCAAACATGCAAATAAAACATTCAAACTGTACATTAGGGCTTACAAAATAATTCAATTCAATTCAATTTTATTTGTATGGCGCTTTTAACAATAATGGACATTGTCACAAAGCAGCTTTACAGAAATCCGGATGTAGATCTAGATCCCTAATGAACAAGCCAGAGGCGAC